>CM049798.1:33656247-33981506 GCA_027422405.1 Ptychobarbus kaznakovi
TGGGACTCGAGACCGGGAGTGGCGCAGGTGTCATTCATCAGCATTTACTTCCACCGGCCTCGCTCCGTTCCCACGGCTCTCGCCCCGCCCCACTCGCCACAGATATATTTACGGTACAAAATATCTTCATGGAACGTGATCTTTGCTTAATATTCTAATGATTTTTGGCATAAAGATAAATAACTCGATCATTTTGACCCAATACAATGCATTTTTGGCTATTGCTACACTAAGACTGGTTTTGTGGTCCAGGCTCACATATATTTTCTTCCTTATTCTGTGATAAAAATGGAAAAAAGTGTTGCAGTATATACTGATTGTACACTCATAACCATAAAATTGTCATTAGTAAAATATTTATCAAAAAGAAGAAGACAAATTATTGGTTATTGTCCAGCAGTATATTTTATTTCTGAGCCAACACATTTTTTTTTTGGTCAATTATACATACATAAATATTATAATACTTATTTATTATTATTACTACATTTGACTTCTGAAATGATTGCTATTCCTCTGCCCTGTAACATAACTGAATATAAAACTTTAGCTATATGCCATGTTATCTTTATTTGGGCATCAAATATTTTGTGGCTCCACATGAATTTTGTTCGATAGGAAAGGGGCGAAAATGGTTCTTTTGGCGTTGAAGGTTGCAGACCCCTGCAATAGCCAAAAAGACATTGTATGGGTCAAAATTATAGATTTTCCTTTTATGCCAAAAATCATTATAAAATTAAGTCAAGATCATGTTCCATGAAGATATTTTGTAAATGTCCTACTGTAAATATATAAAAACTTAATTTTTGATTAGTAATATGCATTGCTAATAACTTAATGTGTACAACTTTAAAGGCGATTTTCTCAATATTTTGATTGTTTTGCACCCTTGCACCTGCCAAATATTGTCCTATCCTAAGAAACCAAACATCAATGGAAGCTTATTTAATCAGCTCTCAGATGATGCATAAATCTCACTTTCGAAAAATTTACCCTTATGACTGGTTTTATGGTCCAAGGTCACATATCGTTGCTGTCTATGGGGCTCTCAGATTCCATTAAAATAATATTTTAATTTGTGTTCCGAAGATGAACGAAGGTCTTACGGGTTTGGAACGACATGAGGGTGAGTAATTAATGACAGAATTTTTGGGTGAACTAACCCTTTAAAATGACATATACCATGGTTTAAGATTTTCCTAATTTAATATTAATTTCCAAACATAAAAAAACTACAAAGTAACTACACATTTTCTAAACTGTAAACAGAAAGAAAATACAATTTCAGACTTTATACTTATTCAGTATTTAATTCAGGGTGTTACTTGGTGTTTATTTGTAATAATCTGCTAAATTTACAAGCAATTGTTTTAAAGCATATCCTACAGCAGTGCATTTTTAAATCATATACACTCATATGTGGTGAAGACTCCTGTTAAATTAAAACCTAATAAAAGCTGTGAATAGAGCATTTCTATGAAGGTTTTGTCAGTTTAAGTCCAAGAAGCCGTTTTAAGCAGGGCAAATACAAATCAGATAGCAACATTTGGTTACTGCATATAAGAAATAAGACAACTGAAAGAATACGGATAATGTTGTGGCATGCTAGAAATGGGTGGTTTGTCAACTAAGTGAGAAAATACATGGCCAAAAATATTGTTAAATATGATCAAAGAAGGCTGTGAAAATTAATCTGCATTGTTAAGCCTTATGATATTTTATTAAAACAATTCACAAAAATCTAACCTTTCATTAGATAATAAGAATTTAAAATGGAGGGAAATATCATTATGAAATAAATGTTTTTCTCTAATACACCTTGGCCAAAATTAAAGGCACCCCTTTATTGAATACTTTTTGAAACCTTCATTTACCAGTTTAACAGCTCTAAATTTTCTCCTAAGTTTTTTTTACACCAGAACACCTGACAAGAGATCAGAGACCATTCCTTCATCCAGAATCACTCCAGATCCTTTAGATTCACAGCTCCATGTTGGTGCTTCTCTTCAGTTCACTCACTCATTTTCTACAGGGTACCGGTCAGAGGACTGGGACGGCAATGGCTTGGTTTTGTGCACAGTGACCCATTTTTGTGTTGTTTTTGAGGTTTGTATTTGGATTATTGTACGGTTGGAAGATCCAAACATGACCCATTATAAGATTTCTAACAGAGTCAGTCACTTATTGATTTTTTTATCTGTTGGTATTTGATATAATCCATGATGTCATGTATCTAAAGATGTCCAGGACCTCCAGCAGAAATACAGGCCCACAACATCAAAAATACAGCTGTATATTTCATTGTACACATGGGGCACTTTTTATCCCTGTGTTCACCAAATCCATCTTGAGTGTTTGCTGCTAAAAAGCTCATTTTTTAGTTTCATCTGACCACAGAAGCCAGTCCCATTTGAAGTTCCAGTCGTGTCTGACAACTGAATATGCTGAAGATTGTTTTTGGATGAGCTAAGATCATGTTTCTTGAAACCCTCCCAAACAACATGTGGTGATGTAGGTGCTGTTTGACAATTTCTTTTCAGGTTTTCTGCCCCTGAGACTCAACTATTTTCTGCAATTCTCCAGCTGTGGTCCTTGGAGAGTCTTTAGCCACTCAAACTCTCCTTCTCACCGTGCATTATGACACACATCCTCTTCCAGGCAGTTTTGTAACATTTTATGTTGATTGGAAATTCGTAATTATTGCCCTGATGGTAGAAATGGGAATTTTCACTGCTCTAGCTCTTTTCTTAAAGTCACTTCACTAATTTGTGAAGCTCAATTATCTTTTGCTGCACATCAGAAATATATTCTTTGGTTTTTCTCATTGTGATGGATGATTAAAGGTGTCCTATTATGCTCTTTTACAAAGTCTTGATTTAGTTTTGAGGGTGTGCAAGAACATGCTCTCATGCTTGGTGGTTCGAAAATCGCATAATTTTTCACATAATTGACATTTTTACAATACATTTATCCCCAGCCTTGCACAAAGGGCTCTATTAGTTCCGGGTTTGATGAAGGCCCGCCTTCCGAAAAACGAAATGTGTTGTGATTGGTTAGCTGTCCCAGTGCGTTGTGATTGGCGAACAGCTTAGACGGTGTTTCAGTACTGCCCCACCCCTTTCCAGAACAGCAAGTTCGTCAATATTGCCATATCAATTCGGACCTCGAGAATATTGAATAAGAGGATCGCGCAGAACCTTTGCACACACGGATATTGCAAGACATATTAAAGTGGTAACGTTATTGTTGTTGCTGTTTTTTTTTTGGCTAAATCATGTTTTAGATATGGATTTGGATGTCAAAAAAAAAAAAAAAAAAAAAGCTTAAAATAACTGCATTTACTATGTACAGATAAGTGCAACAGTAATATGTATTATGTTTATTGTTCTTTAATTCTGACATTATAACAAGAATTGCAGTGAAACTGTTATACAGTTGAATTTATTTATATCATAGTCCCACAGACTTACACTATTTGTGGCGGCATATATTTGCAAATGAATTGTCTGCCAGCGGGAGGCGCTGTTGGGTGGGAGAGATCGAGGTTTCCCCGGTAACGCTGTACACAAAACAGAGCTCCACTCACAAACGCTGCTTTATCAGACATTATATGCAAGATGAAATGAAAATTCTATCCAACATTTTCTGAAACAGTTTTCGATTTTGAAACGTGCAGAGCTCAACCAAGCTTTCTCCTAACCCCCAACCATTCGAATTTCAGTAGGCAGGATTAGTCCAAACGAGCTGTTCCTTGTAATTCTTGAAAATTGATTAAAAAAAACGAAATATCTCCCTTTGGAGTGGACTTTGAGATTTGTAACTTTGTAGATCTTTTTATGACCAAACATACACACTACACACTGACTAAAATTAAAAAAGTGAAAAAGCATAATAGGACCCCTTTAAGGGAATTTGGGCTTTGTTTTCCCACCTATTTTATTTATGTGAAACAGGAAGCCATAGCTGGATAATTTAAAGTTCATAATCACCCTGGAGTGCTCAAAATTGTGAATATGAATGGGCATATACTTCAGAGATATTTTACTTATAAGAATTTCTAGGGGTGCCAATAATTGTGTCCAACATGTATTTGAGAAAAACATTTATTTCATAATGACATTTCCCCCCATTTATTATTAACCAATGAAAGGTCAGATTTTTGTGATTTTTGAAAATAAAAGATCAAAGGGATTAACAATGCAGATTAATTTTCACAGACTTCTTTGATCATATTTAACACAGGTGCTTTATTTTTTGGCTGTTTGCTGTGTGTGTGTGTGCAAATATTTTTGGCCATGACTGACGTGTAGAGAGAGAGTGTGTTGTGTGTGTGTGTGTGTGTGTGTGTGTGTGTGTGTGTGTGTGTGTGTGTGTGTGTGTGTGTGTGTGTGTGTGTGTGTGTGTGTGTGTGTTGTGTGTGTGTGTTTGTGTGTGTGCGCGTGTGTGCGTGTGTTGAGGGATGAATGTACAGCACCTGTCTCTGTCACACTGGGCAGCAGCTGGCAGGAGCCGGTCTGTTCCTTCATCCACACAAAACAACCCTTCACTTCAGAGAGAGAGAGAGACGTCTCTGCTGCCCATTGCTGACTCAACTGTCTCTAAAGACTGGTTCCCACACTCTTTTTCTCTTCTAAAGATTGGTTCCACACATTTCTTGGACTGATTTTCTTATTAATAATTTTTTCCCTCTCTATGGACTGCCTGCAGATGCTAATGAATTTGCAATGCTGAATATATTAAGAAATGTGTCAAAAGGTCAGTGACATTCTTAATTTATGGGAGCCAACATCTATGCCCAATACAAGATCGAAATACCTTTTTTAAAATAGTTATTAATAGTTATTCAATTGTTTGCACATGCCTACAACTTATACTTAATTATCTGAACAGCATCTAAAAGCTTTTTTTCTCCTCACACTGCTTATACTGGCGCCCTCTGCAGGTGTAGGTATGGTAACAGCTGCTGATTTTCTATCTAGGCTTCCCTTTGTGTCATTGTACTTTGTATATATATGAGATTTGATGTATGTTGTGTTGAATGTAACTTTCCAAGTATCAAATAAAAATATAACGAAAAATGATAGAAAACACATTTTACAACCATTTGACACACTTTGAAAATGAACAAATGTCCTCAAAGTCAAACTTTAGACTGTAGGTAAACAGCATCCCTCATAGAGTAATCAGGATTTATGATTGCACTGCCAAAGTCTTAAATATAACTATGTTTTTAAGGGTCATATATTATTATGCCTAAAAAACAGTAATGAAAAGTCGTTAAAAATAAACCCAAGCAAAGTGGATGAGTCTTGTTTAACCCTGAATGAGTTTATTTTCTAATAAAGTCAAATATTAAAATTTTCCAGAATTTCCTATTATATTTTTTATTTTCAGCTGGTTTAGTTACGGCTTTTAATCATTGTTGATATGTCAGGATGAATTCAGATACAATGGGTTGTTTAAGCTTGATTGTATTGTGCTCTATGGGCTTTCACTCTCAGAGCATAGCAATGGTCTCTAATTAAATTGAACACTATTTCTTTAAATGATAAAACAGGCTTGGCTGGTGCAATATGACCCTGGTGACCACCTCATCTCATCATGAAAGCTATTGCAAGGACATTTCACTTTCAGATTTTCATTTATAACTTATAAGGCTTCTCACTAAATGTAAACAAATATATTTGTGACAGTCCTTGTATTATTTGTTACTGCAGACAAACATGGATTAAAATGCAAACAAATAAATTTAAGTAAGGTGGGTTAAATATTGCCAGCCCACTATTGCGAATGTGTTACTGTAAACTGGGCCACCTCGATCCTTCACATTGATGAAATATAAATGGACATTCAATTATTATTTTGTTAGTGACGTATATTTGATTGTTGTTGTTGTTTAGAAAACAAAGATGAGTGTGTGCAGCACTGATCTATATAATTGTATGACAGTTTTTTTCAGCTGGTTACACACATTTTCAAAACTTTACCTCTTTTTTTTCAAAAACACAAATCCAAGAATTGCACAGACAAAATGCAAAATGCCTCACATCTCTTGCAAAAATGAAGCACTGCACTCAAAAGCAAACATTTGCAAACTTTTTATTTTTGTGTCTTGTGTTTTGCAAAAAGTGTTTTATTAAATTGAAAACCAAGTTCAATGGCTGACAATTGTAATTGAAAAATATAATATATATATACATTTTTTATTTAAATAAGACAAATCAGACATGCCCCACAAGCTACCTTAAAGTTGACAAATGTAATAAGGAAGAATAGAAAAGAGGTATCTAAATCACAAGTTTAATAAAAAATGTGGCCCACTTTACCTGAATTAACCCTATATTATTTGCTGAGATATTAAACATGATTTCCTTAAGAAAATTTTAGCTCTAAAGTTACAGTTCTAAAAATGATTTTACCTCTGTACTAGGTAGCTATATATCTGTGTGTGTACAGATAGATAGAAAGATGTATAAATTATTAATTAATAATTCTAAGAGATGGCTATATTCGGTGGCCAGCAGATGGCAGTGTTGTACTGTCTGACTCACTGGCAGCTCTGATTGCAGTTCCTCCGTCTCTGTTCTCCATTACATAGTGCACTCAATATATCCCATTCAAACCATAAGGATGAGTTATATAGCATTTGTTAAATTTGAAAATAATTTCTACCAGTAACCAGTTATAAAGCACCCCTCACAAATCAAAGTTTGATTGCTATTCAATTAAAGCAATGTTCAGTGTTCTTCCGTCACATACAATCTTAAATATTTTATACATTCTTATTTAATATGTTTATAAATATTTTTTTTAAAATAAATATTTTTGTTTAAAGAAAGCTGTTCTTACCAATTATCTAATGCAGGGTATTATACAATTCATGAATTAAATCTCAACAAATCTTGTTTAAAATGTGACATATTTATAATTAATAATTAATTAAAAATGTATTCATTAAAAGTTTAAGATCATCAATTGACCTTAGCAAAATGTCCAAATATCACATACATATATATATATATATATATATATTTAATTAAGACAGT
Organism: Ptychobarbus kaznakovi; assembly: GCA_027422405.1. NCBI lineage: Eukaryota > Metazoa > Chordata > Actinopteri > Cypriniformes > Cyprinidae > Ptychobarbus > Ptychobarbus kaznakovi. The sequence goes on from CM049798.1 coordinate 33,663,294, forward strand.
AGATTTCCCACCCATTGAGAGAACAGTATGGAATAGGTTTAACAGGGTGGAGTATGCTATAATACTAATTTTTAAGAACACACAAAAATATATACAACTGACCAAATAGTTAATTACTTATATATAGGCAGTTATCATGCAGTTATCATTAATCGTGCAGTTATCATTAATTTCATATATTTTAGCCTATAGAATTAGGCACTGAGTGAGCTGCTTGAGCTAAATAAGTCTTGTTGTCTAAACTAAAACAGCTTTTTACTGATGCAATGTTTAAAAAACAAATCACACCAGGATGGTCATCACGAGGTCATAAGCGGCTGCACAAACAGGCCTGGCAGCAATATTCTACTTGCCTCAATATGTAGCTTCATATTTTTCTCCATGATTTTGTGTTTATAAAACAAATTCTTCCTCACAAACCTACAGAGCTGGAGATTTATTTTAAGAATTAATTTGAATCTGACAAAATAAGGACCGTATCGCAGTGCTCCTGAAGTGTCATCAGTTCATCACTCATCCCAGCATCTGCATGCATGTGATTTAATAGCTATTCACAAGACTTTCGAGCATTTCTCTATTCCTTTTGCCAGTCTTTCTCTCTTTCACTAATTTTCTCTGTAGCAGTGCAGTGATGTGTGTGCAAAGGCTCGTTTTGGCTGTGGTGGCTTTGGGTGTTCTCTACAAAACAACTTGACTCATCACACATTCAAGGCACACACCACACACACACACACACACACGCACACGACACGCACGCACGCACGCACACACGCACACAACAAGAGCACATAGCTCTAAGAACCATCTTCTCCTTTTCCATTTTGTGAATTTAGTGCATTTTACAAAAGTGTTACTTGACAGATTCGCTTTCTTTTCCTGTTTAATGAGCTCCCCGAACACAGTCCTAATACAGCCTTCCTGCCTGACACTCCTGTGCTGCTGCTTCTCTGGACAAGCAAGGTCAGATTACCCAACCGTCCCCATATACCCTGCCAAAAAATAAACTTGTTTCAAATACACCAACCAAAATGTACAAAGACAGAGTGCTTGAGGGTGAAAGAAAGGACATGGGTTGAATTAGAGGAGACGGTAGCCGCACTGGCATGCTTTGCCAATTAAAGCGAAGGCGGATGACACGCGGAGCGTCTTGCTTGACTACGGCTGTGAACCGCGGACCGGGATAATAGGGCTCGGTCTGTAGCTCAATCGATGACACCCCATCTTCCTTTCTTCTCAAAATACTCCTACAGCCGCTGTCAGAGCAGAAAATGTCAGCTGGTGTATACACACATCAAAATAAACGACTGAACATTAATACAGAAATATCCAATTACAAATACTTTGTAACATGCCATGCGTAAAGTCTATGTCACGATGGCACCCACGGACATTCATCCTATGAGGAGTTATCCATGGCACTCTGGCCATCAGCAGCTGTGCTGTAGGAAAATAAACCTGCTGCCTTAACAGTCAGGACAGTGCTTACTCTGTACAATTATTCAAAAAGCTCAAGGATTGTCACTCAGCATGATAACATAAAGGCCTACTACTAATATTTGCAATGTCTTTAGCAGTTTCACTTAAAACGGAACCTACACAACACCTTCCTCCCAGCACAACGTGTGCGTACAATCACAGTGTCGAAGTAAGTCAAGCCTTTGCATGCTACACCAATTATAAAAAGAGTTAAAGCAGAGACGTCCGGTTCTGCTTTAGAAGGGCCACTGTCTTTCAAATTTGAGCTCCAACACCCATAAATTCATCTGAAGCATCTAATCAAGGTCTTCAGGGTTACCAGAATCTTCCAGGCAGGTAAGGTATGGGACAGGTTGGGGTTATACTCTATAAGACATAATTTATTTTGCATTAAAATCTTGATCTTGAAGATATTTATAAAGTAAATGTAAGAATAATATTGAAATAGTTTTTAATGTTTCAAGATTACTGGACTGAAGCAACTTAGGTTTACTAGCCCACGTAACATTGATGAATTTAACTCATGGAAAGGAACCAATTCAGTTTATGTTTAGCTAAGAAACTTTTGTTTACCAACAAAATATTTTCTAAACACTTCACTTTGGATGTTGAAATGTTAAAACATCCAATTTTCTGAATGCGTGTTGAAAATGAATAAAAACATGATTAATATGATGTTGAAACCTGTCCCAACTTGCATTAAAGACCCACATGGAATTTCAATCGCTGTCTTAATTCTACTATTTTAATCCATTGTCTAATGTAACAATTCACTTTTAACAAATGCACACATTTACACTGTTTTCTATCGGTGGAAAATACAGCAAAAACGACTCAACCTCAACCTCAGGGCCATCTTATTAACAAAAGGTTACTCCCTATTTTTTATTTTGTATTTACTTATTTATAAAGTGAGCAGTAAAAAGTTGTATTAGTTGTATTTTCTGTGTAGAAAAAAAACAGTGTTTATCAACCGTTTATTGGAACAACATATTATTGTCAGAACAGCAACCAACAGCAGTGGTGTTACCATCTGATAACATTACTGCACCATAGTACAGCCACATCCACAAAATATACCAGATATTTTTCATACATATTCATAGGGTCTTACTCCTATATTATGTGAGGTGTTGCAGCAGTGGGTTTGTTTGTGTGTGTGTGTGTGTGTGTGTGTGTGTGTGTGTGTGTGTGTGTGTGTGTGTGTGTGTGTTGTGTGTGTGTGTGTGTGTGGTGTGTGTGTGTGTGGGTGTGTGTGTGTGTGTGTGTGTGTGTGTGTGTGTGTGTGTGTGTGTGTGTGTGTGTGTGTGTGTGTGTGTGTGTGTGTGTCAGGGGTCACACTGTTGAGATGTGTGTGTAAGTAGCACTGGAATGGTGGTGGTTGACAGTTACCAGTAAGGTTGAAGCTAATTTGTGCCATCAGCTGTCTGTTTTCTGGATGTCAGCAGCACACACACACACAACACACACCACACCACACACACAACACACACACACAGCACACACACACACACACACACACACACACACACACACACACACACACCACACACAACACACAGCACACTCACACACACCCACACACACACACACACACACACACACACACACACACACACACACACACACACACACACACACACACACACACACACATGTTGGGTTTCCATGTTATATGGGACATTCCACGTAATGGTTTTTACCACTGTACACTGTATGTGCACACACACCCTCACTAAACAGCCCACAGGAGACATTCTGCATTTTTTGATTTTCAAAAAACTTTATGCTGCATGAACAGCTTGTTTCCTCATGGGGACAAAAAATGTCCCCACAAGATAAAGATTTACTGGTATTACACTTGTGGGACATTTGGTCCCAGGACGTGATAAACAGCTCACACACACACACACACACACACACACACACACACACACACACACACACACACACACACACACACACACACACACACACACACCACACACACACACACAACACACACACACACACAACACCACACCACACACACACACACTCACACACACACACACACACACACACACACACACACACACACACACACACACACACACACTAATGTCTGCCTGGTGCCACACACTCCGCTGGCAATGTCAGCTTGTCAGCCCACATATGCTCGTCTGTATGGAAGGAGAGGCGAGGACATGGGCAGCCTCCGTCTTTTTCCTGTCATCCCCTACACTCGTCTCTCTGTGCCCTTACCCTCCCCTTCATCTCTGTCTCCCTCCTTTTCTCTTTCTCTGCCACTACAACTACATCAAAACATGTTTCAGCCCATTTTTCAAAGCCTTTCTATTTTCTGGAAAATCTGTGCTTCTCATTTTGACTCATTCTCCTGTTCTTTAAGAACATTCACATTTGTTCTGACTACAACTGCGGGAGGATCGATACGGATAAGATAAATACTTAGGAAATAAGCAGTAATAATATTATCACTTTGAATACATGCAATATGCAATAATGTAATATTTGAATATGTGTGCTGACAAAGTGCTGGCTGGCATTTACTTACAATTTGTAGTCTGTCACTGAGTACAAATTACATGATGAAAATTGCAATTAGTAACATAATCTATTACAATTTTATATACACATACACATCTGACTACTATTTGATTACTTTTGACCAAACTTATTTATCACATTGATTTGAGATATCTTGTATCAAGTTAATACAAAGAGAAATAAAAGATGTTCCATTCATTAAACATAACATTTTGTCAGGATTTCCCAGGATTCAGGATTTTGTAAATTGAAGAAAAGCGAATAATTTGTTAAATTCTAAAAAAATAAAATATATATATATAAAAAAAATTAATATATATATATATATATATAACAATTAAAATAAAATACTTGCAAGAAAAAACAAATATTTTATTTGTTTACCTGCGTGTCCTGTGACTATTAATCAACATCAGAGATCTTTGAACATGCAAATGTGTTAAATTATTTACTTAATTATTATCTCAGGGGGTACTTCAAATAAAGATATTACATCAAAGAAAATAAAGAAGCACAAAAGTTTGGGAATCCCTGCATTAATTTACATGTAAATAAGAAACGGTGTGACCTTGTGCAATTTAATGTGTTTGAAGGACAAAAGCCTCCCAAAGACACAGGAATGCATAGTTAAATAAATCACTGAATGACTATCAACACTTAAAATGTGTACATTGGGATGTTGGTTAGATATCATAAGTACAAAGACGTACGTTTTCAAAAGTGACAGCTTTCATACTTTTTTCTGAGAGTGTATTAACATTCTTGCCAATGATTGCATTGATATAAAAATATTAATATTTTAATACTGTAGCATGAATCTGACCACATTTACCAAGTTATAGTTTCACATTTCCTCACATACTATTTTTCACACAGTACATACTGTAGTATGCAGCAAGCGGAACATGGCTATTCCATTCCACATGTACAGCTCCCTTTGTCTAGTGTACAGCGTGACTGACTCCTGCTGGGGAAAGCACTTAGAAACGGACATGCTAATATCCTATCACAATACACAATCTCTGCACGCTTTGCTGAATCAAATGTGTATTGTAAAAAGAATCTGACTTTTGTTTTAAGATGTACATTGTATGATGACAGAATTTTTTTCAGTCAATTTTCAGGAAAAAATGACCTGCATATGAATGGTCACTGCTGGCGACTGAATTCACAGAATGGACAACTATGAATCAAGATAGTGTATCCCCTCTGTATGCATGTATACACAGTGAGGATCCAGAGGTTATTTTCTATGTCTGGGTCTGCCTGCAAGATTTTCCCTTTTTTCTGTTCCCATTGCCCAGACTGAGTTTTATCTCCCTCTGTGCAGTTTGAAAACAATAAAAGAAAAGCGATGTGTCTTGTTCAGTCACTAAATAGCTGTCTCGTTTGGCTCCCTGAGGTGGCTGCACATCACTGACTGCCCCATTCATCAGCCCAACACTCCAGCCGACCCACAACTCTCAAACTCCTCGAATAAAGATGATAAATACCTCAGCCAGTGAGGAAGACGAGGGCAAATAAGGAGAGGGAGGGAACAGAGTATAGAGGGTATATGAAGAGAGAGAGAGTAGAGATCTGTGGAAGGACAGATGGTTAGAATAAAAAAATATTCAAACCATGCATGCAACTTGTTAGTTGTTATACATATCAACCACATAAAAAAACACACAAAAAAACACTTTACTTCATTTAATTTTACCGGACAGTTATTATGGAGACCAGCAGGAAATCATTGGAGAAAGACAGAGGAGTCAGATCAGGACATTAGAAGCTGGACTGGGACTTGTGTCTCCCACATGAGCACCACAGCTCAACGGACCTTGACGACCCGTAACTACTGCACCACAGTCTCATCAAAAGCCATTGTATCCAATTACAAATCAGTGCTGCGGAAGCTACAAGTTACTGGTGTCAAGCTACACATTTGAAAAAGTATTAAGTAGTTATGCTACTTAAAAGTTTGAAATAAATGTTTTAATGTTTTTGAATGAATACTTTCCTTGGTTGCATTTATTTGATTTAAGAAAAAACAAGTAAATACAAAAATATTGTGAAAGATCCAATTACAATTTAATTTAAATCAAATTAAAAAATATATATATATTTTAAAATATTATTTGTTCATGTGATGAAAAATGGCATTTTCTTCAGCTACTCCAATCTCACGTGGTCCTTCATAAGTCATTCTATAAGTTGATTTGCTGCTTGAAAACATTTCTTATTATTATCAAAACAGCTTTGCTGCTTCATTTTTTTGTTTGTTTGTTTTTGTGTGGAAATTGTGTTATGTTACCATTAAAAGGTTTGGGAGAAATATGATTTAAAGAAAGAAATATTTATTTTATTTTATACTGTACAAACTACTCTACACCAACCCTAAACCAGTGCAAGTACCTGAAAGCCATACTCAAGTAAAAGTACAGATATCTTTCCAGAAAATGACTTTGGTAGAAGTTGAAGTCACCGTTTAGAATATTACTTGAGTAAAAGTCTTAAAGTACGTGATATTTATTGTACTTAAGCACGAAAAGTATTTTTAAAATCTTAAACGTAATTAAGTGTTGAAAATAAAAGTACAAGTAAATGCAAAATGGAAAAGAAGCAAATAAATCTACATTACAAATGTTCATGCTTGAGTAGCAATATTGTGTTCAGTTTGAACTTTTCTTCCATTTTGTATTTCTGGGTATGAATAAGATACCTTCACCTGGTACTTAATGTCGTTCATTCCATCATAAGGAAACATTTCTGGAATCTGCATCTGAGATGGCATTTAGATGTATTAACACAGTTTATGTATCTCAGAGAGGACATGGATGCATTTCAACTGCAGTTACAGATGCATAAATAGGCCTAATGTTTTGTTTTTAACATAAAACGTTGAATACTGATATTTGAAATATTTAGACATAAAACAAAATTGTCGAAATGTGAAATGAAAACCGCCAGTAGGTGACAGCATGTGACTGTTAATGAGTGAGTCATTGAGATTCAACCGATTCATTCAAACGACTGATTCATTCAGAAACAAAGCATTTGAATGTGTTAATGAGTGAATCACTGAATCATTTATTCAACCGATTCGTTCAAAAAGCTGATTCATCAACACCGTCCATTGCTCAGAGAAGCAAAGCAGTGCTGTGATCTTTGTTTGGAACTATTTTAGTTGGCAAAATTGAGCAAAAACAAGCAATATTATGTCTAAAATGTAAGTCACTTATAAAATAACATTTATATTGTAAATTATTATATAAATACACTTATATTATTAAATATGTTATGCTTATATCGGCAGAAAAAAAACGGTACTCTTTGTGTGATATAGATTAAGTTAACTATATTAAATTAAATAAATATACAAAGCATACAGAAGCATTTTAGCCGTCTACAATTTAGAATGCCTGGAATGTCTAACTAACTTGCAAGCGCCAGACCACTGATTCGTCAAACCTGGTCCTGCATTAGTCCTGCAGTCCGTGCTCTTCTGACTTTTGACTATTTTGTAGTTAGTAACGAATATGCTTCGGGGAAATATATCAGAGTAAAAGTATACATTTTAATTAGGAAATGTTGTGGAGTAAAAGTAAATGTTGGCTGAAATATAAAAACTCAAGTAAAGTACAGATACTCCCAAAAAATGCTTAAGTAGGCTACTGTAACAAAGTATTATTACTTTGTTACAATACACCACTGCCCTAAACCTATCACTAACAGTAAACTTTATGCATTTTTAGATTTTCAAAAAACATAATTCTGTATGATTTATAAGCTTGTTTCCTCATGAGGACCCAAAATGTCCCCACGATGACAAGTATTTTGGATATTGTTATCTTTGTAGGGACATTTTGTCGCCATAACGTAGGGTTTACCAGGACCACACACAGAGAGAGGTGTCCATGTTTTACGGGGACATTCACGCGTAAACGTTTTTATACTGTATAAACTGTATTTTCTATCACCTTACCCTAACCTTTCCCCTACACCCCCCACACAAAGCTTTCTGCATTTTTAGGTTGCAAAAAACTACAACTGTTTAGTATGTTTTCAAGCCATTTGGTTTACAAGAACAGAGTAAGTGTCCTTATAAACCATGTTCACTTTGTAATACCCATGTCGTTACACACATTCTAATGGACTCCAAGGATTACTATCCTTGTGGGGACATTTGGTATACCAGGTACACACACACACACACACACACACACACACACACACACACACACACACACACACACACACACACACACACACACACACACACACACACACACACACACACACACACACACACACACACACACACACACACACACACACACACACACACACACACACACACACACACACACACACACACACACACAGAGAGAGAGAAGAGGCTATCTGTGACTGAACTGACAAAAGCATCCTGATTGATATCTGTCCTGTATGGTAAGATAGACAGCATCTCAACTGAACTGAAACAGTTTAAACAGTCTAAATGTGTGAGATTAAACAGGTCAAACAGAACTGGTATTATGGGTTTCAGGAGCTGACAGAATCCAGACCAGTACACTCTGTCAAGCCCTTTGATGCCTTTAACACCAAAACTCCCCCAACCGTCCCCAGTGCTCCAAGCCGATTTCACATCAGCCCAACCAGACAAAGAAGAAGGCGGACCTGCAGATACCATTGTACCCTGCAGGCACGGGCCTACGGGCCGGCCAGTCTGACTTTAATACCATGTGGCAAAGGCAGCGTCTGACAGATGTTCCCTGACACCGCCATCCTACAGGAGCAAAGCAAAATGCATGCACATTTGACTTTGTGTTGTCATAATGACAGTAATGGTGGAAGATGATGTGTGTGTGTTGTTGTGGTGGTAATGGATGGAGAAATAAATCAAATGAGATCTAGAGTCCTGCTGCAGTGTCATTAGGAATCGTGTCACGCACCTCAGCCGAGGTTACGCCGCTGACGCAGAGCCACGGTGGGCCAGCTGGAGGAATCTGAATTCCCCCTGCGTGCTTTCAAGATGGACTGGAGCTTGATGGATTGGATGCGAGAGGCGCAATGATAGCCTGATCTGCATCTGGATAGTGTTGGTATTTTTTATTCGCCTCACACTCTCACTCGCATGTTCTCTCGGTAAAGAGGTTCAGTAGATAAGGTCATCTTGGAGCACAATGTGTGTGTGTGTGTGTGTGTGTATGTATGTGAGAAAGAGAGAGACAGGAGAATAGAGGTTTGGTAATGACCCTAGACATGTTGTACAATGCTGCATATATCTCCTCTCGGCTGCCACTTTAACGAGCATATAAAATGGCCTCAGCTGAATAATTAATACTCCGGACCATTAACGAGGCATTAGAATGCTGGCTTCTTCTTATCGATTTTTCCTTCCCCGCCCACCCCTTTCTATTTTTTTTATTTTAACTTGATAGCGGTGTCTGAGCCAGGCGGTGTTCAGGCTAGATCAGGTCTTGATGATATTTAATTATACAAGTAGACTGACTGATTTAAGTGATTTTAAGCTTAATGGTCGTTCATACTGACAGTGTTTGGCAGAGACAAAACAATGCAAGATAATACATTTTCAATGAAAGTTCAATAAAAAATCTCCAGCAATAGCTACGCAACAAAGTTGAGCTCAACATTATGTAAATGTGTAAATGACAAAATGTGGTGCAATGAATGCAGACAGTATGTTAAAATTAATCAATACAAATGAATCCAATCCCATTCCAGATTCTGAAAGTTATACCATAAACTTTACAATTCGATTTGCATGTTCATTGAAATGTGGATTACATCAGTTCTGTACAAAATGTCATTGCATTCGCAGTGTCCAGTCATATCTCCCACGTGAGAAAATACTGTACGTAAACTGTAGCAAATTATAGTATGCTGTAGTATATTATAGTATTTACTTCACTTTGTTAATTTATACTACATCATAATCTAGTATTAATTATAGTGAGTTCATAAACTGTAGTAAAAACTAGTAAACTGTAGTATTTATTTTAGTCAAGTGTAGTACACTGTAGTATTTACTACAATGTGTTAATTTATACTACAGCATACTCTAGTATTAACTTTAGTGAGTTCGTAACTGTAGTAAAATTAAGTTTTTACTATAGTAAACTAGTAATACTGTAGTGCAGTATATTATAGTATTTATTAATTTATGCTATATCATAGTGTAGTATAACTACAGTGATAATGAATGAGTTACTATAGGACAATATGAAAATACAGTGGTGTTTAGTAAATGCTGCTGTGTGTACTTTACGAAACCGGTACAGATAGATATAATTTGTAGTCTAAGGACAATTTGTGAGGCAAACAATAATGTAATTATTAATATTTTTGGCTTTTTAAACAATAATTTAACTACATGAAAACAATTATCACTGCTGTCACCAGTTTACATGGCTAGGGTGACCTTACATCCTCTTTTTCCCAGACGTCCTGGTCAGTATTTCTAAATTACCTAAGATGTCCGGTTTTTGGCTTTGTTTTCTTGTCCTCATACATTCAATGCACACATGTTTGTATTACTTTGACCATCCTCTGTAGTTCCCACCTTCTCACATGCCATGATTCATTGATTAGGTACAATGCCTGCACACTTTTGGTCAACTTACCTTCAGTAATGACTGAAAACTATAGGAAAACAAAGCCAAAACCCACACCTTTTAGGCAATTTAGAATTCCCAGCCAGGACATGTCTGTGAAAAAGAGTACATATGATAACCAGATACATGGCTAAAATTTCATTATCATGTTAATCTGATAATTTAAGGTCTACAAAACCCCTTTTAATCAGATCAAAATGTCAGATCGAGTGCAATCAAGGTGTTTACATTAAGACTTTTCAGTGCAACCGGGCCATCAATCCGATTATAAACCGATTACAAAATTTGTTTGCATGTGAACATAGCCAGTGAGTTGCTATCTGAGACGGCTGGATCCTGTAAATCCTACTAGGTTTCAGGAATTTGAATTGCTGTCAATGAGCAACTCTTAAGTTTAGGAAAAATTTAGCATTATCCCACTTTCAGCATTTTTTTTTTTGCTTGGCACAATGTTCTGAGACATTGCAGTAATGTTTTAATCTGTCCAATTATTCTTACTCTTGACAGGTGCACTCTACAAAACATGGTATAAAAAGTTTATCTTGGATGGTACCTTATCAAAAGGGTCACCTTTGTACCTTATTGACCCCAAAAGGGTGCATATTAGCACCTTTTAAAGAGTTACTGCCCCAGTGACAGCTTTTTTACCTTTATTTCTGAGAGTGTGTGATTGGATGGTAAATTCATTTGGAAAATGTATCTCAAAACATCAGCAAAGTCAACTTGAGTTTTTGTTCTGGACTGGTATGATGTGTTTGATCTAAGCAGGACCTATTTGGGGATTATTATCAGCGCCATATCCTTAACTCGAACCATATCCTCTGTCTAAACTCAAAGGAACATTCTAGATTGATATGAATGTTGGAGATATTAACCCCAGCTCTAAGGCTAACACCTTAAACCAACCCCAAAAATCCGACTGAAACTTTGCCTCTTGCTGAGTCACCACATCTCACCCCATCTCACCCCACATTGTTGGTGTTTTTTTCCAGATAACATTTCGCATTTCATGAGGACAGATGCTTGCTGCAGAAAACATTAGAGTTTTTAATGAGTTAAGTTTTGATTCAGACATGGATGAAACACTTAACTTTCACAAGTTTTTTGGAACAGACCCATTGTTTGAAATGGTATCTGACTCTGGCCTTTCCTGTAAGACCAAAGATAAGTCAGATACTAGAGCCCCACACAAAATCAATTCATATCTAGACAGAGAGGAACAGAGGTCAGTGTACTGATATCAATACAACACATCATCTGACAGGGACTCCCCTTCACCCTCCTCCTACCACTTACTACTTTTGGACACAAAAGAGGAAGAACAGGTATAAAATGCTGAGTAAGGGAGGATAGAGAGTGTGTAAGAGAGATGAAGGAGATAAATATTACCAGTGCAGGTTGTTGAGCAGGGCAACTGGTCGATAATGAATGTGTCCCATTACAGAGCGGGAATAAGAGACTTCTGCTGACACCAGCATCTACCTCCAGATCTCCTGCGCATCTGATAATCTTACAATCAAACGCACACACACAACAGTCAACAGTCTTCACTAACATTTAATGCAAAGTGCATATGCATACAAAGCATTTCCAAGTATCCTGGAGTTACCTTGTTCAAAGGGGTCAATGATGGCTAAAGGCTTGAACCAGCAACTTTTCAGCCGTGAGTTATAGTGTCTATAATACACCATCCATAAAATTTACATAGAAATTGATGCAAGATCAGCATCTGTGATTTCGGCAAGTAAGTCACGCTCTCAGATGAGGACTTGCTTGTTGGTCGTGAAATAGAATTTAGGTTTAGGATTTGGTTTAACCATCATCTAGTTAGGGATAAGGTAAAGGTTACAGTTTGGATCAGTTTTTCTTTAACAGGGATGTTTTTTTCCCCACTCAGGATTAACATGCTTATCATACCTGTTTTTTTTGTCTTTTCTGTCTGTATTTACAGCTCTTTGTTAATACAGTATCTCTGATTGTTTCTTAGTAAGAGACATGTGGATTGGCAGCTTGCCTTGAGTGATGGGCAGATGTTTTATAGTATCTGTGAGTCTGATCATCCATCAATGCGATCGATCACAATCTCAGCGGTTTTTATTAATGATCCTGTCAGCTGGCGCGCTATACAGTGCCCATAGATGTCCAGGATGATAGATCTTTAGCCAGCCTGCCTGTTGCTTATTCTCTCATGACCTTGTCCATATCTATTGTTGAGCACACCAAATTATGAGAGCTGGGACATGATAATTCAGTGTTCATCTTGCCGTTTTCAAAAATGTGTCAGATCAGTACTAAAACCAAATGAACAATTGCTATTGCATAAAGGCTTAGGACAGAGATATGTCAATCCCTAGTCTCACCATAAAATGTATATTCTCCTTATATATTTTCTAAATGCATATTATAGAACTTAATAGTTAATTTGTGCATGTTTAATTTCATTTGTTTTGATCTCATAATGTGGTTGCACTTTATTTTACAATTCTTTACAATTCACAACACTTAATTTTATGGTGTCCTTGTTACACGTTACATGTACGTATTATTATAATAACAATACATTATGCATAATTACATGTAAGTAACCCCAAGCCAAAAGCTAATCCTAACCCTATAGTAAGCACTGTACATGTAGTCAATACTCAGAAACTTAAATGTATAATTACACTTCAACAATTAAGGACACCTTAAAATAAACTGTAACCCAATCCTGTGCTGCATGTACATACAATATGTACTTCTTGTTGTAATTACAATAACTGTGTAATAAAAAAGTTGCCCCAGTGCACTATGAGTGCATCACCCGCATGGTGCAGCTATTTTTAAGGCAAGAAAAGTTCATTGCACACTGTATTTCTTTTTTTTGGTCTTCATTACCATATTAATTAAATGCTGGGAGGTACAGGGTGGAATTGGGCAAATGCTTTTTTGGCTAGAACACAATTAAAAAAAGAATGTGAAGCCTGCCACCAAGCCTGTATACTGTAGTATAACAATAGCTTTAACAATGTAATAATTTTTATGCATTTACATTTTAAGATTGAAAAGTTTGAGTCAGTGTAGTATATCATCTTAGCACGCCCTCTTATCTTTATCGCAATCTTTCCACTTGTGGCTTGCTTATGTGTCTCACAAGTGTTTTGGCATGGAGTTCAATGTAAACACCAATGCATTCGATGTAAACACCATATTTAATTATAAAAACAAGGGAAAGACAGTCTTTTATATGGCTTGTATAGGTCTTAAAGATGAATATGATGTCCGTTTTCATTTTCAGTGATGTGTTTAATGTTGCTGAATGAGGCACTCAGCACAACCCTTAAAACAAATTATATTTCTGTCACTTGCATTCTTTTCATTACCTGGTGAGGTACATACCTACCGAATTGTCTGAATGAAATTTGATGTGGAATGCAGACAGTAGTGGTTTGAGTTGTGTGAAGTAGAGATTTGAGAGAAAGAGAGAATACATAAAAATACAAGCCAATCTCACAATGATTTCACTGCATAAAAAAAGACAACATAAAAACCAAACTGTTCTTTATTATTTGAGAACAGCCGGATATCTCTGGAAGTCAGTGTTTTAAAGGAACTTCTACAGATAATTTTTGAGGCACAATCTGTTGAGGTTAGTCTCACCTGCCTCGATCATCTGAATAGTATTTTGTCAACTATACCAGATATATATAAACATTTTTTTTCATATATATATATAAATCCATAATAAAGTAAGAAATAATGACAGTAAATATGTAAATATGTTTTTTTTCATTCTCTTGAGCAGTCTAACATTCAGTGGTTTTCTCCTCAGGCTTTACGTGACTTCAGTTTACACGCATCTATACCTGAACATGTGTAAAATAGCTTTTGTTAGAAACTCTCTAGAAAAATAGTTCCTAATGCAGTATTAAAATGGTTTAGCATATATTCACTATAAAATATTGAAATAGTAAATGAAACAAGACGATTTTAATCTTTCTTCTAAATGTCATGATTAATTAAATGTGTTACTTGTCATTTCTTTGTAATTATTCGTGAAATGTACTAGCAAATTTTGAGTTCAAAGTTAATTCCACACCAACTTCCCAGTTATTCGCCTCCTGGCTGTGGTACTTGACTGTTTATTTCTTTGCTCGTTGTGTGTGAAAGCTGGTTATAAAATAACCGCAGTAGTAACGAAGTAGAGTCCAGTTGAATGCTTCTCTTGACTTGTCTCTTGTGGCCCCCACAGGGCCCAGGGGCCCAATAAGCATCCATCTGCAGACAGCCCACTACAACACGCTTGAGTAGACATCCATGCAAGCCGGGGTGTTTGTAAGTGTGTGTGTGCGTGTTTGTGCACTCTAGTATGTCTGACTAGAGCTGCAGACATTTTATCATTCTAGAGCCTTGGGGATCAACCCCCACACACGCAAATACACAAAAACAATCTTCACAACCCTGCTTTCATCAGTGTTGTCACCACATCCAATTGTTCGTCTTTTCTTCTCTTTGCCGTGCCACCTTTATAGTCTCCTGTCAGCATGTCTCACAGCCCATCCACTAGTGCCACTGCAACCCACCCAGCACATCCATCCTTCTCAGCCAGGCCAGAGATCGATAGAGCTGCTCTCTTAATCAGCTCTCTGGTGACTGCAGGCGGAGGAGGGATGGAGCGGGTGCTCTTTCCTTCGCTCTGTTTTCCCGCTTGGTTGCCTCTGTTCATTCAACATCTATTTTACCTCCATATCTTCACAAATCCCCACCCTGTGCTGGTGGGGCCGACTTATATTTCCAGAGCCTAGCCGGGGGGAGTCCGTCCGTCAGTGTCTCTGTCAGTCTTTCTCTCAGGATGGTTCGAGACGCATTGTGAGCTCTCTGGCTCAGTGCTGCTGCTGACGCTCTGAGTAATTGTGGTGATTTATTATAGGGCAACTGCTGCACTGTAAGTTAATTTATACACAATAACTTCCAAAGTCACAAACACTTAGAAGGAGACACACTCTGGGTGCGTTTGAAACAGAAGAAAGCTGCATAGTGAGTTCATAGTAGTGGTTCAATAGTGCAGAAATTGCACTAAAGTTAACCAAAATATCCTTAATCAAACACTGAAATGTATAAATATTAACATCATGCATTTCCATAATAAGTATGCCAAAGTGCCCTTTTTTCACAAGAGGATGTTTTCTGAATATCAAAGGTTTCATGCCACTTGTGGTTGGAACAAACAAAGATTATGTAATGTTGTTTTAGGTTTTTGAGAATGAGTGCATCTCATTGAACTGTCTGTGTTGGAATCTGCTTAATTTGGTTAGCTATACTACCAAGTGAGAGATGAATATAAATACTAAAATACTGTCGAGCTTTTTTCGATGCAGATCCTTTAACGTCAGCAACAAAAGATATGGAAAGCTGAAAACCCCTGCTTATTTTGCTTTCCTAATTATCTGTGATGATATGCTTAGTTGAATTTCATTCAGCATATTGTACAGGACCAGATCAGAACA
Source organism: Ptychobarbus kaznakovi (assembly GCA_027422405.1). Lineage (NCBI taxonomy): Eukaryota > Metazoa > Chordata > Actinopteri > Cypriniformes > Cyprinidae > Ptychobarbus > Ptychobarbus kaznakovi. The sequence goes on from CM049798.1 coordinate 33,679,423, forward strand.
GATATGCAACCCTTTCCAACTGGATGTCCAAGGCACCATAACATCTCATTTGAGCATTTAGAACAAATTAAACTGAATTTTGGAGAAAAGCAAGGTAATATCTAAAGTAAGTAAATGCCTTTATGTAGATTTCCCAGAAAAAATAAAATATTGCATTTGAGCAATCCAACATGCCAGCGTCTTGTTCAACCAATGGTACATACAGACCTACAGACTCATCTGAGATTCATAGGAAAAGACAGTAAGGGATTCCTAACAGATTCGTCAAGAAACCACTACACTTGTTCTCTCACAAACCAATACAACGGGCTTATCTGTAGATGCACTATCAGTGAAATAGAGGGGACGACAGAAGAGAGGACACATCTGTGCTGTAATCACTTCCTTCTCCACAAGCCCACACCGCCTTTGGGCCTGACCGCACACCTGTGTACACACAGCTGCACACACACACATATGCACATACATACTTGATATCACATGAGGAGAACATCACTGATCAAAATAAATTTGTTTATTTCAAAATTTCATTACAAAAATATGTAATTCATTTTAAATAGACATGCTGCTTCCTTAACATCTTCAGTGTTTTAAATGTGTACATTGTCAAATTTTCTTCAGTTTAATCAAGTCAGATAATTACCATGGCTTTATTTTGAATATAGATTACATTTAAAACACATTTTTTTAATTTAACCTATTACTTGCTAAATTAAACACCACAGAAATCAAGTATATTTAAACAGTGCGGTGCTTTGGATTGTGGACACATCTAATCACTCATGCTGTTCAGCGAGGAGACATCACAATCTCCTTTCTTTCAAAGATCAGATCCGGACACAGTTCTCCAGTCTGTGGTTCAAACTGAAATCTCCCTGAAGACTGATCTTGGATCAGATATGGTTCAATCAGAACGAGTAGGGAAAAACTGGCGAATAAGGTCCTTCTTATTCACCTTGCCCATCTGGTTTCTGGGCATGTCTTCCACCAGGATCAGCCCTGTGGGAATGGTGTATGAAGCCATGTGCTCTCTGAAAGAAGAAACCAAAAGAGAAGATCAACTTAAGAAAATAAGAAATCGTCAGTTGTTCTTTCGCAAATGTTGTTTTTTATAAGGCTCCAATGAGATCCTGGGTAAGCTCACGGCAGATGGGGATATAATAGCTAACAGTGTTAGTTTAGCACATCATTTTCACAAAGTTTTTTTTGTCAGCAACAGTTTTTTTCAATGAAAATGAGACTATAACTAAATGAAAACCTGTTTTGAATGACAAAATTATGAAATATATTTTTTGTCAAAAACACAAAATTATTCTAAAATTACAGTTTTGGTGAGTATTATTAAATTAGTGGATCCAAGCATTCGGTCTTAAAGTGACAGCAGCCTAATATACCTGCTACTGCCTGTGTCCTTATTGTTAATCAAACAACAAAAAAAGACAAAGAAAATCACTCACTACTCTTGACTGAATCACTTTAGTAGCTTTAATAAGGATTAATCTAGGCTAGGGCTGTCAGTCATTATTTTTAATCTAATTAATTACATGATGTGTTGATTAATTAATCCAATTAATCGCAAATTACATTTGGCTGTGAAAATACCCCCAAAAGATTATTAAATGCTATTTTTATGTTAAATGAGAAAGTAGAAATTACAAGTAGTAGCTTTAGAAATAAATATTGTACTTTTGGTGAACTATCCCTTTACAGTTTTTTTAAATTAAATAATATTATAAATAAGAAACTAAAACTAGTTTGGGTAAATATCTTTATGAGGCTTTCATTCAAACGGCTGATTCATATATATATCTTGATTCACTCAGGAATGAAGTAAACGGCTCACTTTATGAATGGTTCTTTGAATCATTGTCTCACTTAATTCGTTCAAAACGCAGATTCATTCAGAAACGAAACACTGTTGTGTTGTTCGGAGATTCTTCTGTGGCTTTATAGGCAATGTTTTTGATGGCAAAACTGAGCAAAAACAGACAATAGTGTTTAAAATATAACACAATATTAACTTAAACTGAACTGTTGTATAAAATCACATTCAAACTCGTCATATTAGAGACAAAAACAGCACTCGTCAATATATAATAACTTAAGTTATATACTAGACATTTTGGAGAAATGCTTAATTAACACATTGTAATTTAATTAAACCCATTAGATTATAGTTGTGTAAATCTACTGTAGACCGTAGTCAACTGAAATCCTATAATATTTAGTCAACTAAAACTAGACAAACAATTAACCATAACTACAATTGTCACGCCCCTGGACTGTTTTGTTGTGTTTTTGCTCCCCATGTGTTGTGTGACCCAGTTTCTCCCTTGTGTGATTGTTGATTTGATTCCAGGTGTCTTGTTTAGTCCCTCGTTATCCTGTCTTTAAAAGCCCCTGTCCTTTCAGTTCTTGTTTGTCGGGTTCTACTTTGTTACTACGTGTGTGTGTGTGTGTGTGTGTGTGTATGTGCGCGTGTCTGCATCTGCGTCTGCGTGTGTCTGCGTGTGTGTGTGTCTGCATCTCCCATTGTGGATTATCTCCTGAGTTCCTTGATTAAAGACTGTCAAACGTTTCCCCGACTCCTGCGTTCTCTCTGCAGCAGCGTATCGTGACAAAAATATGACTAAAATTAAATGTGACCCTGGACTACAAAAAGCTTGTGACTGTGAAACTGATCATAAACAAAGCATTTTCTCTAATACCTGTCTAGAAACCCTGAAAATGTAACATTTACCTGCATCATGTAATAACAAAACATGAAATCAAGCTTTTGCAGCTAGAAGCATTTGTACAAATGTACTTATGTAGACCATGCTTCTTTTTCAGGACCAAAGAAAGAAATCTATTTGCAGATGGCAAAATCATAAAAAATAAAAGATTTTTAATTTCGTAAAATTCAACTGAGTGGAAGGAAATAAAGATGTGTCATAGTTTAATGCTGCATGTTGTTTTATATGGAACATGTGGTGAAAATGTCTTCAGGCAAAGCAAAGACACTAATGACTTTGTGCAGATGTGAAACGTCACAAGTGAAATACACACATAAATACATAAAATGACAAAACAATTGATTGCATATCTTTTAATGCAGCCGCCGTCCTCTATGCTGGAACTTCTGTCATATAAAACGCTGCCAGATCCATGTAATTTGATTAATTCCACAAACAATAGGCCTGTTCACACCACAGGAACCTTTTCATAGTACCCAAACTAATTGTGGAAATACCCACTTTTTGGCGTGTTTGCACCGTGGGAACTAGGAACAGGAACTCCGTTTGGAGGAACTCAATTAGCTCCTACTTCAGAGTAGGGTCTAAAACAGTTCCATAGGAACTATCGTGATGCAAGTGTACGTTGATTGGCTAAACGCATTCGAAAACGCCCTCACCTTTGTTACAGTTAGTCTATTTAAAAAGAGACTATTTCTATGTTAGATTTGTTTATAAAAATACATTTTACAAAACAAAAGATGTGTGCTTAATCTTTCGATTTGTGCTGATAATCATCTTGTTGCAGAACATAATGAGATAGCAGCTGTTAAAAAATTGCGATGCTTTTTATCCCAAAAAGGTATTTTTAACCAAAATAAGAGAAAGTCAGTTAGTACATATGTAAAGTAGTATATATGGCTTACGCAGTCATAAAAAACACGGACAGACAAAAATACTGTACCATTTAAAATGATTTATTGAACAAAACACAGGCACTACTACTTCGTCTAACGTTTAGGGATGCAATGATACCATTTTTTCAGAACCGATCCGATACCTAACATTCTGAGGATCGGCCGATACCGATCCAATCCGATACCAAAATTTCTATAATCGAGTTAAACACAATCTATTACAGTCAACTGGTGGGTTAGTGCTGGGTATGCCCAAAAGTGGGTCGCGGCTTGTATACAGCCAAAGAAACAACATCAACTAAAAAACGTAATTCTAAAATGCAAGACTTTTATTTTAAAAGGCGTGTATGCTGACACTTCTGTCAGATGCAGTTTAAGTAAAGAAAGAGTGCCTTGAGAAATATCTGTGGTCAGATGAGATGTTGACATGTCAGTGTAATTATTCTATCGTTATTTTCGCAACTTGTTATGAAATAAAACCATTTAAAATGATTTATGTCACATGCATACTACTAGCGCGCACTTTAGGGATATGATACGAACGTTGCCACCGATCCGATACCGAAGCGAGGATCGGCCGATACCGATACAAGATACCAAGCGCACATAACTGGTAATGTTTGCTGGGATTTCTGCATACTTGTGTTATCTATTTTATTCAGCAGTTTCACGTTTCCTGAACCCTAGGTTGTTTTCATAACCCAAAAATACCATGATATTTTCACTTTGTGTCATTTTGTAGGCTATTTGTTTAAATCAGTGGTTCTCAACCTTTTTTCCACCGGGCCGCACTATGGTCCAAGTGCAAGTCTCACGGGCCGCACGCATGTCATTTACATATTAGTCACCAATACAAACCAACCAGATTTATAATATTATTTATAGGCTAAATATTATGATATCTAAAGGATTACATTTATTTAAATAACAAAATAATTCTACTCACCAAGTCACCATTAATAAAACACCTGATGCTGTTGGAATCTGACCAATTACATTTCACTGCTAGTTATATTCTGTATAATTATGTATGTGACCAAAATCTTGAATCTTGAATTTTGTGAAATTCTGCTCGAAAGGAGTAACAGCACAATGAAGTTGCGATTGTAAATTGCAGTCTGTAAGACGCGCACGAAGGGTGACGCGCGACATTGCAGAAAGTGTGCGTTCACAAATGTAGCCTATGTTGATCCTTTTTCCCTGAACATCTTCAAGTGGGTAGCTGGGCAAACCGAAAGTAAAGTCCAGCACTCTCTTCACCGCTGATGCTGCGACTATTCTTGTTTGAATGCGTTTCTTCGCTGGCATTTTCCACATTTCGTTTTCTCCCTTAACAAATATGTCCATTCTGATGCTCAATTTTACATAACTAATGGCTGCTGATGAATATTTGAATTTAATTCTGCCAAAGTGCGCGCTTGTAAGTTAAATGCGTAACATTAAATTACATGAGTGCATAGTCTACTCATGTCTGATAAAAATATATGAAAACTAAATTATTTTACATAAAAAAACATTATAGCTTATATTTGTTTAGTACATTTTTTAATTAATTAAAAAACTAAAATGAATTTTAAAACTGAATGTTATTTTTTAATTATGTTCAGCTTGGTGGGCCGAATTTGAATTCGTGACAGGCCGCGGGTTGAAAACCACTGATTTAAATGAATGTGGTAGCTCATACCATTTTAATTGTATTAACAAAAATGAGTTTGGAACTGCTATTTAATAGCCTTACGTTATAGGCTGTTTATTCAGTCATTCTTAACAGTCTTAACTTAATTTTTGTGACATAAACTTGCTTTGTTTTTGTTTTATTTAAACAAAAGATACTCTAGAAAAAGCATGGTTGCACATTAATTTTATAAAACCTAGTGAAACATTTTTATTTACAAATAAAAGTGAATAAGTGTAAGACTAAATCTGGTAAAATGTCACACGTTGCTTTTTGTATTGTATACATATGATATTTAAATGTATCCAGTACAGTAGGATAAGGCAGCAACATATGATAGATGCAGGATAGGACAGAGTGTTCATTGAGGCCTATAAAGACTATTCAGGAGGATTCACTGGGTCTTTCATTGGGCAAAAGTCCAGAGTCCGCCGCCCGTGAGCCGACGAGTCCGCTCCAGAGCCCGCTACAGAGCCCGCTCCAGAACAAGCTCCAGAGCCCGCTCCATTCCGGGGCCCATGCAGTCCGCTCCAGTCCTGGACCCGCTCCGGTCTGGGAACCCACAGAGCCCGCTCCAGGCCAGTGGCACCCCTGTGTGCCATTGCTCAGGCTCTCTTCCATCCAGGGCCTGGCCCAGACCTCCCTCCGCAAGCGTCTGGACGCATCCTTAAAGGGGGGTTAGTGCGCAGAATGACGGCGCTGGTGTGCCAGGCTGGCCACAGAAATGGCTTGTTGTTTGTTGGTGCCATGTGCTCCACGGATTGTCTGTCCCCCACAGCAGAGTGGCTCCAGTGGCTCCAGCTGTGTCTCCCTCGTTACCCTCGTTTGTCTCCCAGTCCGCTGCAGTCCCTGATCCGTTGTCATGTCTGGTGAGTGTTTCACGTTTGACTGTGCTCCAGTCTTCTGCTGCCTGCTTGTTTTTCCCTTCGGGGTGTTTTTGTTCTTTGTTTGGTTTTGTTATAAAAAACCCTGATTTCCTGCATTGAGTCCTCGACTCATCGCTCCTGACAACAATAAAGACTATAATCTTTCATTGGGCAGAGGGAAAGATTGTAAAACGAAAGGCTCAATACATAGCGGCGCAATACGCATCCAGTGCGCAGTGTTGCGCTTGAAACAACTAGTCACAGCAGGCTGCGTCCGCATATAAAAGTTATATGTGCGTTAGTTTATTGAGCCTTTTCTTTTAACAGTTTTAAACCTCAGTTACTGTGCGCTCTCGAAGAGAGTTTGACTGTAGTAACCGAACGCAACGCGCAGTTGTACTGCTGAACGGAGGATGAGGCAGACGCAGCGGAGAGAGAAGAGTTTACATGAACTTGAATTTAATGACTTAAATATTCATCTGTACCTCGGATAAAACTATGGAACAGCCTCAGAACACTTGAAGTATAATGCACGAACACTTTATAGTCCTTTATGATGTTTTTGTGGCTTTCGTGGGGTTTTGTGGCTTTCGTAGTAAACGCACAACATCGGATTTGGATCGGTCTCGTCTGACCGATACCCGATCCTCAGAAAATGACTGGTTCGGAGCCGATACCGATCCTGAGTATCGGATCGATGCATCCCTACTAACGTTACGCTGTTTTGTGCTTATATCAGCCTCAGTGAAATGTAACACTGCCAGTTGTCTTTGGAGTTTCTTCGTCCTCCTTTCCGATCTTTCAATCGCTTGACGTATACGTCAAAATTTTATGTCCATTATTGTGAAACCCGCGAGACACAACAAAAACACAGCTCCGATCACAGCATCCGCCATCCTCCTGTTTTTAACGTTGCTCTTCTTTGTTTACGTTGTTGAACGCTGTGCACAAATGACATCGCTGTCGACCAGCTTACGTCACTTCCTGGTACCCACTGTCGGTGCAAATGCAACCCTTTAAATGGTACTGGGAAATAGTTTGCGCAAGATCGTCCCAGTACTTTAGTTCTGTACTTTTAGTTCTGGAACTAAAGCAGTGCGAAAGGGGCTAATGAAATCAGCGTGAAATAAAGACAAATAGTAAAAGGCAGAGTGGAGTGTTGAGCTAATTAAATGTTTTGCGCTCTTGCCTGTCTCTTGCGGTTGTCTACAGTACAGGCCTGGAGCAGTCTTTATCATACATTTTTTTGTGTGTGCAAAAGTCTTTTTTTATTCTGTTTTCTTCTATGTAAGCCCCTTCCAGCAAGGTGTCTCTCTGTTAGTGCCTCCTCTCTACACTCCCTCTTTTCTCTCTTCCCTGCAGTGGTTTGAAGATTTTGAACGCACTTCTCACTCTGGAATATTCTACTCTTTACTGTAGCCGCATTCACTTTGCATGCATGTCTGTGTGCAGTGTTTGTGTAACTTTCAGCTCATCATCTCCTGTCTTTCTATGCCTTATGACATATACAGAGTGACGATTATGCAGGATGACAGCTGGAGTTACAGCGCTGGGGAGTGAGCATCTTTCCCTGTGCATGTTGCTCTTTGCAGGGCTGTGCTGGAGGGGCTGGGACAGGTCAGAAGGGCCGCCTCAAAAAACACACGCAGCAACGCACCAGCAGGGCACAGCACTGCCTCCAACACCCCCACACCATATGGAGCTCACACACAGATCGAGAAATAAAAAGCCCTGAGCTACTTCCTGTAAAGGGACATGTGTTTTCTGACAGAACTTGCGTTCAGGCTAAAATAGTACATTTGGGCAACAAAAGTGACATTTAAAAAAAGTGAGAATGAGGAATAAAATGAACATACACAGAGCATGTTAAACATGGTTTCTTTCTTCTCACAATCATCTGTTTCTTTCTCCACCCCTTCTCCCACTAAAAACACATCTGTTCTTGCAGCATGCTCCTAAATGAGTTCTTGTCCATGAGTGTGTCTATTTTTATTTATACAGTGGCGTTTAAAAATCCTCTTGAGCCTGAGGGATTCCAACTCGACGTCTGACTCAACATGCTACACGTACGCTGACGCAAGTCCAAAAAACACTTCCAAACACACCGCTGTGCTCCACAATAAACTACTTGCAACAAGGCTGTCGGTGCATTTCAGCAACATTTCATCACCTGCCTGTTTTTTTTGAGAAAGTTCAAGTCTGTCTTGCTAGATACTGATTGACACTAGAAAATTCTAGTCTTGTCATATCGCATTCAGGCCTCTAGGGGAGCAGGAGAAGGAGAATGATGTACAATGTAAACTAGTATCAGCTTTTGTGAGCTGTTCTATGAGTTTTACAAAAAAAAGTAGTGTTGACAGAGTAACAAATGCATTGGTGATAAAGGGTATTTAATTTTTTTTTTTTTAATTAACGGCGGTGTTGGGAGAGCAGCGGACGTGGTGTTGAGTTCACCACGGACGGCGGCGTTAATTTCCCAGTGAACGGTGGGCTTGGGAGAGCCGCGGAAGGCGGTGTTGAGTTCCCTGCAGATGGCGGTGTTGAATTCCCCGTGGACGGTTGGTGTTGAGCTCCCCACGGATGGCGGCGTTAATTTCCAAGCGAACGGCGGGCTTGGGAGAGCCACGGACGGCGTCGTTAATTTCCCAGCGAACGGCGGGCTTGGGAGAGCCACGGACGGCGTCGTTAATTTCCCAGTGAACGGCGGGCTTGGGAGAGTCGCGGACGGTGGCGTTGAGTTCCCCGCGGATGGCGGCCTTGGGAGAGCTGCGGACGGCGGGCTCGCTTGATGAGAGGCTGGCTGACTTGACTCCGGAGCTGCCAACAACCTTTGAATAAGCCGCGAGGGAGAAAACAGAAAAAATAAAAAGTGACAAAACGGAAATAAAACTGGGGAGAAAGGGCGCCGCTTAATTATTTTATTCGGTCCGCTGTTCTGTCACGATCCACACACAAGGAGAAACGAGGAGATGCAGGAGAATACTTCAAACTGATAATTGAATGATAACAAACGAAGGTACAGACACACAGGAACTCAGGGATGACATTTAACAGTGGATGTGAAGACAGGGAAACAGAGGGCTTATCAACCGGGAGAAAACTAGATAATTAATCAAACACAGCTGGGAACTAATCAGGGAAACTAAATCGGAACAGAAAAAAACAAATATGGGCACGAGAGGAAGGGAAACACAAGACAGAGGGAGACAGGACTGACAATTGATCATGGCACAATATTTCTCGTGTTTGTCTGTGCTGTTTCATTGGTTTGAACATTGTTTCGTTCCTCTTTTGATGCATAAACATTACATTAAACATTAATAGAACATGTTATCGCTCTATCGAGGTAAAAATATATTGTGATAATTATTGTTAATGTTTTATCGTCCAGCCCTAGCTAGCACCTATTTCATAAAGCTTGCCTTTGAGAAAATCTGTCAGGACTGCTGTGATTGTCACGTTGTTAATATACATATAGTAAGTTAAGTTTTATGCATCTCTCCTCATTTAAAAAACTTTTTACCAATCAGGCAAGACTGGGGAGTGGGGAAAGCATTGCAAAAAAAAAAAAGATCAAATATCATCAATTAATAGTGGTTGTATCTTGATAATACCTTCAAATATTGTGTTTGGCATACATTATTATTCTATTATTTCAAATGTTTTCGATGGTCCGTGTCTCATAAAAAAGCATCTCAAGACCCCCTTTTTACTCTTTTTAAGCATGTTTCACATTTTTATATGCACGAATTTGTTCTGTGTGAACAGTCCCTTAATGGGCTGAATAAACTGCAGTGTGGACCGAACTTACTCTAAACTAAAGTCCATTTCAGTGAGAATATGAGTTACCTGGCCCAGGCCTTTAGCTGTGACAGAGTCAAAGTCTTCCCCTTCCTCAGCTGCACAACTGCAGTGACCTTCTGACCCCAGGTGGGGTCTGGAGCACCAATCACAGCCACATCTAAAACAAAGAATAAACAGTGCATATTAATGTCCGTATGTACATGTGTATTTGTGGAGTGCTTGTGTACCTGTGATATCTGGGTGGGCTAGCAGATGTCTCTCTACATCTAGAGCACTGATCTTGTATCCTCCGCTCTTGATGATGTCCACTGATGTGCGGCCCATGATCCAGTACACGCCATCTCTGTAGAGTGCAGTGTCACCTAAAAGAGCATCCAAAGCAGGTCAGAGATCCCTTCGAGTTACACCTGCCTCCACACCGCTCTCCGCTTTAATAGGGGTCTGCGCCTCTATTAATCGCAGAAGAGTCCATATGGGGCTCAACAGTGAGCAGCAATAAGAATATGAGGGGTTGTGTGTGTGTGGTTGCTGCACGTTGTGCTCTGCTGAGCTCTAATAATAGCCTGTAGTCAGGCTCAAGATCTTCTGCTTGCAATCTTAAAAACCAATTGCACAGAGATGCTCAGCTGGAGACTGCTTAATTACCACCCCATAACACCCCAAACACACTGCAGCCATCAGCAGCAGGAGCAGTGTGGTACACCCTATCCGAAACAGGTGCAGGTTTCCGACATCAAATGTCCTCATTGAAAGAGTGCTACAAAGTGACAAATGCAAAGCCAATCCAAACTTGGATATACAGCTATATGGATCTGAAACAGAATCTGGCTCAAATGCTGAAATTAATGTGGTTTTTAATTTGCTTTGGCCTTTGCTTGCATGTGTCTCTGAAGTCCAAGAGACCGGAGTGTGCCCTATGCAACAATTTATATATATTGTCATAAGCTGCATTCAAAATTAGTAGTACAAAGAATGTTGTACCTCACCATTTAACAAAAATGACAACTCCTTTCCCACAGCCATGAGATAAGTGTCCAAAGTTTTTGCAATTCTTTTATGAATACTGTATATTTGGACTAATCTACCATACTACATTTTGCACACTATGTAGTAAGGAAGTAGACATATCAGTTTACATGGCCTGTCGCAGTCATCGCCGTTTAGGACAATATCAGATTATTATAAAAAAGATGGAACCATTTGCTTGTTGCTTTATCATGATGTGTCTGGTTAGGACAAGGTGTTAGCCTCCACTTTAACACACACCTTGATGAAAGGCCAAAGTTTTCAGTCTGAGTCTGAAAAGTACAAGTCATCACAAGCCAGAATGTCTTCCAATCTCTTTAACAGAGCGGAGCCAAAGATACTACTCATCGAGTGTTGGGGCTCAGCTGGGGCAGGACCATGAATCCGACAGGAAATAGGTCATAGCAGGTGAGTGACTGAGTGTGAAAGAAAAGGAGGAAAGAACATTGGGCAAAGGTGTTGGATGTCCAGCGTGGATCATTATTGAGTGCTAAGCCCCAGCTGTGGCGAAGGGGAGTTGAGAAGCGAGAGTGCATGTGTGTGAGGTGTGTGAAGGTTAAGGATGATATGTCATGGGTTATAGTGTATGAGTTTGTGTGGGAGGGGGTGGTTAAGTTAGCAGGGCAAGGGGAACTAGACATAGGCTGTGACTGGCTGGAGATGAAAGCCAGTTGATGAGTGAGATGGGAATCACGTCCCCATGATCAGTCAATACATCAGCATCTAACAACTCATTGCAACAAACTTAAATTAGTTTATATCCTTTATTGCCACAATGCTTCCATTCCCTTTCTAGATGAGATTTTGAAGCACAAAAAAAATACATCCATTCATCATGAAAAGTACTCCACACGGATCAGGGGGGTTAATTAAAGGCCTTCTGAATAGAAGCAATGCGTTTGTGTAAGAAAAATATCCATATTTAAAACTTTATAAACAGCTTCTGCTAACCGTCACATGCGCATTCACAAGAGAGTGGCGATCCAGCTGATGACGTAGGCGTAGCACTTTTTTTCACTGCCATTATAATGCTTGGAAGAGCCAGGACATTTTTTTATAATACAAACTCCGATTGTATTTATCTGAAAGAAGAAAGTCACATACACCTAGGATGGCTTGAGGCTAAGTACATCATTGGGTAATTTTCATTTTTGTGTGAACTATCCTTTTAAGAACTACATAGCAACACCCATAACACCCTAGCATTGTAGTGGGGAGTTTTGGTACAGGCAAATACATTTTTTGTTTTAGAAAATGTCTAGTTTCATTCATACTTCCTTTAACTCATTAAACTGAAGTGCCCATACTGGCAGTAAAAGTTCAAACCTCACTTTAAATATAAAGGCTGAGACACAATGGTCAGCTGTTGGGCAATGTCAGGCCACGTGGTCCGTACTGTTAGCACTACTTGCACCCCCGTCAGTGGCTTTTTGGCCAATTGAGCATGTTGAATCGGTGGTGGAGTCTGTTTGTGAGAGAGATTACGGAGTTCAGCTTAGCGAACCAGTGCATGAGGAGAAAAACGGTACAGACGGAAGCTAGCGAACAAAACTCGAGCGAGAGTGGTGTGAAAGCAAGTACAATTTGTTTATCTGCAGTCTTCTGGTTTCCCGTTTTGAATGACATATACAGACAACTGCCATCTGTTGGTTTGGAGAGTTATTTCCTTTCACGCAGGTGCAGAACGTACGTGCTATTTGGCGGTTGAATGTTATGCGGTGCATCGAAAATGCAAGTTTTTGGCCCAGAAACAGGTGATGCAAGGCGGCTTTCATTACTGCTAATTATCTGATGTTGATTTCCTTTGTCTGGGCTTTTACATAGAGTGGGTCACTTCATGGGGCAGCTATATTAAGATCACATGACTAAATGTAATTATTTTAACTTAGAAAACTGGCTGTTATTTGGACACTTTTGCTAATGTAATAAATTAATCATGGCTGAAGTGGATAGTGTCAGTCCAGTATGCTTGCCATATTAGTCAGATTTTTTGTACACAAAGTGTGCATAGAAAAACAACTGCCTTTTTTCTAATACATTTTCAATAAAGCTCTACAATGCAGTGTTTCATCACTTTTTTTTCTCCTTGCCTCTCTCCCACCATCCCTCTCTCTCTCTCCATCTCCAGCGAGGAGCACGGCATCAATAGAGGGCCCATCTGTTCCCATACATCAGGCTCTTCATTTCAGTTTATTAGCTGGGATAAATCATAAATATTTCATTATACATCACGGGCGGCTGTCGCAGGGACGGCGCAATTTATCAGCGCTGCCCTCTCCTGCCGCCCAGCACCGAGCAATAAGCTTTCCAGTCTATTAAACAAGATTGATACAGTGTGTAAATTTAGATATTGGGAATTTCTTCACAGACCACTGCTCCACAGTGATAGGCTGGGGTGAGGTGAAGGAGAAGCGGGTGGGTGGAAGGAGACGAAGAGAGCGAGCAAGGGATGGGGCGGTGGGTAAAAGTGGCTGGGTGTTAACAGCAGTAAGAGTGTATTTACACTCGCCTTGTCCCTCTTTAAAATAACCCTATCCGCAAACGCAAGGTGTAATTTGGTCACAGCGGCGTAGCTTCCTTCTCATGGAAATGAACCAGGAACATGTTTGACATGGGGACAGATAAGCTGTTGGTGTGTGTGGGGAGAGAATTTAAATAGGTTTTTACCCTCTTTAAGAATCCATAATGCCCCTGGGGAGGGATCAAAGGTCACAGGAATCATTAAACCCTCATGTCAGGGTTTTCTTCTATGATTAAAAGCAAAAGAAGGTTGTTGTTGATGAGTATGTGGATATGAATAACATTGTGTCCTAACCACCTATAAAAAAAACTAAATGCAACCACCTCCATCGAAAAGAATGTTTGTCCTAACCAACCAGCAAACAACGAGTCACATTTTGTTTGGTTTCTGTTCCAGCAGCAATGCCCTGGGCAGGCCGTATAACAGTACATTATGTAATTAAATAAATTAATGAAAATAATTTTTGATTGACTGTGAATATGTCAGCATTTTCATGTTCAGTGAGGACAGACAAATTGTTTGTTGCTTTGAAATTGTGGCATGTAAACTGTATAAAAAAAAATTTTTAAAAGGAAAATTGAGGGAAAATTATATGCCATGTTCAAAAGAAGTATAATTTGAATGACTAATACGTCATGTGATGTAATCATCATGTAAAACATAACATATTTTACTTGCACCACAAATACATGTGAGTGTACACATGTACATGTATTGTATTAAATGTTTGCAGCAAAATTTGTGACATTTCTGCTAAATTTGCCATTCTGACATTGAAATGGCCGATTCGTGTTATTTGTGCACATATGAGTATTTTTTTTAGATCAATTATATATGAAATGTATATCTTTTACGATTTTGACTCATCCCCTTTCTTTAAAAAACTAAATGGTTTAAAGGCTAAAACGTGAGGTTTATAATTTTAAAACGGTTTATTTATGTCACTATTTATATTTGAACTGTAAAGTTATTTAAATTGTGGCTTTTACAGTCATTTTACAGTTTAGGATGTTACCATAAACACTGGCTACCTAAACAACATGTAGTTCTATAATAATATTGGAGTTTTCTGAATAAACTTATTTACGGAAGAATTTAGAGTACACTTGGCCTATTAATCATTATTATTTGAGCTGATCTTCCCCCTCCTTTCAACAATGCACATAATAAAATAAGTGTATCCAAGTCATTGTATATGTGAAATGCATTTTTAAGGTATCAATAAATGAATGCTGTCACGCCACTGACTCACAAGCCAAAATTCCTGTAAACTGCTTTGAAACTAATCAAGTGTCTCCTGGAGGCTCACAAACACTATAAGCAAACTAGACTGAATGATTGATTTTGCATTGTTTATGAGAACACAAGCACAGTTACATTCTCTCTAACCACACACCTAACATCTATACATTTAACAGCAAAGACCTCTGATTCTGCACACCATGTCGTGACTCATTTACATGAGGTAAACAATGACCCGTCAACTACATGACAACTTTTCTGGATGACTAGTAAAAATGAGTAATTGTGCGAATACTAATATGAACCGCTCCATGAACACATGACAACTTTTCTGGAGCGGCTTTCCTAATTAAAATGGTAAGAACTTCTTTATTGCACTAGTTCTTTTTTCTCACTGTCTGACTGAGGTGTTTAAGTGAACACAGTCATGTTGCATACTAAACAAGTATGAGCACATGATGCAATGAGAAGAAAGCATCCCACAGACAACTAATGCATTTAAAGCAACGTCATTCTTCACATTATTTCCATATATAGTGTCATCTCAGATGGTAAGCTGAGGTTTGGTGATGCTTTACCATAAGACAACCAATATGCCTGATTACATTTTTTTACTCTTTGTAAACGGACAAAACGGCAGCATACACACAAAATATTTAAGCTCAGCGTAAATGATACACCCCCTTTGAAAAGTAAAATTTTAAACAATATCTCTGAACACAAAAACCATTTCCAAAATGTTGACAAGACTAAGTTTAATATCACTGTTTAACTTATAACATGAAAGAAGTTTAATAATATAACTTAGATTACACATTTTTCAGTTTTACAAATTAGGGTGATGTAAAAATGGTACACCCCACAACAAAAACTACCAGCTTTGTATGGCCTCCATGATTTTTCCAAGTCCTAGGCATGGAATGAACAAGTTGGCGAATTTTGCCAGATCTATCTTTTTCCATTCTTCAAGAAGACCTCTTTTACAGATTTCTGGATGGAGAGTTTATTGTCTCTTCAGAATTCCCCATAGGTGTTATTGGGTTCAGATCAGGAGACATTTGGCCACTGAATCTCACTGTTCTTCTGAAATCCAACAGTGGCCTTAGATGTGTGTTTAGGATCATTGTCATTTGGAAAAGTGCACGACGACCAACACGGAGTGATGGTAGCATCTTCTCTTTCAGTATAGAGCAGTACATTTTGAATTCATGATGCCATCAATGAAATAGCTCCCCGAACAAGCACTCATGCAGCCCCATAAGGAGCCACCACCATGTTTCACTGTGCACCATGCATTTTTCTTTGTATTCCTCATGCGACGCCATACAGTTTTGAAGCCATCGGTTCCAAAAAATTTATCTTGGTCTCATCATCCCAGAGTATAGAGTCCCAGTAGTCTTCATCTTTGTCAATGGGCCCTGGCAAAAGGCGGGCTTTTTGTGCCTGCTTTAGGAGAGCTTCTTTCGTGACGGCACCCATGCATGCCATTCCTCTGCAGTGTAGCATTGTGTCACGGGAAATAGTCACCCCATTCTTCACTTCTTTAGATAATGCATATTTCATGTCATTTTCTTCAACCTTCTATCAGAAGTGCTCCTCAGGTGTTCTCGTGGAGATGGACGTCTCTGTGAGATGGTTGCAGTTCCATCTTTTTAAAATGTTTGCACCACTTTTGCTACAGTTTGACTGTAAGTAAAGCTTTGCTGATCTCTTGTAGCCTTACCTTTCTTGTGTAAAGAAATATTTTCTTTCTCAGGTCTTGTGACATTTCTCTTCCATGTGCTGCCATTGCTGACCAATAGGGGTTTTCTTTGTAACACCCTAGTCAATTAATTAGACTCACCTTTTACTTGTTAAATTAGACATTTTGTCTAAAATTTAGCTTTTCCAGAACTTTCAGTGGGGTGTACTCATTTTGCATCACTAATTTGAGTAAAACTGAAATTTTGTTCTCTGTTATATTATCTTTACTTTTTTTGTTAAACAGATGTTATATAAAATAGTCTTGTCACATTTTGGAAAATGTTTTTGTGTTCATTGAGATATTGTTTAAAAACAGTACTCATTTACGCTGAGCACTTACCTGAACATGCCAACAAACACATCTGTAAAAGCTACTGGCACATGCCAACACTTAAACAAACAAAAATAGGCTATTTTGCTGGAAGCTCAGGGTGTAAACAAAAACAATACAGCACACGTCATACACATACATTCTTGCTTGAGAGGCTGAAGGGGGTTGACAGCTCTGGAAAGGGCAGTGTGACAGAGGCCATGTTTCACGTCCAGCACACTTACACATCAGTGAACAAACACAGCACTCTGACAAGCTGTGAGCTCCACTGCTCCTCATGAACATGTGTGAATGACTCTATATTCCCTGACAGCCATGGAAGCAAAACTGAGGTGAGGAACATAGGCTCTCTGAGTTTGTAAAACTTGAACTGAGCTTCTGTTGGATATTTATATAAATTCTAAAGTGAAAAAACGTAAGCCTATGAGTATGTATCAGATATGATACAACAGGCTTTTGATAGACATTTTGTATTTTTTATCTTACTTTTTAAATAACATCGGGCACCAAATCGCATATTCTTTGCCAGATTTGGATTAAGATTTTTGTTTTTAACACAGATGCAAACAGACATAACAAAAACAATTTGGGTTTCAGCATAAAAGCATGTTAGTGTATTACAGATTTGCTTGTAATCGGTGCTGCAGTGCTCTTTAAGATGAAAAAGGAACAAAACATATCAAAGACTAGATCAATGAAGGATAATATTGACAGTCAGCATATAAAGTGCCGTCTTTCTCCACTATAAGCAGAACTCAGAAAGAGTTGTAGATTAAGTGGGGCCTGATGGAAAGCAATCTCTGTTGAGTAAC
Organism: Ptychobarbus kaznakovi; assembly: GCA_027422405.1. Taxonomy (NCBI): domain Eukaryota; kingdom Metazoa; phylum Chordata; class Actinopteri; order Cypriniformes; family Cyprinidae; genus Ptychobarbus; species Ptychobarbus kaznakovi. Next base: position 33,697,074 of record CM049798.1, read on the forward strand.
CAGTTATACAGTAAACACTCACAACTACATGAATATTAATGCATGAATTTTAGAGCATTATAACACTTCCAGCTCCACAGAAAGGCTAATGAGGATGAATAACAAAACAAGCACTGACAAAACACAAATGACATTTATCGTGCTTAAGCTTTTTTTCTCATAAGTTGCAATAAAATTTGCATAATTCTACTATACTCTTCCTTTAAAAGAATCAAATTCATACCGCTGTAAGTGGACCAAAATTGCATTCACACTGGCCTTGAAAGTGGTTTCAGACCTCTTTCTGGTCCCCACTGTGAAAAGGGCCTTGGTTAATTCATTGTTTATTGAAACACAGTCAACTTGGATATTATTGCAATGTAATACTGATAATGATGACCATAATTTAAATTAATATTTGAGTATAATTAGGGCTTTCAAAATCAACACATGAACTTATTTGAAATTAGGGTTGTTCTGATTCCGATACTAATATCGGAAATTCCACCGATACCACAAAAAATTCAGCTATTGGTATCGGCGAGTACTTGAACCTATGTACCGATCCGATACCATTTTCTTAAACAAGACCATAGTTATGCTCGCTAGCTTTGCTTAACACTGCAAATCGGAAATCAATTATTCTTCGCTGCTCAGAATGCAAACACAGGAAGTTGTGCTGTGTTGCCACAAGCAACCACTATTTAGAGCAGTGAAGAAGAAATACAAACATGATGGCACATTGCCAGTAAATCACTCGCATTTGCGACTAAATCTTCACCCTGGGTGACTAAATTATTTCTAATATTAGCCACTGGCTAATAAATAATCCGATTTTACTCGCCAATGTGTGAGTTGGAGGCTATGTGTAAGTTTAGCACAGATATATTGTAACTCGCTCGAACACTCAGATGGAGTTTCACTCTCCATTAAGCGATCTCAATGGATGCACAGCGCACCTGTATTTGATGTACCGTAAGCTCTAATGTGAAGCGCACGCCTCGCCGTCACTTTGCTCTTTTCCTGAGATGCAGAGAGAGAGAGAGAGAGAGAGAGAGAGAGAGAGAGAGAGAGAGAGAGAGAGAGAAAGTCTTACATGTGGCACGTCAATTCTGCATGGTATGTAAATTATATTCTTTGTTCTATTTTCCTGTCAAAATAACAGAGTTCCTTTGGAATTCTTCAGCTTAACTGCTGGGTTCTCCAGTAGTAGGCGGAGCTAATGCGCAAACGACAATCTCATAGGCTGGCGCTCATCTATCATTGTCCCTGTTTTTATTTCAGCAAATCAGTTCGAGCCAATTTAGACAACATGATTAATATTCATGAATCCAGCTCGTTAATCCTTAGTGCGTTTTATATTGTTCTTAGTAGAATTTATACTATGATTATTATCTTATCAGTTATATTGATAGTCCCCCCTCATTTTTACAGAAACACAGAATGACCAAAAAAGCCCCAGCACCAGTCCTAAATTCAGTTAAAATTAATAATATGCATTCATACATGGTTAACAAGTTTTAATTCGAATTGCTAAAGTTTTATCATTAAATAATACTTGATTATCATAATATATTTATAATGCTTGACTGACTGATGTTAAGAGTGTACTTTTAGATATTTAAAAAGATGTGCCATTTTCCAAACATTGTATATTATATTTTTTGTTTAAAGAAAGAAGAGAAAAAAGAAGAAAGAACGTGTATCTATCTATCTATCTATCTATCTATCTATCTATCTATCTATCTATCTATCTATCTATCTATCATTCATGCATACTATTTTGAAAATAATTTATGCCAACTGGGACACACCCATAGTTTTATTTTAGTAATTAATACCCAAGCGGGTGCTTTGCACTTGGGTGAGTGATCTTATTTGTCTAATATGATTCAGTGAGAGGGGGCGGAATTGCTTTATGTTGATGGCACTGATTGTGCAGCATTCATCTGATAACAGCTCAACTTTAGGATATCATGGAGGTTTTGAATCTAAACTATATAAAGCCATAGCATTCAAACACACAATTAAATGATTCATTCCAGCTTCCAGTCTTGGACTGTTTATTTTTGTTACCCCAGTGGCAAATTGCTTTTTTCTTGCTTTTAGCACAACAAAATGGATAGGTAATAAAAAAATAAAAATCACTTAAAGATAATATGAAAACATGTCTTTGCTTCTTAAGTATTTTATTTTACTGTCCATCTTCTGTAAATCCCAGTGTTACAGAACCATGGAATCAAATCCATGAAAGCAGGTTTCTCTAGTTCAGAAGGACAGGACAAGTGTAAAAATCAGACTAGGTCAAGCAGCTGTTGAGGGCAACCCCTCAGTGGGACGGGGTAGGTAGCTGGGCGGACATCTCCAAGAAGACCTCAGAGCTGTTGAGGAGCAGTGCCAAGATTTCTTGCTCAAGAATCACATTTACCAAGAGTAAACTGCAAACTTATCACTGCTATAAGCACAAGGCAGACAGTAGCTTTTGGGAATGTGTGTCTGTATGTTTTTCAGAATGACATGCAGAGCTGTTGGTGCTACACACAGACAGGAATAGGACAACCAATGTGTGTTGTGATCTAAGACATTGTTACTTATTTTAGCATTGCATTATTGTGAATGAATGTTAAGTGCACATTATTATGAAGAAAAAAATAATGTTTATCTTTGTGAAAAGACTTCCTTAAAATACTTAATTTTACAGCAAGGCAAACCCATTTACACAGACAGTGTATTTGCAGGGTTTATAAAACAGAGCCTGCTAAAGTGTCCTCAAATAGCACATGGCTGTCTAGCGTCTGTGACAGCAACAATAAGGTCACTTCTCCCTCTCACTGGCTTTCACTCCTCACACATAATGTCAAGCAAAGTACAATCAGCAACGCTCTATCTGCCAACAAGTGTGCTCTCTCTCAAAAACAGGATGAGGGCACTGGGGACAGATATTATTTTACTCTTCAAAAAGAAGAAAGAGTGATTGTCCCTGCACATATTGTACTCAATATGTGGCCCATTTTAACAGATGACAAATGTATGTCACCTTCACTGAATCCTCTTAGCAGGTTACCTAGCAGTTCATGGCTCATGAGAACCAGATTCAATTAATTTGAAAAATCTCAGATATACTGTATAAAATATATGAAAGTTAAAGGATAAAGGGAGAGATGAGGGGGATTTCAAATATTGCCACATTTTACATCACAATACTGTATTGATTTGTTGAGCCAATTAATGATTTTTTTTGTTGTTGTTGTTGGGGAGATTGAACACCATTCTGAGACTTTGAGTCTTTGAGAAGTCTAACAAATATTGTTTTAGGGATCTCAAAGAAGACAGATGGACATTATTCCAATCATTACTTGTATTAATTAAAAACTAATGTTCTCCACACTCCATAACAGGAAGTTCAGCACTCATCCAATGAACACTTTATCCAGTTTCACTAATGCAAAACCTTTCTGCGTAAATCTATAAGCACAAATTTCATGCAGGTGTACTCTTGGCTCAGGAACGCAAAGACAATTTGCAATTTATGTATGCATGTATGTGTATGTATATATAAAACCACAAAACCAGTCATAAGGGTCAATTTTCCATTGATGTGTGGTTTGTTAGGATAGGACAATATTTGGCCGAGATACAACTATTTGAAAATCTGGAATCTGAGGGTGCAAAAAAAGAAAAATCAATCATTTTGACCCATACAATGTATTTTTGGCTATTGCTACAAATATACCCCAGCAACCTTAAGACTGGTTTTGTGTACGGGTCACACAGACACAGACACAGAGACAGCAGACAGGCAGGCAGCAGGCAGCAGGCAGGCAGGCGCACACACACACACACACACACACACACACACACACACACACACACACACACACACACACACACACACACACACACACACACACACACACACACACACACACACACACACACACACACACACACACACACACACACACACACACACACACACAACACACACACACACCACACACACACACACACACACACACACACACACACACACACACACACACACACACACACACACACACACACACACACACACACACACACACACTCTTGATTATTCCAGTAGTGCATTTCAGAGCCTTCATTGGACTCGTGACCCTCCCACTGGAGAATTGTGTTGGATAGGTCAGTTAGGAAGAGAGATGTGTGACCTGAGGGTGGAGGTCAGAAAGAAGGATGAGCAAAAGAAGGGTCAGGAGGAATAGATGGAGAGGGGGGTGACTGAATGCTTCATGTGATCAAGCGATGGCTGGGATCGCTTGAAAACAGAGCTGGTGATGAATTGGCCACCTAGCAGACTGTAAACACTGATGCACAGAACAAACCAAATAAAACATGCATACCATACAGTTTATGATTAATAAATGTCTACAATCTGATCTCCGAAAAGCCATAGTAGAGAAAGAGAGTGAAACAGCTAGTTAACATTCTGTCCAGCGCTCCGATGCTCGGGAGTCAACCGCGTTACCACCTCGCTCCTGTTATTTACGAGCAGCTGGGCTAATGTGCATTCCCTAACCAGTGCTTACCCGAGCGCACCCGACTTTTAGCATGCCTCCATTATTCATAACTATGTGTGCGCAGCATTTGGAAAATTGCTAATGCTTCTCTGTGCGCAGCCTTGTCTTATTTATTTATTTGTATTAATTGTTTCCAGAGTGTAATTCATTCCAGGAAAGAGCTGTCCTGCTAGAGAAGAGGGCATCACCTCAGCCTGCTTGTCTTTCTTCATTTCTTTTCTATTTTTCTCACTTTTCCCTTGTTCCTTTTCCTACTGTTTGTGTGTTAGAAAAAATACAATGTTTACAGCATGTGGGATGTTACTATAGTATCACTGGTAAAAACTATACAATATATAACCAGAGACAGACAAGTCTGAACTTCAGTTGACCACAGAGAGTTCAAAGACCATCTGATACACATTGCACACAAATATGACAAGCACATTAATATAGTTTTAAATAACAAGGTTAAAACAGATCCATTTATATGTTATTATGTTGGTCAGGCACTCTCTTCCTGTCTAAGTCGACGGTTCTTGGGCTTCTTGGACTTTAAGCTGGTAGTAAAACATCTGGCAAGACTAGTGAGTCAGGTGACAAAAAAGATGAATAGCAGGCTAAAGAGTTAATATTTCACTTACAGAGAGAGTAAAGCAAAAGCCAGGGCCAGATAATGATCCCGGATATTTATTACGAAATCCTAATGACCTTCAACAAGAGTTAATGAGGGTCTGTGTGTGGACTGCTGATGGAGTATCCAACAGCCTGAGCTTCACAGCAACAACAAAAGATCAAGAGAGATATGGACGAGAAGGAAGAGGGAGAGGAAGAGAGAGGGAACATAAAGGCACGCATGAAAATCAATGGGAAGAACGAAGCATGAGGATTGGCAGAAAGTGAGCGCTGTAGAAACGGTGACAGATGATCTATAGAGGTGCCAGTCACAGCCTGCAGCCACACTTACACTATTAGAGACACAGTCGGGCAGACACGGGCCACATTGATCTGCTCTATCTCTCTCTCTCTGAGAGTGTGATGATGAAATGTGAGGGTGTGAGGGTGAGCAGATGGACTGCAGCATCCAGCAAACTCGGGAAGAACAAGAAGAGCAGCCTTTTTTAAGGTTGCAGGTGAAAAGAAAATGAGGAGGAAGTATCTTATTAGGGATGGGCAGGATGGTCGATTAATTGTTCATCAACTGACTAGACGATTAGTGAGGTCGACAAGTTTTTTGGAGAGGTGAGGGGGGTTGTTACAATACAGTAAAACACATTCACTGCAAAAGTGTTTCAGTGACAACATTCAATGACTGCCCAAAATGTTAGTCTTATGCAATACAAGATAATAGAAATGTAGGGCCAGCTTTACTAATGGTTTGTGCCAGTGAAAACCAACAGTCAAGATTTATAAAAAAAATTGTGATGAAAAGCACGGACACTGTTATTTTCACAGCTGACCTTGCTGCATCTGTACTTGTAAAAGTTTCTCTTTCAGACACAAAATTAATGGGAGGAGAGTATTTCAATAAATCATGCAAAGTGATTTACTATGGTTTGCAGTAATCAATTTACTGGTATTTGCACCATTATTTAATGCCCAAAATAAGCATGTCTTAACCCATTTTGCGCTTGACATGGCTGCGATAGTTGCTAATTTGTGCTGCTCTTGGTAGATTCTACATTGCGTTGATCATTATGGAAATGAGCTGGCTGTCTGTGTTCTTTAATTTGGTCATTGTCAGTAGATCATCGGCAAAACTTTCAACTCCCATCAATACTAGGATGGCAGTCTCATACCAATTTGACAACACACGTGTTATGGCTCTTTTGTGAATGTGTGTCTATGCAAAAGTGACTTTTTTTGCACACCGAGTAAAATAAACATGTGGATAGTCATGTGGATTACTTTTATGATGCCTTTATGATCAGTTTGAAAGTTTTGCTTGGATCGACCTTCAGTTGAGGGACAAAAATGTCTCAGGTGTCATTAAAAATCTTAATTTGTGTTTTGAAGATGAAAAGAAGATTTGGAATGACATAAAGCTAAGTAACTGATAACAGAATACTCGTTATTATGTGAATTAAGTGTAATAAAAATAATAATCAGAAACCCTAGACGGCTCGTTATTGTGGTGACACTGGTTTCAGATTAACTTGCCCTTAAAAATCAAATGAACAAAACAAACTACAATTTGTTATTTTATATCTTTTTATCATGCTTAATCGTCTATTTCTGAGTAGGGGGCTCTTATGCACTTTTTAATGCATATATCATTACTACTGTTAGTATTGGTATTAATACAAGAGAGTCTAAATATTAATAAACAAGAAGTAAATAGTTTGTTTCAGAAATAGTTTTGTCCATATGAATACCAATGAATTCACACAATGAAACCACACACACAGGCTGCAGACTGGTGTGTTTTGAGCTGATTGCTCTCTCTCTTATTATGGAATGGTGCTGTGTAATGGAGTGTGACAGAAGCGTGGAGCACTGCAACTCTGTCCTTGCTGCCTCCTGCACTCTCTCTCTCTCTTCATGTAGAACACAAATATATTTTAAAGAGTCTTTCCTATCTAATGAAGGAATGCAAGAAGCATGGGGTGTAAAGATACAAAAGTGCCATAAAGTTGTACATGATATTAATATTCTATAATTTAATGAAGTCATAAGATAGCTCTCTGTAAGGAACAAAATGTTATTCTGCAGGATTATTTTAGTAGCATTGAAATAATAGCATCATTTTTTATTACTATCTGTAATTTGTTTTTATTTTATGTTTTAGTGATTTAGTGATAAAAAGCTTTAGTAATTTTGTTGCGTTTTTGTCATTTTATAAGTGTTTTTTATACGTCTATATAGTTTTTATATTTTAGTACATCAAATTAAAATGAATGAAAATGATAAAGTGCCTTGGCAACTACCTATAAACTAATAATAAAATAATTGTACTTTTTTTATAGTCAACATCGCTACATTTTTTTTTATTCAAACATATTTCACAATCAAACTGTAATGGCTGAACTTTTTGACTTATTGAATTGCACAGGTGCAAACAGAAAGTGGTTTTAAACATTATTTTAAACATTATGAATACGGCACACAAGTCATATATATATACACACATACATATATATATATATATATATATGTTTTTTATTATCACATTTGTATCTGTTTAGTACCTTAAATTAATACTTTTCAAGTTTTTAAATACTCTAAAAATGGGCTGGACAAATTAGCTTTATAATTGTGTTATTATAGTGAAACCATTTAACATAGAGCATGAAGACTAGACATGTTTCCAAAATGTCATTATTATTAGTTTGTTTGTCTCTTTGCCACATAGGCCTATATTTTAGCCAATTCTTCAATTAAAATTTTTTCATTGTTATATTTGACCCTTTCTGTTGTCAGGACAAATTAAAATGAATGAAACTGAAACGCGACCCATTAAGACTAAATAACCAGTTCTCCCTTCCAAGATGTAAATCTGCACAAAAATTCAGATTTAGCCTATAATTGAGCCGTCGTCTGATGACATCAAATAGGCTACACATAAGATAAAGACAATAGCTGTGATTTCGGCTATACTTGCATGTTAACTTAGAGAAGCAACATAATATCCATTTTAACTGAAAGCTGGTCCTCTTAGCCACTCGCTGAACAGAGCAGACGTGGAGAGAGAGAAAAGAGAGAGAGAGGTGTGTGCGTAGCGGGAAAGAAGAGACATTGCTCTCGTGCAGCAGTACCATCAAGTCTCACAAACTAAATACGGTTTGGGAAAACCCTAAAGATTGGTCGCTAGGCACTTAAAAAAAAAGTTTTCTAAAGGGGTCTGAAAAGTTGCTAATTTGGCAACACTGTCAGCATCTCCATCCATTTCTCCAACTACGGGTTGGACCACGGGTCAAACAGAAAATGCACACTGCATTAATCTCGCATTAATACAATTAGTGCCATTAAAATACAAATTTGTGTTTTAAAATTAATTTAATTGCGTTAATTTTGAACGCGTTAATATTACATAAGATACACACACACACACACACGCGCACACACACACACACACACACACACACACACACACACACACACACACACACACAACCCGAATTCCAACCCGAATGTTTTTTTTTTTAAATTTCAATAAAATTAAAATAAAAGTTGGGAACGTTTTTTTTTTTTTTTTTTGTATTAAAATAAAAGACAATTGCAAATCCCATGAGCCAATTTTTATTCACAATAGAACATAGAAAACAGAACAAATGTTTAAACTGAGAAATGTTACAATTATATGCACAAAATGCTCATTTCAAATTTGATGCCTGCTAAAAGGTCTAAAAATAGTTGGGAAGGGGGCATGTTTACCATGGTGTAGCATCTCCTCTTCTTTTAAAAAAGTTTGAAAATGTCTAGGCATCGAGATTATGAGTTTCTGGAGTTTTGGTGTTTGAATTTGGTCCCATTTTTGTCTGATATAGGTTTCCAGCTGCTGAAGAGTTCGTGGTCTTCTTTGACGTATTTTTCGTTTAAAGATCTGGACTGCGCAGGCCAATTCAGCACCCGGACTCTTCTACTACGAAGCTATGCTGTTGTAATAGCTGCAGTGTGTGGTTTTGCATGTGCATTGTCCTGCTGAAATGCACAAGGTCTTCCCTGAAACAGACGTTGTCTGGAGGGGAGCAGATGTTGCTCTAAAACCTTTATATACACCCTTCAGCATTCATAGTAACTTCCAAAACAGGCAAGCTGCCCATACCGTATGCACTTATGCACCCCCATACCATCAGAGATGTTGGAATCGAACGCTGCTAACATGCTGGAAGGTCATCCTCCTCTTTAGCCCGGAGGACACGGCGTCCTTGATTTACAACAAGAATGTCAAATTTCGACTCGTCTGACCATAGAACACTTTTCCACTTTGAAACAGTTCATTTTAAATGAGCCTTGGCCAACAGGACACAATGGTGCTTCTGGACCATGTTCATATATGGCTTCCTTTTTGCATGATAGAGCTTTAGTTGGCATCTGCAGATGGCATGGCGGATTGTGTTTACCGACAGTGGTTTCTGAAAATATTAATGGGCCCATTTAGTAGTGTCAATGACATAATCACGCCGATGAGTGATGCAGTGTCGTCTGAGGGCCCGAAGACCACGGACATCCAACAAAGGTCTTCGGCCTTGTCCCTTACTCTCCAGTTTCTCTGAATTTTTTGATGATGTTATGCACTGTAGATGATGAGATTTGCTAAAGCCTTTGCAATTTGATGTTGAGGAATGTTGTTTTTAAAGTATTCCACAATCTTTTTACGCACTCTTTCACAGATTGGAGAGCCTTTGCCCATCTTTACTTCTGAGAGACTTTGCCTCTCTAAGACATCACTTTTATAGTTAATCATGTTACAGACCTGATGTCAATTAACTTAATTAATTGCTAGATGTTCTCCCAGCTTAATCTTTTAAAATGTCTTGCTTTTTCAGCCCTTTGTTGCCCCCGTGACAACTTTTCTGAGACCTGTAGCAGGCATCACATTTGAAATGAGCTCATTTATTGGATAAAAGTGAAACATTTCTCAGTTTAAACATTTGTAATGCTCTCTATGTTCTATTGTGAATAAAATATTGGCTCAAGTGATTTGAAAGTCTTTTAGTTTTCATTTTATTCTAAAAAAAAAACGTCCCAACATTTCCGGAATTCGGGTTGCATACACAGGTGCATCTCGATAAATTAGAATGTCGTGGAAAAGTTCATTTATTTCAGTAATTCAACTCAAATTGTTTAACTCGTATATTAAATAAATTCAATGCACACAGACTGAAGTGGTTTAAGTCTTTGGTTCTTTTAATTGTGATGATTTTGGCTCACATTTAACAAAAAAACCACCAATTCACTATCTCAACAAATTAGAATATGGTGACATGCCAATCAGATAATCAACTCAAAACACCTGCAAAGGTTTCCTGAGCCTTCAAAATTGTCTCTCAGTTTGGTTCACTAGGCTACACAATCACGGGGAAGACTGCTGATCTGACAGTTGTCCAGAAGAAAATCATTGACACCCTTCACAAGGAGGGTAATCCACAAACATTCATTGTCAAAGAAGCTGGCTGTTCACAGAGTGCTGTATCCAAGCATGTTAACAGAAAGTTGAGTGGAAGGAAAAAGTGTGGAAGAAAAAGATGCACAACCAACCGAGAGAACCGCAGCCTTATGAGGATTGTCAAGCAAAATCGATTCAAGAATTTGGGTGAACTTCGCAAGGAATGGACTGAGGCTGGGGTCAAGGCATCAAGAGCCACCACACACAGACGTGTCAAGGAATTTGGCTACAGTTGTCATCAGAGGCTTCTTACCTGGGCTACGGAGAAGAAGAACTAGACTGTTGCCCAGTGGTCCAAAGTCCTCTTTTCAGATGAGAGCAAGTTTTGTATTTAATTTGGAAACCAAGGTCCTAGAGTCTGAAGGAAGGGTGGAGAAGCTCATAGCCCAAGTTGATTGAAGTCCAGTGTTAAGTTTCCACAGTCTGTGATGATTTGGGGTGCAATGTCATCTGCTGGTGTTGGTCCATTGTGTTTTTTGATAACCAATGTCATTGCACCCGTTTACCAAGAAATTTTGGAGCACTTCATGCTTCCTTCTGCTGACCAGCTTTTTAAAGATGCTGATTTTCATTTTCCAGCAGGATTTGTCACCTGCCCACACTGCCAAAAGCACCAAAGTTGGTTAAATTACCATGGTGTTGGTGTGCTTGACTGGCCAGCAAACTCACCAGACCTGAACCCCATAGAGATTCTTTAGGGTATTGTCAAGAGGAAAATGAGAAACAAGAGACCAAAAAATGCATATGAGCTGAAGGCCACTGTCAAAGAAACCTGGGCGTCCATACCACCTCAGCAGTGCCACAAACCTCCATGCCAGATGTGAGCCAAAATCATCACAATTAAAAGAACCAAAGACTTAAACTACCTCAGTCTGTGTGCATTGAATTTATTTAATACACAAGTTTCACAATTTGAGTTGAATTACTGAAATAAATGAACTTTTCCACATTCTAATTTATTGAGATGTATACACATATATACACTCACTTGTCACTTTATTAGGTACACCTTGCTAGTTGGAACCCCTTTTGCCTTCAGAACTGCCTTAATTCTTCGTGGCATAGGTTCAACAAAGTGTTGGAAACATTCCTCAGATATTTTGGTCCGTATTGACATGATAGCATCACGCAGTTGCTGCAGATTTGTCGGCTGCACATCCATGATGTGAATCTCCCGTTCCACCACACCCAAACATGCTCTATTGGATTGAGATCTGGTGACTGTGGAGGCCATTTGAGTAAAGTGAACTCATTGTCATGTTCAAGAAACCAGTCTGAGATGATTTGAGCTTTGTGACATGGTGCATTATGCTGCTGGAAGTAGCCATCAGAAGATGGTACACTGTAGTCATAAAGGGATGGACATGGTCAGCAACCATACTTAGGTAGGCTGTGGCGTGTGAATGATGCTCAATTGGTACTAAGTGGCCCAAAGTGTGCAAAGAAAATATCCCCCACACCATTACACCACCACCACCAGCCTGAACCGTTGAGACAAGGCAGGATGGATCCATGCTTTCATGTTCTTTACACCAAATTCTGACCCTACCATCTGAATGTCGCAGCAGAAATTGAGACTCATCAGACCAGGCAACGTTTTTCCAATCTTTTATAGTCCAATTTTGGTGAGCCTGTGTGAATTTTAGCCTCCGTTTCTTGTTCTTAGCTGACAGGAGCGGCACCTGGTGTCGTCTTCTGCTGCTGTAGCCCATCTGCTTCAGGGTTCAACGTGTTGTGCGTTCAGAGATGGTATTCTGCATACCTTGGTTGTAACGAGTGATTATTTGAGTTACTGTTGCCTTTCTATAATCTCTAACCAGTCTGCCCATTCTCCTCTGACATCAACAAGGCATTTTCATCCACACAACTGCCGCTCACTGGATATTTTCTCTTTTTCGGACCATACTCTGTAAACCCTAGAGATGGTTGTGCGTGAAAACCCCAGTAGATCAGCAGTTTTTGAAATACTCAGACCAGCCCGTCTGGCACTAACAACCATTCCACGTCACTTAAATCCCCTTTCTTCCCCATTCTGATGCTCGGTTTGAACTTCAGAAAGTCATTTCCACCACATCTAGATGCCTAAATGCATTGAGTTGCTGCCATGTGATTGGCTGATTAGTAATTTGTGTTACCAAGCAATTGAACAGGTGTACCTAATAAAGTGGCCGGTGAGTATATATATGATATATATATATATATATATATATATATACATACATATATACCTAATATATACAGTCAGGTCCATAAATATGGGGACATTGACACAATTCTAAAATTTTGGCTCTAAACACCACCACAATGGATTTCAAATTAAACGAACAAGATGTGCTTTAACTGCAGACTGTCAGCTTTAATTTGAGGGTATTTACATCCAAATCAGGTGAACGGTGTAGGAATTACAACAGTTTGCATATGTGCCTCCCACTTGTTAAGGGACCAAAAGTAATGGGACATTGGCTTCTCAGCTGTTCCATGGCCCAGTGTGTGTGTGTGGTTATTCCCTCATTATCCCAATTACAATGAGCAGATAAAAGGTCCAGAGTTCATTTCAAGTGTGCTGTTTGCATTTGGAATCTGTTGCTGTCAACTGTCAAGATGAGATCCAAAGAGCTGTCACTATCAGTGAAGCAAGCATTATTAGGCTGGAAAATCAAAACAAACTCATCAGAGAGATAGCAAAAACATTAGGCGTGGCCCAAAACAACTGTTTGTAACATTCTTAAAAAGAAGGAACGCACCATATGAGCTCAGCAACACCAAAAGACCGGAAGACCACGGAAAACAACTGTGGTGGATGACCGAATAATTCTTTCCCTGGTGAAGAAAACACCCTTCACAACATCTCTCTCTTGCTCTCGCCAGATCAAGAACACTCTCCAGGAGGTAGGTGTATGTGTGTCAAAGTCAACAATCAAGAGCAGACTTCACCAGAGTGAATACAGAGTTCACCACAATATGTAAACCATTGCTTGCTTTCTCTGAGCTCAAATTTTACATGGAAGGCCAGATTAGCACAGTTTGCCAAATGACATCTAAAAAAGCCTTCACAGCTATTCTGAAACAACATCCTATGGACAGATGAGACCAAGATCAACTTGTACCAGAGTGATGGAAGAGAAGAGTATGGAGAAGGAAACGAACTGCTCATGATCCTAAGCATACCACCTCATCAGTGAAGCATGTTGGTGTAGTGTCATGGCGTGGGCATGTATGGCTGCCAGTCGGAAAGGAACTGGTTCTCTTGTATTTATTGTCAATGATGTGACTGCTGACAAAAGCAGCAGAATTCTGAAGTGTTTCGGGCAATATTATCTGCTCATATTCAGGCCAAATGCTTCAGAACTCATTGGACGGCGCTTCACAGTGCAGATGGACAATGACCCAAAGCATATGCAAAAGCAACCAAAGAGTTTTTCAAGGGAAAGAAGTGGACTGTTATTGCGAATATAAATGGCCAAGTCAATCACCTGACAGTGAATCCGATTGAGCATGCATTTCACTTGCTGAAGACAAAACTGAAGGGAAAAATGCCCCCAAGAACAAGCAGGATGTACATTTTGATGTTCAGACGGTTGCAGTAGAGGCCTGTCCTGCAGAGCATCACCAGGATGAAACCCAGCGTCTGGTGATGTCTATGCGTTCCTGTAATTGACTGCAAAGGATTTGCAACCAAGTATTAAAAAGTGAAAGTTTGATTTATGATTATTATTCTGTCCCATTACTTTTGGTCCCTTAACAAGTGGGAGGCACATATGCAAACTGTTGTAATTCCTGTTGTAAGACACAGGAAGGGAGCTATTTATTGAGCCACATCCTTGAGCGACCTAAAAACTGACCCTTGCTCACCAGATCCACTTAGGAACAGAATTGCATTGTTGTTCCTGACTGGCTTACCATAAATAAACACAGAAGAAAGGAACTTCTTATTTGGAGATAGGACAGCGACCACACTCCCGGAACCCTTTTGACGGTGTAACGCATAAGTCACTGACTTAATCTGCAAAAGGACAGTTATACGTGACACAAACGCTCAACATATCTCCACAGGAAATGGCTTCCTGACCCCCGTAAAGCCCCTTTTGTTCTCCATGTATTCCAAGAGAAATGCTGTTTTTTTATCTTCTTTGACAGAACAGAGAAACTCAAACTGGCATAGAGGACCTCTAAAAATATATTTGTTGTTTGCTGCTATTAAAGCAAGCGCGGGTGCCGCTAACACAGAGACAATACCCCTTCTCACACACCACACATATTAAGGTTGTATTTTCTGTCTTCTATAAGCATGATGTGTTATTTCTAATCTTTAATCTGAACTCTTTTTATGTTTTAGCAGGAAAAGCTATGAGGAACATGTTGAAATATGTGCAGCTGAGTTTGATTTCTGGAGGCCATGAGGGACGGATCCGCATGATGGGAACGGGCCCATGAGGGAACAATAATTTGCAACGTGTGAAACTATATCTCGGGCGATTCTCAGCATCGGGGTAAGTACGAATGATGAATACTCCCACCCCACCACCTTATACTCCGTTATTAGAGGTATTTCTTTCACGGAAAGAAGCCGTGTGCACCCGGGGATCGTCACAGGGCCTTCACTCCGCCCGGGAAACAAGGACAATCTGATTGCAGAAGAAGCCTCTAGGCCCCGGTCGACGTACTGAAATCAGTCCGTTTAAAATGGACACAAAAGCTTTGTTCTTTGCTCGCTCGCTTCGCTGGCTCCTCTCTGAAACTGAACGTCGGCATCTTCAGTGATCGCCCCGAGACTCAAGCGTCCCCGCGTTTACCATCAGATAGCTGACCGTCTAAAGAACTCAAAGACTTCGTCAAATTTCTCGTGTTCTGAAGAACTTTCTGGTGCATCTGAAGCCGTAAGATGGACTGTAAAAAAACTTCCTAAGAGCGTGCAGCTGTTGTGATCACGGGGGTCACAAAGAAACAGGCGCCAACCGGGAGACACTAAAAGGGGACTTCAGGAGCCAGTGACATCACGTAACGACGCAACCAGCAGCCCCCATCGACCACGCGGAAACACCAGATTAGCTGTCCAACTCAACTCGAAAGCAAGTAAACCAAACAAATCTCTATTGTTGCTGGAAACTGGTGAATTGATCTGTATGCAGTAAAGATAGCCAAGTCTTTGCTGTGATCTACCTCTGGTAAAGTTACGAGAAAGCAAAAGAGAGCTAGACTTAAATTAATTTCATTTTATAAAATAATTTCAGTTACTGCTTCCACCTAGCAACAATAGCCACTGATTAGTCATAAGCGTTTTTATAATTTTACAACAACATTAAGATCTTAATCATTATCAAGAGTGCCTGAAACACACAATTAATTAGGGTGGCACAGATTAATTTGGTTTGATGATTTTAATGACACAAGGAGGAATGAGTAACTTGTTATGCTAGTGATACGAAATTAGGGATTTGGAATCTGTAATTTAATTTCATAATTAATTACGAATTTGAAAATCAATTGTGGTGTCAATTTTGCCATTAAGGGACCAGTACTGTCATTGCTATTGTTTCCTCCACCCAGGAGAATATTTTAATAGCAATCACAGTCCTATTACAAAAAGAGAAAACCCGTTTACAGTCCTCTGAAGCATCCTCCTAAATCAGACTTAAAAAAAGACAGAAAAGAGGAAAATCTGCTACCAGAAAGAGATATTTTGTTCTTGTCCCTCTTCCTCACCTTCGTATTGGACTGACCTCCTTCTTTGAAAAAAAGGAGACTTTCTCTTACAGGAAAAGGTGAAGCATCCGATTATTACCCTTTTACTTGCTCTCTTGGTGTCCTTCTTTTCTTTCTCTGTTTACCAGCTGTGCTACCTGTATGTGTGCTGAATAATTTCCACACAGAGGCTACATATTAGAAGCACGCCCACCAGAGGATCACAGTCGCAGAGAATCACACTCAACATTAGCATACACTATACTTTGCACATTTACACTCTGTTTTGCTTTGTTTTGCTTTGTTTCCCATTCAAGGTCTGTGTCAGTTCGGTTCGAGATCTCCCTCACCCCGTCAGAACATGTCTTGCACAACAGAACATGTCGGTCACTGGGAGGATCTGGAAACATGGCTAACTGTTGCGACAGACAGCCTTCTCCCTAAGCCTAATGGGACAAGACTCAAGTCAAAGCTACAGTCACAAAGAATTAGCCAAGATCACCGGCTCCTAATGTCACACGCTCATCGCCACCCTCAAGTGGAGTGACAAGCACGCTGCACAACTCAAGCAGGAGCTGACATGCACATAACGACGAATCATGCAGCTAGAACTGGAAGCTCAGGATCGAAAGGGAGGGACTGATGAGGTGGAACAAGGCACCCAGGAGGAGATCGACAGGCTAAAAGAGACTCTAGCAGCTACTATCCAAAAAATGGAACAAATCAAAGAAGACTACGCTGATCATTCTGACAAGCTACAGTATGCAGAGCAGCTACTGGAGAAGGCAAAGGCTGACTTCAGGGACAAAAACGGCAGAATCAAAGCCCTTGAAGCTCACTTGGATGAGTCAAGAAACGAGATCAGCCACCTAACACGACAGCTCGACCACTTCAAAGAGGAATATGAAAGTTTCCAAGAGGAACTCATGTATGCTTATGAATTACGCTATGAGCCGTCAAGGACAGGACGTGCACCGACCTCACCCCTGCCAAGCAGGACCGGGTCACCTGTTCCTGGAATGACATGTGAGAAAAAGGTGGAGGGGGTGGTGTTGAAACATTCACCAGCGTAATCTGAAGAACTTTACCTTACAACAAAGCCAAAAGAACCTGCAGCAGCCAGCCGCAGATCGTCGCACGGCTTGGACCTAAAAGAC
The DNA here is from genome assembly GCA_027422405.1 of Ptychobarbus kaznakovi. Lineage (NCBI taxonomy): Eukaryota > Metazoa > Chordata > Actinopteri > Cypriniformes > Cyprinidae > Ptychobarbus > Ptychobarbus kaznakovi. The sequence goes on from CM049798.1 coordinate 33,714,539, forward strand.
CTCGACAAGCTCGCCAGGAACATTGGCAAATTCAACCCCAGTGTGCCAAATAGCCAAAATGTCCAAGCTTAGCTCCAAGATATCTATTTTTATCTGGAAATGCGACCTAACGTTACCGACAAAGATAAACTCTATTTACTCCGAACGACATCCAGTCCTGAAGTGCACAGCTTCCTAGACCGGCAGCCTGCTCACACAAAGACTGATTATCAACTGCTTCAAGAAGCCCTCATTTAAGAGTTTGCCGATCCTGAGTCCGAACAAGGCTTAGTGGCTGCCCTGGAGATCGAGACAAGGATGTCACAAACCTCCTCAAGCCTACTACAGTCGACTCAGACGAGCATACTTCGGAACTCGCAACGAATCTGACATGGAGGATGAACTGAACTTTAGAACTCTCTTCCTGAGGAACCTTCATCCCGGCAGAAGCCACCATCTTGGCATTCTCGCATGTCCACAAACCATGAATGTTTAGCAGTTAGGAGACTTGGCGCATAAAGCCTACGGCAAACAAAAGATGGCCTCAGAAAAGAGCGCCAAAACCACAGCAGTTCTTGACTTCAACACTCACTATAGTCAAGGGTTGGCTATAGAGGGCGCCCCACGCCAAGACAGCGTTAAGCCACCACACAGAGAGTGGGCACACCTGTCCAACAAAGAACGAGACTCACACGCTGGCACCCGACCTAAACAGAGGTATGACTGTTGGGACGGACTGCGTGGACGTCAACGCTCACCTGGACAGCACTGGGAAAGGTCAGGGGACCAATCAATGCCTCATGAGAGTCAATGGGAGAGATCGTGAAACCAGCCAAGCTCGGTCGGAAACTCAAGAAGCTCATGGGAATTCAATGGAAACTCCAAGGGAAAATGACAAACTCACCCTGGAGCAATCAGCCCAAGGAATCCATGAAAGAATAGGTTTTTTTCCCTCGCATCCTGTAGCCTACTTGCTCCCCCCGGGAGAGTGTCTGCACCCCCCCCGGGTTGAGAACCACTGTCCTAGGCGATCTCATTGAGAACCAACTCCTAGGCGATCTCATTGAGAAAGGTATTGCAAGAAAGTTTTACCTCTCCATCATCATCGAACGACACCTCAGAGTCGAAGCCCTTCTCAATACGGGGGCCGACATTACTATAATGTCTACCGAACTCCTCTAGGAAATCCAAGAAAGAACTAAGAGGACTAACGGAACCCTCAAACTCCAAAGGTGTGAACTGAACCTCCAAGCATACTCCCACACAGGCCTACAACTAAAACATGTGGCCCCAATTCACCTAACAGTGGGACCAATGGACCTCTTCCATCCAGTATACGTTTCAACACTCAACACGTATCCACTCCTCATTGGGATTAATCGCTTCGAACCTCTAATAGACTTTAAGCACCTAAAGATGTGAACACAAGTCCGCGAGCCTCTGCCCTGCCAGTAATTAGACTCCAACGATTCACAGTGTCAAGTCACAGACACCGCCGCTCAAGAAACAGACTCACTGTTTCATGGCGATTCACTGAACAAGCCGTATAACATAAACTCTGCACTGGATATTAAAATCCCAAAATATAGTGAAAACACTATTAAATAGCACAGTAACAAAATCGGCAGATTAAGACATTAACTTGTGAGCACAACACACAAGATACTTCTCTTTTAAATAAAAATAATGTATATAAAAATATATAAATCTAAGACATGTAAACTAATCTAACACATGAACACAAGCATTCACACATTGCAGTAGGAGAGAAAGTAATGAAAGGATGAGTTTAAGAGAATGAAAATGTGATATCCCTACATTTACAGCAATATGTGCAATTGCATAGACCTGAACAACCATCAATCACTTATTTAACCCTCGCATTGAGTTTCTCAATGAGGTTAAATTTATATTAAAATACACCAGCTCAGCAAGAATCTGGGGGTTTGTACTTGCGTTGTTTTTGTGTTTAAGGGATTCCCTTTTGTCGTCCGTCTTTGCAGAAAAGGGTTTCTCCAAAGTCGCTGATTGGCTTAGAGTTCAGTAGTCGTTGAAGTGACATTTTGGGCATTGGCTCTTGGCTGAAGTTGTGGAGTTGTGGTCTGGTTGAAGTTTAGACGGGTGCTCGAGGTCAGACTCGGAGACACAGCGTTGGCAAACTTAACTTAGCACACTTAGATCCAACCCTTAAACGATCTGAGATGACCGAACACCTGAGAAGAGATGATGACAACCCCTCGGAGGACCTCAGAGGAAGCCAACCATCAGCGATTATACTGACTTAACCAAAGTCTGCCATAAATGGAGGATCAGTACCTAAAGACAACCTCTACAGCCCTGAACGTCAGCGGAGTCTAGGACACATAGATGAGCCCAGAGACAGATCTCAGTGAGGAACTCATCACCTAGACATCCACCGGGTAAAGACCACTGGAACAGTGGACTGCTTACACTCTGACTTTGCTGCAGTTGGAACAAACTATGGTTTGTCTGGCCAGAGGGGAATGGCCCCCCGACTAAGCCTGGTTTCTCCCAAGGTTTTTTCTCCATTCTGTCACCGATGGAGTTTTCGTTCCTTGCCGCTGTCGCCTCTGGCTTGCTTAGTTGGGGAATCTTCATTTCCAACAATATCATCGACTTGATTGCACAAATATTATTTAAAACTGACTGAGCTGGACAATGCCATCACTAAATTCTATAATGAAATGCATTCAGCTGAAAATTGAGTGTTAAATCCTATCATTTTACATTATTGACACAACTTGCCTATTTTGATACTGTGCAGTGCTTTGTTACAATTTGTATTGTTAAAGGCGCTATATAAATAAAGGTGACTTGACTTGACACGAAACTCAACGGAAAGAAAAGAAACTAAAGTAAAATAATAAAAGGATGTAAAGAGACTAGGTGGCTTTTCTTCTCATTGAAAGTGCAAAAAAAATAAAAATAATATTAATAAAATAGAAATAAAATAAAAATAACATAAGCAATAAAACAATGAAACATAACACAAGATAATATATATATAAATATAGGTGAGAATGAAAAAGGGAGCAAATAGTAAAATAAGTGGAGGTGGACATTTAAAGGCAGACTAACAGGTCTTTGAGGGGTCAGAATTCTAGCTGATAGACAGGTGTTCAAATACTTATTTGCAGCTGTATCAACAAATAAATAGTTAAAAATCATACATTGTGATTTCTGGATTTTTTTTTTTAGATTATGTCTCTCACAGTGGACATGCACCTACGATGACAATTTCAGACCCTCCATGATTTCTAAGTGGAGAGAACTTGCAAAATAGCAGGGTGTTCAAATACTTATTTTCCTCACTGTATATATATATATATATATATATATATATAGGTAAAATAAAAAAACAAAGCAAGTTTATTTCACAAAAATTAAGTTCAGACTGTTAATAATATGACTGAATAAACAGCCTATAAGGCTATTAAATAGCAGTCCCAAACTAATTTTTGTTAATACAATTAAGTTGGTATGAGCCACCACATTCATTTAAACATAATATAGCCTACAAAATGACAAAGTTAAAATAACATGGTATTTTTGGGTTATGAAAACAACCAAAGTGACTGTTAATGAAACGTGGAAACTGCTCCTGAATAGAATGAATATCATTCCTTCATACAAATCCATCCCAGCTAACACACGCAGTACCAGCTATGCGATTTATTGGTACTGTACTTTTATTTCACGCGTTGCATGCTCGTAGTTTGCGCTTTAGTGAAGTGATGTACAGCGCGGTGCCGCGTTTGTGCATGCTATAGAAGAGTGCGTGCTACCAGCACAGTATGTCATCTGACAGGACAGGATAGTTTGTTTTTTCTAAGGTGAGAGACTTTTTATTTCATAAGTTACGAAAATAACGATAGAATAATGAGACTGACATTAAACCTGTCAACATCTCATCTGACTGCAGATACTCTTTATTTACTTAAGGCACTCTTTCTTTACTTAAACTGCATATGACAGAAGTGTCAAGAGCTTTCATGCACATCCTTTAAAATAAAAGTCTCGCATCAGAAAAGCATTTAGAATTACGTTTTTGTTGATGTTTTTTTTTTGGCTGTATACAATCCGCGAGCCACTCGGAACGGTCTCGCGACCCACTTTTGGGCTGCATACCCAGCACTTTTGACCCACCAGTTGAGTAATACTGTAATAGATTGTGTTTAACACACAGAAGAGTGACGATCAGGTCAACACCGAGAAGTATAGAAATTCTACATTGATTTAAAAAATAAAACAAAAAAAACGGAGCTTGTATCGGATTGGATCGGTATCGGCCGATCCTCAGAATTTTCGGTATCGGATCGGTTCTGAAAAAATGGTATCGTTGCATCCCTACCACAGAACACACAGTCTCACCTATGCACAGTGTGTAGTCATGCTCCCCTATATTGTATATGTAGTACGATAACAGATAAGCATAAAGTAAGTGTGAGAGCAGTACCGGTTTTGAACCATCCGTCCTCAGTGAAGGTGTCTGCTGTCTCCTGAGGTTTGTTCCAGTACTTCTGAAAGACAGAAGAACCTCGAACCAACAGCTCGCCATCCTTCCCCTCCAAACCAGCCTTCACCTGAGAAAAGAACAAAACAAAAACACACACATAGGTCTAGAGACTCAAAGGAGTACAATGTCAGTACAGGTTTTATGCAAAAGAAGTTATGAACATACACTTAGTGAATGACTATCTACCTTCTTCTGTAAAAGTTTACTGCATTTTAATTTATGGATAGCACTTACCGTTGGGGGAACTTCCACTCATGGCTGAGTGACTGAAACAAATAATTTCAAATAATAGGCTACAAATAATCTTATTTGACTGCATAAGATGTACAAATCTATTGTTGCTCTATTTTTTTATTAAGTAATGTAACACTTGGAATTAATGTGACATTGGTATCACAACAATATCTGTGATACAAGCTTTTTTCAGTTCCCTGTGTACTGTTTCTCCTGATTGTTTCCTTTTCATTTTTTCTTTTTTTTGGGACCTGCTGTATTACTATGAAAAAGACATCAGAAACTGTGTTGTGGCCTGCTCTTATGTTTTTCACTCCAAATCATCACTCATAACTCTTTACCATATTTTCACATAGTGCTCTAAAACATTGTTTTCTGCCTGTTTTCACTTCTAATCCTTATCAGCAATGTTTACTAGAATATATAACAAATAGAATGAAGGAAATCACTTTGAAATATGCATAAATATCCAAGTATTCCATGGCAGAACATTTTTGATTCACACAACTTACACATAGGTTACATAATATAGACTTATATACTATACAGTAATATTTAAACATCCACAATATTGAAGCTGAAAGACTCATCAGAGCTTTTGGAGTTATTCATGCTCTGGTGATAGTAACTTGTTAAAACTTTTTCTTGTGATGTTTGATAGTTGATGAGTGAGAAGAATTACATCACTTCATTGTAAACAGTTTTATTCTCCATTCATAGAGTGAATACTAAACAAGTTTATAGTCAGTCGCTCATTGTTTACAATTTAATGGAAGTTATACCCATAACTTCATGTCATGGGGCGAAGGAAAAAGGCAGATAGGAATACTTATTTTCAATAGGAAAAAACTGAGCCCTCCTATTACCCTGGTTCCTTTGCTGTTGCCCTCAGCGATGATAGTGTTGGTGGAGTTTGTCATCATGATACGCACTTCCACTCCTGGCAGGGGCACTCCAACAGCACCTGGAAAAACACACATGGGCAATTTTATTAAATACAACTTGTTGTCTTATATTTTCTTTTATTTTGGTTGCTTTTATGCAGTCAAACTATTGGTTTACCATGTTCTTATTGCGATGTAAAGCATTAATTATATAGCAATTCCTTCGAAAAGTAATGGTCAACCTTTATTTAATTTTGGATTCTGGGAGAAATAATACTTAAACTCTTTTAGTTTAAAAATCAATTAGTTCAAAAATCAATGTTCTAGTATCTCAAACATAGTAGTGTTTGGAAGAAAAATGTCAGCCTAATGTAAAACTGTCTCAGTCTGACTAAAAATAACTCTGTTTGCACTGTAAAGGCCTCGATATACTTCAAACGAAATCAAAGAACGAACTGATATGACGCCATTTCGAACAAAATTCGAAACAGCTCACCAAAGAGTTAGTTTTGGCTCCTAAACACCTTTGAGCTACCAATGGTCCGTGGTGATTTTGCAATCGGTGGGTGTGTTCTGGAGCAATTTTTTCCACCCTGTTCGTTTCTCATTCAACAAATTAGTGATGGGAAGTCCGGTTCTTTTCCACGAACCAGTTCTTTCGGACAGTTCGTTTCAATGAACCGGTTCAAAAAAAACGGTTCATCGATTCTTTTACGCCCTAGCGTAATGACGTCATTCGTGATGACGTAATGATATAATCTATCGTCCCGGGCCGGGATGAAAATACACATTCAAATATATAAAGTCAGTAATCATAACTTCAGTCAGTTAAAACATCATAATCATGATCTTCAAAGTTTACAATTAAGTTTTGCAAGCACCCAAATACGTACAGGCGGTGATGAGCATACAAGGATTTTTGAGTGAATAAATTAGTTGTCATCAGGCAGAAACCATAATCCACATACTATACATAATCCAATGCGATTTATTTGTTATTAAATAAACTAACGTTTCGTCCTCATTCAGGTCCTCGGTTTACCCGCACTTTAGCATTAGCACAGAATCAGTTGTCCAAAAGAACTTGTTTCAGACGTGCTGTGTAAGCCATAGAAGGCAATCGCTGTTCACTGAATCACGCAGGCACAGTATCATCAGCTCATTGGTTCTCAAATCGGACGTGTCCAAAAGAAACAGTTCTCGGTTCAGTGTACTGGTGATCCGAAAACCGCTACAACCGATTCTTGACTTGAGGACGAGAACCGCTCTAACCGGCACACTGCACATGCTTTCAGTGTGTCAGCTGCTTTGCTCGTGCTCATCATCAGTTCTATTTCATACAAACTCAATTTGTGAATGTGTCATCATTAACTATAATTACAGCACAGCACATAAATTATCCCTTATTCCAATTAGTCTTAATTATGGTCCAACATCCCTGACAAACCCCATTGGCCTATAACCTAACATAATCTTTAACTGAACAAAGTACACAGATTAGATGCATTCATCTTTTTAAAAAAATGTAATACTTTTTATATTATCACTTTCTGATGTTTAACAAAATACTTGGATAACATGCTTTTCGTCCGCTTGAAAAAGGACACGCATGCGCAGTATCATCAGATCATCGGTTCTCAAATCGGACGTGTCCAAAAGAAACGGTTCTCGGGTTAGTGTACTGGTGATCCGAAAACCACTGCAACCGGTTCTTGACAAATGGACGAGAACTGCTCTAGCAGTGCACACATGCTGCTCTGCTCATGTTCATCATCAGTTCTCTCTTCACAGCAGTTCACTCAATGTACTGTTTGAGTAAATTAATAACTCCAGGATATTGGTTTATTTCGAGACATAGGGAGTGTCTGGCACGTTAAAAGGTGAATAATTTAAGTAATTTGTGGATTAGTGCTTACTGGAGATGCGAACCGTTTCAAACGATTCAGTCCGATTTGGTGAACTGGTTCGACCGGTTCACTAAGAAGATCTGGTTAAATTGAACGATTAGTTTGCGAAAGATATAATCTTTAAAATACATCCGAGAGTTTCACACACCGGTCTGTTATTGTGGCGACATTTCCAAGCCCCGAAACATAACGCAGAACGAAATGAACTGTGATTGGTTGTTTGACATGTCGGTCAAACGGCCTCATGTGCGGGCCTTGGCCAATGAACGCGGCCATCTATTCCAGACCTTCAGCTGTCAGTCTGAAGGTCTGGCTACGCGAGACTAATCTACACCCCACCTCCAGCAGCGCGGGGTGATGGAATGTTCGAAAACAGTATAATGTCGCTCAGCCTTTTCAAACTTCTTTTTTCCCCCAAATGAAGAACGAAAACACACTTAGTTTGAAGTATATCAGGGCCTTAAAGCTGTAGCACAGATATACAGAGCTGAAGAGATGTCTTAGTCCTATAGACACACATATGTGGTATCTGACCATTAGGGGCTTGAGCGTGAATATACATGAGATGGGGGCTGATTTGAGGTCTATGCGCAGCGTCCACTGGGATACGATTGCGTGTAAGTATATACTGGAATGTGGTTTCCCTGTAGCAGCATTCCTGTCACAAAATGAGAAAAGGACACAATAGCTCCCAGACTGCTTAAAGAAGCCATTAACAAGCCTCCAGTCCTTCTGCCCATCACAAGCCCTCATTAAAACAGAGGGCACACACACAATCATGTTTTATTCAAAGCCTTTCCTACAGCAATCCACACTGTGCCACTGCCACCATAGGGAGTGGCAGCACCTGCTAGTACAACACGGAAAGAAAAAAAACGCATATGTATTACAACTATTGGCAAAATTAGATTTATTTGGATGAATGGCTTCTTAATCTAGATTTCAACATTTTCTTGAAAATGTCAGTGGTGTTTGCCTGTGCTAAATTCAAAACTATAGGGTGTTCTGGTTGGTTGCTAGGGCATTGATGTATTATTTTGTATTTATTTAAATGACTTGTTTACTCCAATTGCGCTATTTTACGTCTTCATTTAAATTGCAACATTTCTCATTGTATCCAGCTATGGTAAGCTTTTAAATGCAGTTTCTGTCACGCCAATAAAGCACACCAAAATTAAATTGAAAACAGATAGAAACAGAGTGCAGAAAGTGAGTCATTGTAAGAAAATAGAGAGAATTTGGTGTGAAGCAACTACAACAGAAATTGATCAAATGAAAGAGCAAGAGAGAGATGAAGGTTTGAAAATGAGTGAAAAATAAAAATTTATAAAGAACATAACATATTCATAAAAACTAGCTCGCTTGCTTGTTTTAAAATGAAAGCTGAAACATTATGTTTTGTATATTTGTACACCATGCTATATCATTATTTTGTGCCTTTATGATACAATTACTACACAAAAATATTAACAAGAAATTGAATTAATTATTAAGTACATTTAATTAAGATGTGTCACTCTTCTGCTAGAAGATATAAATTCTCACTAAATTTAATAGCTGGCTTATGGGTGCTACACAGTGATATGCAGTGGCTAGAAAAACATGTGTTTAATTTCATAGCAGATACTATCCATTTTTATAATTAACATTTGCAATAAAGGTCTTAAAATATTATAATTTAATTAAACTAGAACAATGCCACATCTAGTCTATGAGTTTCAGAGTGCTTTTTAAAATTGGTAAAATCAAGAATCACATTATTTCCTGAATTGCCTGAAAAGAAAATCCAAACCATTTCTTCAAGAGACTTTTAAATCTCAGTTTGGAGCTTTAAAGCATCAACGTTCTGTTACAACAAAGATTCAACTATGATTTGGTTCACTTCACACTGCCACACACATTAGATCAAACTCATCATAATTCATGGGCGTCTCCTCTGGTGATCACAGTCAACACTGTGACTGATATTGATCGACTTCAACCTACTTTTGAATTAGACAGCCTCACGCAGGCGTCTCATGGGGCCGAGCAGGAAATGTTAACAGTGGCAAAATCCTCTTAATCATCACCTCTGAGCATTAACTTCAGACCATTTTTCCTCCGAACTCTTCACTAATAAAGCAACAGGCACACAAGCTGCCTCTTGACAGCCACGTTAGCACCTTCACTCACAAACATGTGTCGAAAGGTGAACAAAACAATCCTCAGACACCCAGAGCAATGCAAGAAATTGCAAGAAGAGCACCGAAAGCGCTTTGATACTGACACTAAAAGAAGACGTGGAAGTTGACGGGAGCAGTATGATCAGTGCTACATCACTCAGAAAGACCCATGGAGAGTTTCTCAGAAGATAATCACACGTAAACAACAAGAAAGACAAACAAACTACTTCAGAACGGAGGTTGATCTGTGACAACTTGCCATCATAAACTGTCTGAGAAAAAAAAATACTGTTATAGAGATGAAGCATTAGGGCTAAACATAGGTAGAAGAAAAAGTAACAAAGCAAAGATGATTATAAAGATTTAAACTAGCTCTATTTCAGAGTCTGGCACAAGGAAGCGGTATATAATAGCAAAAAAAAGCTATCCGTCGCTCATATTCACATTCATCTAAATGGCAGTTGATTGGTCAGATTTTAATTCACTTACTACAATATTGCAAACATTAACATGGTAACCATAGTTAATAACCAAAATACAAAATACTATGGTTCTTACTCAGGCTGTCGCAGCATCTACTGTTAAAGAAGATGCTGTGACATGCATTGTGTAGCTGTCATTGTCGCACAAAATCATGTTAATCGTGTTAAAACGAGACACTCTATCCGCATCCAAAAAAGTTAATCGACAGTAAGTTATTTTGTATGCTTTTGTATATTTATAGTTACAGACTTTCTTTCTGCCTCCTTACAGTCATATTTTGAGTTTGATTTACTGGCCAAAAAAGAAAAAAATAAAATTAAAGTTAAATATAAATTTGATAGCATTATTTTATATTTTTTGTAAAGATACTGGCTTTTCAGAAAGTATTTTCTAGAACTAGAGCAGTCTCAATATCAGATTTTCACTACATGATTATCGTGGCCAAAAGTATTTGGAAAAATATTGCATAGTTCTTACATTTCTAACTGTAAAGCCATAAAATATAAATATTGGATCTTCTTCAAACAAGCTTTCAGAACTTTAAGCTGAACTTCTGTATTGGTGACGAAATACGGTGTACCATTGTTAACATTTGTTAAGTGTACACATATTTGCTGTCATTGTTGTTTGTAGTCACATTTATGAAGTGATGCAGTACCAGGTACACGTGGTCCCTTAAGTGGATTTGACAGTGCCATGCCAATCTCAGTCATGCCGTAGCGCTCCAGCAGCACATGACCTGTGATCTCTGCCCAACGCTCCAGTACAGGCTGTGGAAGAGCAGCAGAACCAGACACCATCAACCTGAGCGAAGAGAGAGAGAGAATTGGCCATTATTTAATTTTCCACACTTTATAAATTGGAAATTATGCATTGGTTGTTTTCTTCCAAAAGTCTTGTTTCGCCATTTGACCCTGAGGTAAAGTACACAGAAGCTTACATGACTGAGCCAAATAAAGGTTTGAAGGCTTCTCTTTGATGTAGGTTTACAGAAGAATAAAAGAGAATTTTGAGGGAGATGCCTGGCTCGTTGCATCTGAAGACAGAAGCTGCGAGTCAGGATTCTAAATAAATGACTGTGGTGTTTTAAAAAAGAAAGAGAGAGGATGGTACCTTATTCTCTCTTTGCACACAGCTCTGATGAAGTCTTGGACTCGAGGTTGGGTAAAGTGTTGGTCATAATATTCAATGAGTTTAGAGTAGATAGTGGGAACTGCCATAAACACATTTATCATGGGGGACTTCGAACCGATCAACTGCTCCCAAACCTGAAACACAGCAAACCAAACAAAAACAATCAGCATTTAAGATTATCAACCAAAGGTGTAACTGAACAGTTATATATAAATATAACAGAAAATAAATTTGCCTAATTTGCAAATAATAATTTCAGCGTGTTGTAATATTGTAGGTGTGTACTGATATCTAAATGTTGGCCAATTCATTAACCAATCATTATTTTTATTTTAACACTGAATGTTCTACCATTGTAAAGTTGGGCTGGTTAGCATCAGCATTTTGACGTTAGATACTGTAACTCCATTATCATGGTGGCAAAAAGCATCTCTCTATTTTTTTGGAAGGCTATTAAAAGACACTGCACTATATATTTTTAATATATATAACAGGTTATATATAAATATGAAGTGTTAAATAGCTGATATACACAAATTTTGCATTATTTATGTGTTACAATAATAGTTAACTCAATAGGCTACAACAATTATTATTATAAAAGATAGACATTTCTCACAATAAATTATAACTATTATAACTGAGATGCAAATATCAATAAAAAATATCCAGTAGGTCAAACAAAAAAACAAACTCAGAACTGAGAAAAGATTGCAGGATGTTGCCAGCTGCAACTGAGATGAATGGGAATAGTAAAATATATTTTCTGCAGCTTTTACGGATGCCCTTAGATCACAGTAGGTGAAATCAGACATCAAAACATTTAAATGTAGAATAGAAAAATATACTTCTATAACCAAATATGTTTGAATTGGATAAAAAGAAAACAACCCTGATATTATTTGCTTCCAGTATTGGCCTATCAGACAGTTATGGTTAATGACAGGAAAAAAAACGAAAAAAAAAAACAACAGTACTGATACTGATTAAGTCACTAATTGTGCATCCCTGGTGTTATTTGTCTTGGTGACTGTATAAGCTTGGGGGGAAAGGTTGTCGACTTCAGGAATGTTGTTAAAAAAGGAAAAAGCGAGTATAGATTTGTAAAGGTCAGTGTGATTCACAGCAGAAAAGAAACAGTTCAGATTCCCTGTAGAGCTACTATTGAGGTCAGAGTGGAGAGTGCACTGTGCAGGACACACTGGGCTTTTACAGCGTTTCTCTGCTTTTGATGAATGTGTTGCGTGAAGCATAGTGAAGGACGGCAGACCCAATCCCCGCCACACACACACCCACACTCATCCCAGTCTGTCAGACAGAAACAGATGCAAGTAGACAAGCAGCATAACTGCCGATATAAACACACTTCTCATGCAGGCACACAAATCAATTACAGAGCATCTAACTTAACTCACTAGCTCTCTCATTTCAGTCACATACGTTCATTGTACAACATACAAACACATGAGAATGAAAGATGGTACAATGGATGATCAAACATAAATGTGTACGATTCACACATAATTCACTTCACATAATTCACGATTCACTGTCTTTTTCATCTCGCACAGGCACACACACAGTCTCGCCTTTAGAACACAGTGGGAGAAACGCATGAATTAATTGAAGGTGAACGACAGATTCTCCTTGGCTCTGTCCCCACTGGGAGGCACACATCTCCCCCGCCTCTCTCTCTCTCTCCATTTCATTATTTCCTGCTTCAGTACCTCCATGCTCTTATCATTCCTGCTGTCTCGCACTCTCTCCATCAACCCCCCCACCAACACGCACGCACACACACACACACACACACACACACACACACACACACACACACACACACACACACACACACACACACACACACACACACACACACACACACACCCACACACCCACACACACACACACACACACACACACACACACACACACACACACACAAAGAGTGACACTTCTTTTATCATCAAAACCCATCTCTCATCACCACACCTCCTCCTCTCCACTCTGGTACCCAAGTTGCTCTAGTTTCTTTTTTCATTTCATTAGCCCCCCAACAAAGAATTGAATGAATTTGTTTGTACTTCCATATTGTTTATTTCAAAGTACACTTTGTATGTGTGTAAACTTGTCATGCACAGGCTGCTCATCAAATTCAAATAAAATCTGGCACATTTTGTCTGGAGACATTCCTGACAATAAGCTATCAAAATAAATTTTACTTGTCAAATTGTTTTGCAGACTTCACCCAATTCATTTGTTAGCTGAAGAAAAAACATAACAAAATACCCAAAGTTTCTGAAACTTGAATAGGGCTGTCACTAAAGACTATTTTTATTCTGATTAATCTAACAACTAATTTATCAATTAATCGACTAATCTAAACTATTAATTTCTCACAAAAAAAATCAACAATTGTACTTAAGAATATCTTATTAAATCAAATGAAATCCAAATTTCTATGAAATCTTTTTTAAATCACAATTAATGTGCAACATTGAGTGCAAGAAGCAAGTGTCCATCTCATAGTCCAAATCACTGAAATCAGTTCAGTATCAGGAAGAAAATCCAGAATTTCCAGAAAATAATGGAAACCAGAATTTGGTAAAGATAAAACTGTCAAACTCAATTAATTAGACAGGCTTTTTTATTAATACAATTTTATTTAACCATTAAAACAGAGTATAGAAAAATTTAAATGGAAAAAACTGAATTTGGAAATAAAATTCATAGGATTTTATAGGGCCCTATAATTACAATATAAATAGATGTAAGTTAACAATAGCATTTAAAATGACTTAAAATACATATATAATAGCAATGATGCAATAATAATTAGTTCAAATAAAGTATCAAAAGCAAGAAATCATATGGATTTATTGAACAAATCTGTTAAAATACATAAACAATAGAGCTAATGTTCATTACACAACAAAGGCCTGCAGGGGGCGCTAACCGCCTGATAATTATTTCTACACATTACTGCGATATCTAATCCTTGTTTAATATTGACCAAGCACCATTTAATTAAAATATCCACTTAATCTTTAATATTTGGCCATTTCTTTGGGAAATAAATGTTATAGCCGCTGTAATTAGATGAATACGTGGACATCAAAACAGTGTTTGAGCTTTTATTTTGAAATCATGATGTATCCTGAGTTTGTGTAGGTTTATAAATTATTTACCTTACACATCTGATGAAATGGCGCACGTTGCATTCCCAGATGAACATTATAATAAACACAAACTTACAACAACATGCAGAGATGTAGTTTGAGAAGATCCACATGTAAATGATAACCATTTCTGTGGAGCTACTGTGAACGAAGCCGCTGTGAAGCACGTACTTAACCTACACGCATGTGAATAATTAAAGCGCATATAATTATTTAATTAAATCATAGCGTTTGTGAATTCACAATTATGCTTAATTGTGATTTTTAAATGGGTTTAATATATCATGCAGCCTTGGAAAACGGTGTAATAATATGTTTTATGGATTTTCGTCCGTGAAATGCGCCACTTCCGGTATTTTCCCGGTTAGTCGACGTGAGCAAAATTAAGTCGACGATTTAAAAAAATCGACTAGTCGCGACAAATCGACGAATCGTGACAGCCCTAAACTTGAAACAAATGAATTAAATAAAGCTGCAAGTAGCAAAAAAAAACTTTCAGCTGTTCATTCAAAGCACTTAAAATGAAAGGTCAAGTCAAGTACTTTGCATTGTGCGACTGAAGGTCAAGTTAAGCTCGTTGCACACTGCATAGACGGTGTAACAGCACATTTTGGCAGGTGCAGAAGGCTTTTCTTTCAAATTACAGATGCTTCTATTGCAATTTTCTTGGCCGATTCCGATGATATTATTTTTTTTGTAAGTGTGACCAGCCGACACCGATTTTTGCCAATTCCTTTCTAAGAACTATAATTGAAAGCATCTACAAACAAAAATCTACCTTTTTTCAATACAATTTTTTTTTTTACATAAAATAAATTATTAAACATTACAATCTGTTTTACAATCTGTGCTAAGTTACAGATGTTCTCTCACTTAAACAACTCTCAAAATAAAGTGCTCTGTGACTGGAAAGAGGTAGAAATTAGCAGCTTTATATAACAAAGCAGATGTCATTGCCCACTATGTTTATAAATGGGCATTTTTTCCTTAAACTAATTAAATGAATGTGTCATCTTCCACACCAAATGTTTGCATTGTTTCAATTGAATCAGAATAATAAGAAAATGTAGAGTTGTTACCATTCAAATGAAATAAGTATCAACAAATTGCATCTTTCCACTGCAGAGGAAACAGAGGTTGCATCTGAAAGTGCCATATACATTTACACTGGAAAACTGCAAATGCATAAATAATGTTATAAGATTAATATGAAACCAAACCACCAGTAGGTGGCAGCAATGACTGTTTTAATGAGCGAGTCATTTAGTCATTCATTCAACCGATTCATTCAAACGGCGGATTCATTCAGTTGTGTAGTGTGTTCTTGGCTCTGGGCTGATCATGTGGAAAATCAAATGATTCCTGTCCCTGGACAGTCGATTGGTGCATCTCTATTTCAAATTCCCTTGTTGATTGCTACATATAGCAAAAGTTCAAATAAAATAAAAAAGATATAATAAATAAACAAACAAGGTTTGCACAGTTCCAATTAATTTTTAAATTAGAAATAAGATGGGGTAGGACAGACATGAATGGACATGTCCTTTTATTATAGACAATAGTCTTTAGTTTACACATTAACCTGGCGAAACTAGGATCACAGACTTGCTTAATGGCAAGTGAAATGAATGGAAAGTGACATTCAAGAGAGCATTATCTTGGGATGGAAAAACGTAATAAGGCTCTTTTAAGACTTTTAACTCATTTTCAGAAATTTTCAATCACTTTTTCTAAAGGTGTCTGCTAAAAGGTTTTTGCTGTCAATGTTTAAAAGTACACTAGCATAGAGATGTTTCGGAGCTAACACTGAAAGCTACAAAACGTGGTTTTTCTTTCAAAACAAATGTTTTTGCTAAATTGTACATGCCCAATCTCACAATATCACTCACCGAAATCCAATAATGAGCAACATTATGTAGAAAACACCAGTACTGCACAATCACATGATGGATAACCTTTTACATCCCATCATTAATGATAGTAGAGTCTCTGACTGCAAGCTGTCTAATGCATTCATCCCACAATAAATTCTTCTACACGCATGTTTTGCTCCCACCAGAACCGAGATGAACGCTCATCACTCAAACAACTCCAAGCCAAAGTAATGGTGGCTCAAATATCGATTTTTTGCTTCATTAAAAATTACTGAACCGCATATTATAAATAATAAAACCCTTGTGGTGAAGAAAGCGTTTGATCCCTCAAAGAAGGTGTTTGTTTTTTAACATGTGCGTTCAAGGTCATATCTGTGAAAAAAAGAGAATGTAACTTTCTTGTTGTACCCGAATGTCTTTTTTTCTGTTGTGTCCTCTTCAGACCTTTCCTGTCAATCAGATCCTTGACTCCCATTAAATTCTCCTGGACCTTAAAGCCCTTCCGCTTGCTCGCTCGCTGCCGTAAGCCCCCTCCCTTTACAAAACGCGGATCATTCCTCAATGTCACGCCATCCATTGATCTGCTTCTAAAGCCTTTACCGAGAGTTGGCGTGGCCAGATACAAAGCTACACTGGGCAATCCATCACGCAAACTCCACGCTCGCTGTGACAGTCCGGGCTGTCTTTTACACACACACATACACACAGAGGTTTGAGCAAGAGCCTGTCAGTTCCTGAGTCCTGGTATTGATGCCTGCAGTGCTGGCACGCAACAACACGGCTACAATTAGCGATTCCCTCTGACAAGTACCCGATAAGGGTGATCAGCAGCCTCTTCCACCCTGCTACACACAACTTCATTGTGCAGGTCTCATGAGTTCCTCCCCAGGGGAGCCGGGCAGACGCCCCCACTCACTGACGCTTGCAGCACGACTTCTGCAATGTTGCCCTAAGAAAGTTCCACTGTGAGTGCATAACGGAACAAAAAAAAAGGCTTTGTGGAATAATCTTTGTGGAATTATTTACAACTTAATATCTATGTATTGCATCTGTGGCATGCTGTCGATCACCACAGACACTTTTGACTCAAGCCACAGTTTTGATAAACAAATGGAAAACACATTTATAGTAATGCACAGTAATTGAAGCCTACCAGGCAAGAAAGCTGAATTGTTTAAAATATTGTGAAGCTTGTTATTAAGTTAAAGAACACTTTTCAAAATTTGATTGGCATTCTTTTCAGGTGGGATTGCTTTACATGGTCGATGAACTTTGGTCATGTATTGGAGGCCTTATGTGATAGCAAAATTGCCAAAGCTCATTTTTTTTATCTGATAAGAAAATAAGCACATAACCTACCATGGAAACACAAAGTCATGTGACTTTGTGCAATGGGGCAGCATAATTAGACTAACCAGTGGACCAATCTCATTGCACAGTATCTGAAATGTTGTTTTTTGATCATTCTTAAATGCTTGAGTCAAATTCTGTCGTCAAAGTGGTTTGGTATAATTACCTCCCAGAACTATCTTTCACGACCGCATTTCCAAACAGCAGGCATCTGTCTTACGAAGTTAAATTCGCAACTTTGGATGAAAACATAGCGAATTAATGACACTCTGACATTGCGCATCTTTATATTATATTACATGCTCCTGATTGGACTTGTCTGACTAAAAAAGATAAGAATAAAACAATCTCTTCTTCAGTTCTTGTTTTTTTTTCTCCAGCATTTGGCATTTTTACTCTCAAACATGAACAACTGTTTATATAAGGCACTGTGTGTCCAAAGTAGAGGGCTGCATTGGGTTTGGGCTCCCGCGGGACCCAACGCAAATCTCGAGGGAGCAGGCAGTTTTACCTTTGCTGCGGAAGGAAGTGGGTGGTCGGAAAATTTTACTGGAGACCTGTGGGGAATGGTTGGATTTGGCGTGTAATAGAAATGAAGTCAACACACGAAGTTGAGAAGAAAATTAAAGCAGCTGTTTACTCGACAAAAGTAAAGCAAGGCAAGTCAGGTATCTGGAAACAATGATCAATTCTCACTGAAAAAATGTTGAGTGCAAATAGCATATTATCTTAGCGATAGATACTATTTATACCAAGTGAAAATAGCAGTATTTTTTAACGATATGCTATTCACATTAAGTGCAAATAGCTATATATTCTATTTACACTATGTTAAAATAGCAAGATTTTCTGCTATTTATACTACTTATTGCAAATAGTGGTAATTATCTGCACCTCAGTATTGTAGTACATTCTAAAACATTATGCAATAATAACGTATTGACTGTAAATTATATTTTTAATTCAAATTGAAGGTTAAGGTTAAGCAGTAAATTACAGAGAATATTTATTTACACTTGCTATCATTACTGGGTTCATTAGTAATAATTTTTGGTCATGACAGTTACAGTTATATAACTGTAAAAACTGTAATATTTCAGACTGTACTACAGTAATAAGATGCATGCTGCAGCTACAAAAGTATTTGTATATATAAAATGTATACAAATAAAAGTATGAGCGTCATTGCATTAGATAACCGAATATCAAACCAAATGGCATCTGTAAACAAATTATGTATCACAATACTATTGTCTTTATTTTGAACAGTCTATCTATGGTGTACAATTTAAAAGTTTGGTTACACTTTATATTAAGTGGCCCTATGGACACATTGTGTAACTGCATGTTGTTCTGAATAATTCTCACATTTACTGCTAAAGAGTTTGAGCTATGGTTATTTTGAAGAGTAAGAACAGGGTTAGGTTTTGGATTATAGGGATTAGAGTAATGTTTTGGGGTAAGGGTTGGGTTACAGTTGAATGTAAAGTTAACAGTGTAACTGCAAATGTTAATTAAATATATTTTAAATGCAATTAAACAGCATCAACAAATACAAGTATATTGTATCACATGGTTAAGTTCATATAAAGCGTGACAAACATTTATTTATATACAATGCACTTTGATTTCTCATTCAATGATTTTCAGTCACTTTAAATTTGACTTTCAAGTCAACAGTTTTAGGATCTATGTTCAATTTAGGAAATGTGATGTGACGAGATAATGATGTGGCTAGTGGAAGAACTGTACCTTCTGAGCAGTGAACTCTGGCAGCATGATGCAGGTAGCACCCACCCAGAGTGGGCACATCAGTTTGTTTACGATGCCATGCACATGGTGAAGGGGCAGTGTGTGCAAGATGACATCATCTTTATTCCAAGCCCACTCAGAGACCAAACCCTGAACCTACAAGACAAGAAAAAGAGATTTTGACCTACAGGTACTTGTGAGTGTTTTCATGGTCCACGTGTTTGAAGCATGGGACAATCACACTAGGTACACAGGAACAGGCCAATACCATTGTGTTCAAAACCTTTAAATCAGCAATGTGAATTAATATTAACTGTTTGAGTTAAAATGGACTGAGTGATGCTCACAAGCAACTCTTCAGTTCTCATTGTGCTGTAGCATGAACATGATTATTTACCATGTGCAGCTGGGCTGGTGCATGCACGCACAATCACGCAGTCCAGAATTAGGTCGTAACGTGTACACTCAACCCCAATGCCCTATTGCTTTGGGTGATATTCATCAGGTTACCTGATGTACGTCAAAAGAGAATCTGACATGAAATGCATATTTGCCTCAACAAAGTCCCTAATAATGATGATGTTTCTTTATAACTTAATGAAGATACTGCACAGAACTGTCTTCATTTAATATACAATTAAACCATTATTTTCATTCATTATTAATACAATTATTATAAAAAATATATATAAAAACACAACCTTTCAATTGGTAAACATACTCCACACAGTAATTCCTCATATGCACATAAACAAAACAACGACCTTTTTCACTTTTCTGGGTTTCTCAGCACCGGAAGTCATCATAGTTGGGTTAACTTCGAGAGCAATGAATTGGAGAGTACCACAACAATTATTTTTTGCATTCCATTTATTCAAATAGCAAAAGAAAAACCCCACGATAGTGTTTTCACAACTTTCAAAAAAGGGAAACATTGAGAGACTGATAACGGCAGTCAGAAGAGAGAATGATGTCAAATTTATCGTACCTCCCACAGACGCTGTATTAGAAACATCCTCGCACTGGCATTAACCAGTTTTTTTGTAATTTGATGCAAAGGTGATAATACAAAGTATCGTGTCATAAATGTACATACTATTTTTAAAAATGAAATATAATAAACTTTCGAGGACATACGATGCTGATGACCGTTGAAACGTATTATCACAGTCCATTGTAAATGTTAAGGAAAACGCCATACCCTATGACAAGGAAGACCTAATTATTATATAAATTCTTCATTAAAATAGCTAAAATGTATGGATTTTGAAAAATACATGTATTAATTATATTAATTTGCAGCCTAGAATTAAACTGCTGGTTTTGTCTGGCCAGAGGAGAACGGAACATTATTTTGATACACTGTTTCCCTGTTTAACACTGTAAAGCTGCTTTGACACAATCTGCATTGTAAAAAAGCTGTATAAATAATGGTTACTTGACTTTTTTATATAATCAAATTAAAAACAAAAATTTAAATTTAGCTTAAAGAATTTAAAAAGTAGACTACTCACCACTGTGTCTAACAGTGGGGAGTGGGGAGTAGTGAGAATTATAAACAGTTGACCAGTGGCAGCTCTGTCCAGTCTTTGTGGAACACAGGCACTTGGGCTTGTCCGAAGAGGCTCCCCCTTAATTGAGAGTGATCTAATTTTCCACCCTATTGGAAATGCAGGTCAATTTTTGCTGGAAAAATCCCACTGCCTTGAGTGGCCCATGAAATTAAACAATCAGAATGATTATTCAGAGAGGCGAAGTGGAACTAAAGTAAAAGAACGCTATAGGGCCTTTCGCACTGCTTTAGTTCCAGAACTAAAAGTACAGTACGATTTTGCGTGAACTATTTCCCAGTACCATTTAAAGGGTTGCATTCGCACCGACAGTGCACTAAGAAGTGACGTAAGCTGGTCGACAGTGACGTCATTTGTGTGCGGCGTTCAACAACGTAAACAAAGAAGAACATCAAGCGATTGAAAGAACGGAAAGGAGGAATAAGAATCTCCAACGACAACTTGCAGTGTTACATTTCATTGAGGCTGATAGAAGCACAAAACGCCGTAGACAAAGTTTTCATGTAAATGCCATTTATAAATGCTCTCAGTATGATACAATATTTTACACAGTATATGTTTACACACAGTGTTTTAAATCATGGCGGGTGAGGGCGTTTTCGTACGCGTTTAGCCAATCAGCGTACACTTACGTCACGGTTCGTTCCTAGAACTGTTTTAGACCCTACTCTGAAGTAGTAGCTAATTTAGTTCATCCAAACAGAGTTCCTGGAACTAAAACCGTTCGTAGTTCTTGCGGTGCGAACACGCCAAAAAGTGGGCAGTTCCACAATTAGTTTGGGTACTATGAAAAGGTTCCTGCGGTGCGAAAGGGCCTAATGACATCAGGGGAGGGAGGGGCTCTCATTCAACAGCTACAGCTCTCATCAAACCTAATTCAGCTTCTATTATTCATCTCACACTAAAAGAGTTGTCGGCTAAATAATACCAATTTAACGAATCTTCCAATATTCGAGTAGGTGAAACTCCTGCTCTTCACATTTGATTATATTGCGTCATGAATATACTGTGCCTTGCAAAAGTATTCATTTTTTTTTCATGTTTTGTTATGTTGCTGCCTTATGCTAAACTGCTTTAAATGATTTTTTTCCCCACATCAATCTATACTCCATACACCATAATGGTAAAGCAAAAAAAAAAAAACAGGTTTTTAACATCTTCGCAAATTTATTAAAATAAAAAACGTATATATGATTCCATTGCGTAAGTATTCATACTCTTATCTGGGACAGTTTAAATTTAGCTCAGGAGCATTCATATTGCTTGCTTGTGTGGAAAGGCACACACGTCTTAATAAAAGGTCTAACAGCTGATAATGCATATCAGCAAAAACCAAGCCCTGGGGTCAAAAGAACTGCCTTTAGAGCTCAGAAACAAGTTTGCGTCAAGCCACACATCTGGGGAAGAATAAAAAAAATTCTGCTTCATTAAAGGGTCACAGAAGCATGTAGTCTCTGTCACCCTTAATGGAAGAAGTTTGAAACAAACAGGATTCTTCTTAGAGCTGGCCTCCTGGCCAAACTGAGCAATTGATGGAGAAGGGCTTTGGTTGGTGTGGTGACCAAGAACCTGATGGTCACTCTAGTTGAGCTCCATGATCATATATGCAGATAGGAGAAATCTACAGAAGGACAAACACCACTGCAACACTCCATCGATCTGTGCTATGTTGCACTCCGTAAATGTCCTAGATGTGGCCAGCAACAGCCTGAGCTTACCAAATCAAATATTTCTGGAGAAACCTGAAAATGTTGTGTCTGAAGATCCAACCAAACAGAGCTGAGAGGTGAAGAGGTGAGTAGTGAAAGAATAGCCATATACAGGTGCAACCAATAAATTAAATGAAATAAATGAAACTTTTCACGACATTCTAATTTATTGATGCACCTGTAATTGCCAAATGCTGATGAGCAAAGCTTGTTGCATCAAACAAAAAGACTCGAGCTGTAAAGCTACTACAGCTAAATATTTTAGTTAAAGGTGCAGTGTGTAATATTTAGGATAATCTATAGACACTCCGTAAATGCAATATAATATCATAACTAGTTTTCAGTGGCCCAGCAACAGCCTTAGCTTGAACCCAATCAAATATTTCTGGAGAAACCTGAAAGCGATGTGTATAACTCATATACCGCGGGTCCCCATCCAACCTGAAAGAGCTTGAGAGGTGAAGTCGCATCAGGTGTTTCTACAGTAGCCTAAAGACAAATAGCATATACAGGTGCGTATCTCAATAAATTAAATCGCGAAATAAATGAACTAGCCCTTTCGGCCACGACATTCTAATTGATTGAGATGCACCTGTAATTGCCAAATGCTGATGAGCAAAGCTTGTTGCATCAAACAAAAAAGACTCGAGGCTGTAAAGCTACTACAGCTAAATATTTAGTTAAAGGTGCACTGTGTAATATTTAGGATAATCTATAGACAGAAATGCAATATAATATACATAACTACGTTTTCAGAGGAGTATAAAGACCTTACATAATGAACCCTTTGTTTTATTACCTTAGAATGAGCGATTTATAACTACATATACCGCGGGTCCCTCATGAATCGCATCATGTTTCAAAGCCCTACTCAACGGACAAACTGCTCTACAGAGGCGTATCGTCACTAAGTTGTTCTCGCGAAAAATCTTAGCCCTGTATCGGCCACCGTAGCTTCTTTAAAGGGAGGGGTTTCAGGTGGACAGCCGTTGTTGCAATTCGCAAACTCAACCGCTAGATGCGCTAAAAACTACACACTGCACCTTTAAGGTATGAATACTTATGCAATGTACTTATATACAGGTTTTTTTTTTTTTTTTTTAATTAACAAAGTGTTGACAAATCTGTTTTTGCTTTGTCAATATGGTGTATAGAATGTTTTTTTTTTTAAAGCAGTTAACATAAGGTAGCAACATAACAAAACGTGGAAAAAATGAAGGGGTGTGAATACTTTCGCAAGGTACCGTATCATGAATATATTCAATGTTGTGCAGCATGATTTTGGATTAGACTATATTATTGGAAAATTCAAAAGGCCATTATAGGCTTGCATTATATTAATGTTAACACATATTAATCCTTAAAATTAAATTTGTATTATCATTTACTCAGCCTCATGTCATTCCAAACCTGTATGACTTTCTTTCTTTTGCGGAACACAAAAGAAGATATTTTGAATAATGTTGATAAGAAAAATATAGGCGTCAGCACTAATAACTTGGCAAAAAAAAAAAAAAAATCAATCTTAAAAAAAGAAAGAAAAGAAAGAAGGAAAACTATTGGCTTCCCAATATTGGGTTTGTAAAAGTTTTATTGTAGACATGTTGTGAAGCAGGATGTAGAAAACACCCTTAATGCTGGATGGATAAATAAATAATAATGAATAAACGAGTTAATGAATTAATTAATAATTATGTCACACTGAATGTTTACATAAGTTTAACCAATTAAAAAAAATTAAATAGAGCCACATCAGGCATGTTTTTTGGGCCATAATATAGCTATTTTATTGATGTTCTGTTCCCTAGACATAGCTATGAGATTTATTATTATGATTATTTTAGCAAGTGAAAATTATGGAAAATTATTTCCAAACAGCTTCAAATGTGGCTCATCTAATCTGATTTTACATCTAAAAATTATTTAATAACCAACTTTTTAAACTCTCTGCTCTTCTGCCAAAACAGAAGCATCCATGGAAAACAAAAAGTATCACAGGCCATGGTCAACATCGCTATTTAAGGTTGAAACTATTTTCATTATTCTTATTTGTGAGAACACATGTTTAAATACAAAATAAATACTCATTTACCATGGCCTGCAGGCTGCTGTGAGTGTGAAGCACTCCTTTTGGTCTGCCTGTGGTGCCGCTGGTGTAGATGAGCATGGCTGACCTCTCTGCCCAGTCTGAGATGTTCTCCTCAGGCAGCATCTGTGTGTCCTCAGACTGTAGAGTATCTAGGCTAGATGTGGTGGGAAGCTGTAGGCAGGGCAGCCCTAGTTTCTGGGCCAAGGGCTCAAGGGTATCCATGAAAGGTTGTCCGGCTACCAGCAGCTTGCTCTGGGAGTCTGAGATGACATATTCCAGCTCACTTGGAGGATGCTTCCTGTAGAGGGGCACAGCGATGCCGCCACACATCCAGGCCGCCCACTGCGCCACAGTGTAGGATGCGTCATTGGCACACAGGAATGAAATACACTTGCCCTGCAGGTCTCCTGATTGACAGGTGAGTGCTTTAGTAATGAGCCCCGCCAGGCTTTTGCTGTTTTTGTAGAGGGAGCGGTAGGTGTGGCTCCCGCTGTGATCCGTAATGGCCACATTGTCTCCATACGCAGAAGCTCTGGAGAAAACAGGAGCAACTCTCCCTACAGCTGGAGAGATTTTTAGGTTGGATGATGCAAATGTTCTCTGCTCGACATTTCCCAGCAGCCACTTCAGGGCTCTTCTGCCTCCCCTACAGTGAGACCAACTTGAAGAGCAGCTCCTGATGGAGACGGTGTGTAAGGACAGCATAGCGTAGAATTGCACAGGAGCTGCCGACAATCTTTGTCATCTGTCTAAACTTGGGAATACAAAAGTAAATATTAATATTGATATACAGTGCATATAAATGAAAAAAAGGATTAAAAATACCCAGTTTTTCAATAAGACAATTAAAAGGAATTACTTACGAAACAAGTCTCAACATTAAAAATGTTTACTTGTCATGAAAGCATTTTTGCTGGACCTTTCATAATTACTTAAAGGGCTACTTTTTTATTTACCTATTTATGTCAGCAAAATTAAATAAATAAATTTTTTTTTATTAAACTTAGTTTAAAATAAGTATATTAAATGCTGTATTTTTTTCTTAAATATGACTGAATTTATTTATTTGTTTTAGTTTTTATCCTATTGTAATTTAAGCTTTCAAACTACAAGTCATTCTGCAAATTTTCAAAAATCCTTTTCAGTTTTTCATTGGAAATGTAGGAATCCAGTAAGTTGTGGCAAAACACAAATCTGTCAGTGCTCAAACATTTTGAGCATGTTCATGTTATGTTTGGATAAAATAAGTTTGTATGAGGTTCCCTCATTTTAGCACAAAATGTGTGTGTGTGTGTGTATATATATATATATATATATACACACACACACACAAATATATGCATGTACTTATTAAGAGAATGCAGAGATTCAGCCACTATTAGTGCCACTATATATTTTTTTTAAATGGGGGTCTCAGAGATCCCAAGCCTCTTTTCATAAGACAAAAACTAATTTCTTGTAATTCACTGAGACTGGTGAACATTTATTTTCCAAGCATCTTTTAACAGTACAAAATATTTATTTGAGAATTTCCTGTCATTCTTTAAAAACTCAATTCAAGATATTGTTTTCTTTTCCCCTTTTCACATTACTTGATAAGGTCAGAGGAACACATTACATAATTTTAGGAGGGAAATGTTATTACACAAATATATATACTTTTTTATTAAATGTTCCTTTATTATTCATTCATTAATTTTGAGGATTCATTCAACACAGGAGATACCAGCCTGAGACACACACATAATACAAGTCAATCTTAAAACAAGTTAAATTCAAATAGTCTCCATACAACATGTTATCCCACGTTTCTTACACTTCTGAAGACTCCCTGTTGTGGACAACTCGAAAGGTTAGACATTATAGCGTTTTCTGAGCTCGCTATGCATTAAATCGTAACAGAACTATAAGACCTTCCTCAAACATGCCTAATACGTTTCTTACCGAAAGTCATCCTGATGCGGTGCGCCTGTTTACATTCATCCGTGTGGAAATCGAAGCAAAGCGGAACCTTTATTTACCACGCTCTTGACTAGGACCTTTTTCATGTGTGTTATCGAAGAGCTTTGTATTTTGGAAGCCACAACAATATCTTCAGATTTTCTTTTAGCATTTAACTTAGGTTAGATTATAAATAAGGAGAAAATAATTTAACCAAAACATTATCTTGGTTTTCAAAATAGAAAGAAGTATAGAATATCTTGTTTTAGTGATATGGATGTCATTAATTAGAATTTTTGGCCTTAGCTTTCATGTAACATTTAGATATATTTTAAATGATAACAACACAATGCATTAACAAAAAAAAAAAAAAATATATATATATGTTTGTGAAAAAGTCAATCACTTACACATAAACTTACATAAAACTATGAAAAAGAGGATGAGGCAGACAGACAGATGGACTGAAGTTGGTGAGTATTGACATCTAAGTGTGTATTTTGCCATCACACTGTTCTCACCCAAGCTTCATCGTGCCAACTGGTTTTGGCATCAGCTCACAGCACGGGCACACTTAGCCACCAGCTGGCAGTCGCGGGCCTCAAATAAGAATTGTTCAGACATGGCACTCATTCAAAAAGTTCTCACTTCCCTAAACCCCTCCGTGGTAAATAGGGATGGCATGTTCCTGCAAACTGAAAGCTTTGTCTCAGAATCTCCCCTCCAGTTTGAGAAGTAGTATCGTCAACGAAGGATCCATACACCACCACAGATGGAGCTGGAAGTGAGAACACTCTTCTTAAGGCTCTAAATGCCTTCGATGGATCATTGATTATTGGCGCTTTGTATTGCACGTGATGTAGGTGTTTCGATAGACGTCCTTCTTCTTTCATGAGGAATTTAATGATTTTCGTTTTAACAGAACCAGGCTTGGATCCCAGCATGCACTTGGTATGAATTTTGAAATTCCAGCTGCTCTTCAAACATATCCGCTCATCAACAATCCGATTGGTTTGGAAAGAAGCGGATGCCCGGTGGATGACCGGCGAGCAGAAGGCAACCCGGTGAGCATATATTTGACGCATAGCTGCAATGGCTGTCCGCCAGCTCGGTATCGTCTCAGTCACCGTGTTAGCAGGTAACACGTCCGGCAGTGGGCGCCAGGTCCCCATTTGGTTGGCCCAGGATTCTCTGAATACTGGGAGAAGAGAGATGCCCCCACTTTTTTGAAAGATCCAGAGAGTGAGTGGGGAACAGAAATCAAGGGGTGTTCCAAAAACATGTGTCAGGTTGGCACCATATGAGAATGCCTTGGCAAGCGCCTCATTCTCCCCCTCTTGCCCCTCTTGGAACACATGGCACGTTGACGGCGGCATCTGGCTGCGTTGACTCTCAGCAGCTGCGCTTTGTCTATGCCAGTTGGGATGCTTGGCACTGCCACTTCATCAACTACCTGTGGCTTCTCCTGGGCGCGGAGCGGGCGATGAATTATTTGGTGCTGCAGCTGCAAACTTGACTTCTTTCCAAGATATACAGTTGTGTAAACACATGCTAGACTCATGGCACACAAACAAATGCTTTGCATACTTGGACAATTTGTATACAGGAGGACAAGCCTGCATCTGGGCTTACTTTATTCAACGCTGGGCATCTGGTCTCTGGAGGAAATTCACAACATTATCACATGGAAACCATTGTACTCTATTATACAAGAAACTACAGGAAACTGTTTTTGGCAATTCTTTGTCAACATGCCATGAAATAGTGAGAATAAAACTTTTTCTTGTATTACTTAAAAAGCTTCAAGGAATTTATGGACAACAATATATGAAAGAAAGACCCACCTTTACTGGATTATTTCATATGAGTTCACCAAGGTTCTCCGCTGGGCATTGTTATGTTCCATGTTTGACATTTGTAACATTGTTGTATTGAGTATGAAATACAGAATTCACTGTGTCGAGCTTCCCTAATGCTGCTCTCCATCTGTGCCAAAATGTGAGGTTTACTCTGGACTGATACTTAAAACGTACCATGAGGTCTTCCCGTGTCTGTTTTGCTAGGATTTTCCCCATGACTGTGGTTCAGCACATATCAGCACTTTAAAGCAGCTACAAGCTTTCCTCATTTGGAAAGCATCATTTGGTATCACCAGGGGTAACTGTCATGTTCCTTAAATTTTGCACAAGTTGCAAAACCTCCAGAGGATCTAAGACATCGCAGCCTTTTAATAAAACAACGAACTCTGCTCTATTTAAGAGGAACAGGGAGGGTGTACTTACATCAGAGTGGAGCAGCTAAAGCAACATCAAGCAGCACTTTTGACAAAAACATGTCAGGCTTTGTTTTTAAGTGAAGTAGACATCAGTTATGTTTTAAGCCCTGACGTCCATGCGACCTAGATTGGAATACATTTTCTTTACAGGTTTTGGTTTTAGGTTTTTTTCAATGGAGACAGATTATATCTGTCAAGATTCGAAGACAGCAGTTCTCTTTTTTGTTCAGCTTCTGGTGACCTACTGGGAGTTTAGCTCCATCTGTGCCAGCTTGACCCAGTTTAGCCCACGGCCACGTCCAACTGTTCCATGTCCCGAGCATATGTGCAGTTGCAGGGGGATAAGCGATCCTCACCACGCGGGACAGGGAAAAGCACACTGCAGACATGACACTGGACCTGACCCTAGTCTGCCCTTTTCCCAGAGCATATGTCAGGAACAGGGCTGGCCTTCAGGACTCATACACTGGAGTTATTCTGCTTTGAAAACAGTGAAACTGTGCTGGCATGGTTTGATATTTTGGTTCTTGGGGTGTATGAGCATTGATGGTAATTGTGTAATTTGTGGATTACAAGTGAATGTTAATTTGAAAGAGAGAGGGATAGAGTAACACTAACCATACATAACACAATAAATCAGCAGCAATGTTAAGTTTTTAATGGCATTTTATGGGGTAGTCCCTCAATGAAATCTCATTAGTTTTTGGACTAATTTCTGATTGGCTGCAATTGAGTAACATTACATACAAGTTTTGGATTTGGTGTGGAAAGATAAATTGTTAATTGCACTAGAAGCATGTCTCACTGTGTTTATAGGGCACTGTGTGAGAATAAAAGAGAAACCAATGTACATTATATATCAATCTTGTTTACTCTTATTTCGTCAGGAGTGTGATTTAAAGGTAAAATTAAACCCAAACCCAGACCATAAACAAGGCCCTGTGATCTGACTTGTGTATTATATGGAATTATATATATATTTTTTCCATTAATTACAAACCTTAAGTTATACATGAAAACTGACTTCAAAACACAAAACAGTTTGTCGCATCCTGACTGGCTCGGGTCGTGTAGCAGACCTCCAACATTATCTGCATTAGCCAGCCCATTTGGAGAGGAAGGAGCAGGGCTTCCCCAATAACCATGGCAATGGATGTGGAAGCTGGCACTGTTGGCAGCCAAGCAGATGTGTGGACAGTATCGTGCCCAAAGCTTGTGCCCACTGGGAGCAGAGTGTGAGATGCACATATGGGGCCCCATGCTGGTGTTCAGCTGATGCAGCAAGATAGAATTACAGAAACAGTTCTCAATCTGACTGAGGCTCAAACTTGATTTCAATACAGATTGAAAACAGAAATTTCAGAACTTTGAAACACATTTACTAACCAAGATATGAGCGGTGCCTGCCTGTGCAAAACTGCTGCTGCAATCCTAGGGTGTTGCTGAGTGGTTGTTAAAGGGTTACTCCACCCCCAAAATTTTTTTTTTCGTATTCACTTACCTGCATGTCGTTCCAAATCCATAAAAGCTTTGTTCGTCTTCGGAACACAATTTACGATATTTTAGATAAAAACCAGGAGGCTAAATTATACTGTCGAGGTTCAGACAAGTATGAAAAGCATCGCCAGGGTAGTCCATCTGCCATCAGTGGTTCAATCTGAATTTTATGAAGCAACAAGAATACTTTTAGTACGCAAATAAAATAAAAATAACCATTTTGGATAAAAAATAGCCATTTTGGATATTACCCACTGAACGCACGCAGCGTACGCTCTTTGCATTGAGGTGGATACAGAAGAGCGTACGCTGCTTGAATTCGATGGGTCAATATCCAAAATGGCGCTACGCTGATGAGGAGAGACAGAGAAGAGATGATTTGTTGAAAAATTTGTCGTTATTTTTATTTTCTTTGCGTACAAAAAGCATTCTCGTAGCTTCATAAAATTCAGATTGAACCACCAATGGCAGATGAACTACCTTGACGATGCTTTTCATACTATGCTGGACCTCAACAGTGTTATTTACTTGGCAGTCAATGGGACAGTCACAAGCCTCACGGTTTTTATCTAAAATATCTTAAATTGTGTTCCGAAGATGAACAATATTGGGGAATATGCTTTATTAATTTCATAGAAGCTGTTTTTTAGTTTCTTCATGTTTAGTTTTTTAACTACACATTTTATAGTTCATTAGCCTATTAGGCTACTTATTTAAAATCCATATAACCTTTGAAATGAGGACCATGACACCATCCTACTAATACTATCAGTTTTACTTCTTTTTGGATGTTTAGTGTTGGGGCGGGGCCGAAGAGTGGGAACGGAGCGACCGGTGGAGGTAACTAATGAATGACATCCTACTAATACGGAAGGATAAAAGGAGGAGTAGTGGAAGACGAGAGAGGACAAGGCCAGTTATGTTTTGTGTGCGGCAGTCGTTCGTGAGGGGCTGCCGCTCTCTGGTTTATTTTTATCATTAAATATGTTCGCCGGTTCCCGCCTCCTTCTTTCTTTTTGCCGAAGCCCGGAGGAAGGATGTTGGGGCGGGGCCGAGAGCCGTGGGAACGGAGCCAGAGTTCTAATGCAATTACTCCACCGGCCTCGCTCCGTTCCCATCGGCCCCACCCCATTAATTGAAGAAAAATGTTAATTCAATAAGAGTCTGATTAAAGATAAATATCTTATCAATAATATCTTATAAATATATTTAAAAAATGTGTTATATAAATTAGGTGATTCTTATTTAAAAAATAATAAAGTTCTTAAAGGGTGATTTTATCATGTCATTCAAAACCTGTATGAATTTCTTTCTTCTGTGGCACACAATTTGAGAAATTCAAGAAATGTTTGTCCATACAGTAGAAATCAAGGGTAACCAAAATGGTTTTTGTGTTCAACAGAAGAAAGTCATTTGGAATGACATGAGGGTGAGGAAATGATGACAGGATTTATTAGCAGTTACTTTCCAGCAGTTTAGCTCAAAATCAATGATTTACTGTAAAGTGCTTTTCTATGTGACAATAATGCATTATTAAGTTTGTTGCAGTTGCATTAAGTTTGTGCCCCCCCTCCTTGCTCAGTCCCTTTGGTTTCTTTGCTTAGAGTACTTCTGAGTTCTGGTATATTTACATCATCAATGTTAATACCACTATAAGTTCTAGCAGCAGCTGTTTGCCACTGTAACTAGTTAACGCCTCAGGATGAAATGTCAGTATCACTGCTTTATTCATGTTTTTGTCAGTTTGACTTGTGTTTGTCTACCATAGATTTATTGAAATTTGTTTGGAGACTTGCAGCTATTACAATAATAGGCTACTATATTACTATGACCAGGAGCATGCAAAGATGCTAATTATTTGTTATCAACAGTGGTTCACTTCTGTGATTTAGAACAGATTATGTTAATATTAACTGTAATAAGTAACAGCGTTCACAGTTTATGTTCCAGACCAGCTGGACTTGACACTGAAGCGCACATGAAAAGCTTTATAGGACGACACCAAAAGTTCTAGTTTGAAAGTCTATGGTGGTCTAATTGCTGAGGAATATTACAGCAAATGTATTTTCAATAAACCACATCATTTGAGGAGTAATGTCTGTATGACAAATGGTGTGAGAAAAATTATGTTTTGTGCTGAAGTTTAAGGATCTGACCTAAGTATAAGTAACCTCAAATGAAGCCACTAATCATATTCATCACAACTGTCTGTTTTGCTGAGGACCAATACTTGAAATACAGATTGGGCTGTTTGCTCTGCCCTGCAGTGGTATTTCACAGTCAGTCTCTGCTGGCCATTACCATCCTCACAGCACTCCAGTTTACTGATAGTCTCCCTCTAATGAGTTATTGATCCACTCTGTTTTCTCTTTGCTTTCTTTCAAGGCAACGGGAATGACTGCACATGAGAGACAATCAGGGCTTTCCCAATCCAACTTCCAGGCAGCATGTCCTCTTTAGACCTGCACTAGTTCTGTAGGTCACCGCAACAAAAGTTGCTGGAGGTTTGTTGTTGTAAGGATAGTGTTTTGGGGCTGTTTTTGCACATCACGTAGTAATCAGATGTTTATACTTCATTTGCATTTGGAGAGAGATGGCAGAACACAGGCGGATCTAAAACCGGCACCAAGATACCAAGCTTGTGCATGAAAATCAATAATGATTTGGCATGCACAGTCACTAGACTGTAGATTTGGCTACCATCTTTTCATGGCTACCATGTGTCATTGATCAGTCAGAGGTGATTTTAATCACAACCAATCAAATAGCATGTGGTTAAAAAAGGTGGCGGATAACATAATTCTCACTGCTGCAGAGTTTCCAGAGTTCTTGACCAATTTTATGGATTAATAAAATACTTTTTTTTTGTTGAAAGATTGTTAGTATTGTCACCCAAATAAAACAAAAAGTCACTTCACAGGGGAAACGTTATTACATTTGAAAGATAACAAAGCCTTTTTTTTCTTCTTTGGAATACAATGCAAGGATATTATGAAAGGTACTCAACAAAATCAGGAACTTGTAAAACTCTAAACTCAATGTGGAACTGTGGAAAAGAGCAAACTGTGTTTGGTTGATTTGGTGTTTTATTCTGAAAGTGCATTCTATTATAATGTTCCTTTGTGTTGTTATGTAGTTGTACTTTGGACTGCTCTGGTCTCATAGGATTAGATTATTAAAGCTTTATAGTTATCATGATCAATATTGTTACAATTCTTTGTTTATTTTTGTTTTTTTGCCAGAATAATATGCAGTGTGGACCATACTTTATGCCAATAGTAAAAAAAAAGTCTTGCTCTGTGATACTAAAGAGGCATAAACTTTTATCAGGATGAAGTAGAGTGCTGGGATGTGGCCATGAGCTGAATGAATAAATCACCAAAGCCACACTTCCTCTTAAAGCAGGTTCTTATTTACTCTTCTCCAACCTCTCACAGCCAGGCACTTCTTTCCTCTTATTCTGTCTCTCTCTCTTTGTGTGAGACTGTCACACCACTCTGTGTTGAGAGATGGCACCATATGTTGTCTAGCCTCTCTGGGAGGGCGGCGCAGCTTTGCTGTAGAGATGATGCTGTGACTGCATGTGGCTGAGGGCAAACTTTGAATAGGAGATAAGCTAGAAAGAATGAAAGAGAGCTCCATCTTTTTTCATTTCCCTTGGGTTGTGTTTTTGTCTCAGATTTTGCACTTTTTTGTTTTGCATTTCCTAAAAACAGACTTTAAAGGGTTAGTTCACCCAAAAATGAAAACTAGCCAGTGTTTTACTCACCCTCAAAGCATCCTAGATGTATGTGACTTTCTTCTTTCAGACAAATCCAATCTGAGTTATATTAAAAATTATCCTTGTCCCTCCATAAGCCTTTCAACGGGGTTAAGCAGGTGTTTTTGTCAAGTTCAGAAGACGTGAAATAAAGTCTGTAATAAAACGTTCCTCACACGGCTCGGGTATGTAAGGCCTCCTAGCAACGTTCCTCATCCACGGCTCCATTTTTATAAGGAATAAAGGCCTCAAATTTTCTCACTTCCCACCCCATTTTTATAGGATAAATATCAATATATCAAACTTTTTTTCTCACTTCCGCTTACCCCTTGGTGAAAGGCTTGGTGGGAATTTTAATATAACTCTGCCTGTATTGAGAATTTTAATATAACTCTGATTGTATTCGTCTGAAAGAAGAAAGTCACATGCACCTAGGATGCTTTGAGTGTGAGTAGAACACAGACTAATTTTCATTTTTGGGTGACTAACCCTTTAAACCCTTTAACAGACTCTAGAAGTTCTGATTATTATTCATTTGTTAAATAGATGATAGCGATCATGAACAGGCCCTCCATAGCCAGTTCTGGTGGCCTGGGCGGCTGACGCTGCTCTGTGTTTTTTTCTTATTATTATTATATTTTTTGCCTTAGGGAACTGGGACGTTTCTGGTGGCCTGGGCGGCTCCGATTGCATGGCCCGCTGCTAATAAATCTGTGTTTTTTTTTATTATTATATATATTTTTTGCCTAAATCAATGTGATCTTCCGATTGTGGTTCTCTTAATAAATCGATAATAAATCATAAATCTGTTATCTGTCCTTGCCTGACTGACGCTTCAGTCTGTTCTTGCCTCCGTCAAACGAGAGATGCACAGGCTGAACCGAGGAGGAGAGGAAACTCGAGCACAGAATTACTGACCTGTTCGAGGAAGGAGAGGAAACTGCTTCAAGTGCGAAAATTAGGTCACCTTTCAGGGCTTAATACGCTATTTCAGTTTTGTCTTTATTACGGCCTGTAGTTTTGTCTTTATTAACTGCTAGTCACTGTATTAAACTGCTATCACCTGTTAGGTGCACCCCATTATTATCATCAGTCAGCACCCCATTATTACTGTGCTAAGTCAGACATCTTATCGACTGTGAAAGTACATTAATAAATTTCGATTGGAAAGTTACATTAATAAATTAGCAGGCAGATACAATTGTATAGAAAGGGAGAGCTTGGATTTTATTGTATAGAAAGGGAGCAAACAGCAACACAAAATATCAGCTAGAGCAAACAGCAACACAAAAATGCACAATACAATCAGCCCAAAATACAATAGTATTCAGATTTTCAATGATTTTCAATTTTCGGTACTCATTTTAGGCACTTTAGGCACTTTATAATTTTGTTTGAATATATTTGTATTTGTCGAATTATAGGTTTGTTAAATCTTGGGTATTTAAGTCATTTTAAGAGAAATAACAAAAATTTGAACAATTGCAAACAAATTGTAATGAGGTGGTTTTTTTGCAACAAGGTGAACACAGTTCTGTTAATAACAGTAGACCTGCTGGTGAAGAAGAGACAGGTACAAGAAAGAAGGGAGTGACAGAGAAATTGGAGAAATAAATAAAAGGGAAAAGGGAAGTAAGGTGCAGGTCAAAAGAGAACCTTTAATTATTTTCCACGGCCCGACTAAAGAATTAAAACTTTTTGGGACTTTTTGTCATCAAATAGGCAAATAGGTAATAGGGTTGACATATTTCAGAATTTGTTGTGGGTGCATGGATGGCCTGGATGAGTGGGAGATTTCCCGGCCTGAAATTTTGTCCCAGTCCCATCCGCCCTGCTCATGAATATAAAATGTGAGTGGTAGATATAGCTTGAGTACTTTTTCCAGCAAATGCCGATGTTTTTTTAGCTTATTTTTATTACTTGACGTTGCAGGACAAGCAAACAAATCAAAGTATTTGCTCAAAAAAATTGTGAGCAAGCCAGCAAACCCTCGACACACTTTTTATAAAAAGGTAATTTATTCAACTTAAAACTAATTACAGAGAGATAAATTCAAGAGCTATTTGCAAATGACTAGCATAGTTTAGAAAATAAACTACAGTGTTTGTTTTTCTCCATGTGTGAAGGTAAAGCGCAAAATGCGTGCGTGTTCAGAATTCATCTTGGATGTGTTTTCATTACCACTTTGCATCTTGAGCAGAGGGGTTCAGTCCTGCTCTAAATCACAGGATGGATTGTTAGGCACGCGTGTTATTAATTTTTTCAGGTCCCATGGCGTCTGTATGAATCTTAATGCTGCTGACTGGGCTGCTTGTGTTATCGACTTTCTTTAAAATATGAAGAGGTTTGCTGGAAGCGCCCAGGGTCATTAGCTGATGAGTGGGCTCAAATCCCTCTCCGAGGCTGTGTGGCTTCACCTTGTTAAATGTGCTCCTAAAATATTCATAATCATACTTGCACACACACATACTCGAGCTTGGTGGTTGAGCAGAATGTGTGAGTGACAATCAATATTTAAATGCATTCTTGTTTTTGTGTGTGTGGTTAATTAGCTACAGTACTTAAGCCAAGAAGTTTGTGAGCAGATTAAGGGTAGCGCTGTCAGTGACAAGATAATTGCTATTTCATAAGTGTCTATGCTTATGACCTGGTTAAAATCACATTCTGATGGTTGCATTGAATATGAGGGATATTGGGTTTTAGTCTTGCATTGTGCACAGCTTTTAACTTATACTGAGGTCCAAAGAGCAGTGGATTTGGCTGTTACATGGATTTATCACTCTAATAATGTGTTACAATATGCAATAACACTGCAGTCTACATCAGAACTCTTTTAGCTATGCTGTTTACTTGGCTGACACGAGTTTGTGAAATTTCCTAATCCATTTTCCCCTTTTCAGTTCAAAAGTTATAAAACCTAAACAAATAAATAAAAATAATAATAAAATACAGCCTATATATATATATATATATATATATATTAGGGATGATCATGTGCATCTCCATAACTCAGGCCGATGCGATATGCATCTCGATGCATAGCCAATGATACGATACATTGAAGATACACATGAAGCAGCTAGTGATGCGGTGCGATACGATTCACCCCTGTTACGATGCAGTGCGATTCGATTTCGATTAAATTCGATACAATGCGATTCGATGCAATGCGATGCAATGGAAAAAATATGATTTATTTTATTTCTATGGTTCAGACAGACAGCAAATCATAAATTAAATTAAC
This sequence comes from Ptychobarbus kaznakovi, assembly GCA_027422405.1. Classification (NCBI taxonomy): domain Eukaryota; kingdom Metazoa; phylum Chordata; class Actinopteri; order Cypriniformes; family Cyprinidae; genus Ptychobarbus; species Ptychobarbus kaznakovi. Next base: position 33,752,100 of record CM049798.1, read on the forward strand.
GTAATTGTCTTCTGACCTCTAACACCTCGAAACCTGTTTCATAAAACAAGATAAGCCAGGCGTATTCTAGTTAGTCTGACTCACTGTCAAATGATTTGGTTCCATAAAGCAAATTTAACAAAGATCAACCTCAGTCACTGTGGCTACTTATGCTGGAAAGCTAACCTGGTTCAGGCTAAGCTGAGCTCCTCTAACACTGACCAATAGAAATGCAATATTATCACTGACTCTCTCACATACAATCATAGCCATGCAGCCTGTCTCTCTGGTTTTATAACAGCTGTACCTTTTATAGTTAGAACATATAGCATTAGAACATTACAATATAACATTGCTCTTTAAAGCATTAACAATCACTAATCTAAAAGTTAAAATCACCAAATTAAAACAAAAGTTTAACTGCTATAAGAAACACACATGAACTCATCTGAGCTTAGTAATTATGACTGTATTAGATTACATTTTATTTACCCATTACAATAGTACAGTTACTGCTATCAAAAATGCATATTTGGCTCAGAATTATTACACTCTGTCTGTTTAGTGCACATGCACGCAGCAGCTCGTCCACTCGTGTATATATATATATATATATATATATATGTGTTGTTTTTTTTATTGTGTGGAGGTCTTGGGACACACTCCCCATACTAAGTTTCGCTGACATTGGAAGTAGCAGCATTATATGGAAAATTCATTATTAGAGTTATAGATGATTTCAGTTTAATTCAAAATCATATAAAGTATATAAATATATGAATATATATTTAATAGTATATTTTAAAATATATATAATTATACAACATTGGTAACACTTTACAATAAAGTGTCATTTGTTAACATTAGTTAATGTATTAACTAACATGAATGAACAATGATCAACACATGTATTACAGTATATATTAATCTTTGTTAATGTTAGTTAATAAAAATACAGTCGTTCATTGATAGTTCATGTTAATTCACATTGCATTAACTAATGTTGACAAGCCCAACTTGTGATTTTAATAATGCATTTTTAAATGCTGAAATTAACATTAACTAAGATTAATAAATGCTGTAGAGGTATTGTTCAATCTTAGTTCATGTAAACTAATGTAGTTAACTAATGAACCTTATTGTAAAGTGTTACTAAAACATTATGAATAATGTTTTCATCAACTATGTTTTTAAGATGTGTTATGAAATCCAAGTTTTAGTTGATTTCATTTACTACAATTAACCACAATATTGTTTTTTTTTAATGTAGACTTTATGAGCTGAAATGTTAAATACTGTTATAAAGATATGACATAATCCTTGATGCTTTAAAGTCTCTTACTCTTTGATGTGGATGCTTGCAGCACTTTGACGTCACTTTCACTTTTCCAGGCCTTTTACAACCTAATCACTCACCCACTGAAATTGCCGTAACATATTGGAGCACATCTTTTGCTAACGTCCTTGTCTCCCGTTGTTAATGTTGCATTTGAAAAGGCCCAGTGAAACAAGCTTAAATAGATATTTGATGGTGCCAGTTAATGAGGTCAGTGGTTTCATTGAAACTCAGGGCAACCCAGTTTACCCATTAACGGCACTATTCATAGCACCCTGACACATGGAAGTAGCTGGAGGTCAGAGGTCAACATTAAGGGCCTATATGTAATGCAGCTTACTGCAAGAATTTGGCCTTGCATGTAAATGCACCTTGACAAGATTGTTAGACAAGATGAATGAATGGCAGTGCAATGCGTGCAGGTACATCTAATTTTCTCTTTCTTTATAAAAGGTTTTGTGCATGAATGTTTCTCTATTTACGACAGTATTTTATTATTCATTCATAAGTGGTGTCCACATTTTTATTTTATAAATAATAATATGCTTGTTTGAGATCTAAGACTTCAAACAAAAATCTGAATTTGAAATACTTTGCAGTATCAGATATGTTTAGTTTGTTTGGAGTCTGATCAAACCCAATGCAAACCAAATTCATATATGGTTTCTAGATTTCTGGTGCTTCAGGAATTCAACAACATGGTGAGATGTCAGGATAGATATAAGCAAAGACAAAATTTCCAATTGTCCAATTTTTGTAAGCACAGTAAGAGCTACTCGAATACTGTGTCCTAACCAGACACACGCTGTAAGATTCCTGCGACAAGTAATTTGTCTGTCCACATCAGACATGACACGGCTACGAGACGTGACGAAATCAATCAAATATCACAGCCAGCCAGAAGTCTCTCTGTAAGCACACTGCACTTGCAATGAAATGGATAAGCTACATAAACTACTTCATAAACATTAATACATTTTAAAATATCTGTATTTTAACATTATTAAAAATGTGTGCTGAGTAAATGAATCAGTCTTTGTCATGAAATATGCTTGTTTGTTCACATTGATGTAACACTCAAGTATGGTGAGGCAAAAGGATATTCAAACTCACTTTCGACACTTTTAACATTAAATAAATCACATAATCGGTACCCCAGATTATAATTGTATTAATTTGTATGTTCTTGCAGAAATAAAAACTATTTTGCCGTCATGGCTGGTTAGAATGAAAACTTTGATTAACATGGAAAATATACCTTTTATTGTGTGTTGCGGTGTTGCGTCTAGTTAGAACACGGTGTGAGCAAGAATCATCATTAAAATCACCTCAACAAATATTTTATGCATGGGTTCTCCTTCCGTATGGGTAAGTAGAATATTCCATAGAGGACCTTAGTGGGCCCACTTAATAGTGTCTGTTTGACTATTTCCATTCATTTTTCATTGAAGATTTTGGAACCAACATTCCATGAGAAATCAACAGAGGTGCAGTGTTCACTAAAGGATGGAATATACCACACACCTGCCTCTGTGGGGCAGTCGTGGCCTAATGTATAGAGAGTCGGACCTGTAACCTGAAGGCTGTGGGTTCGAGTTTCAGGTCTTTGGGATTGTAGGTGGGCTGAGTGAATGTCTAGAGCTCTCTCCACCCTCAATACCACGACTGAGGTGAGACATAAATGTCTGCCCACTGCTCCGGGTGTGTGTTCACGTTGTGTGTGTGTTCACTACTGTGTGTTTACACTGCGATGGATTAAATTCAGGGCACAAATTCCGAGTATGGGTCACCATACATGGCCACACGTCATTCATTCACTCACTCACACAAGATTTTCCCGGATTTTTGCCCCAATTTATAGTCTCGAGGAGTCAACGCTTGTTCCTGAACTTCAGATCCAGTCTGCAGATTGGAACTGACAGATTTCAAGATTTCACAGAAACACAGAAACTTATTTTAGCTCCAGTAGGAGGAAATTAAACGTTTGATATTTTGAACATTTTGTTTTCATTTGTTGTGTGTCTCCTAGAAACTAGCTTGTTCAGAACACCTTGAAAATCTTAAATTCAGAGATCTACAGTTTTTCCTCTGTAACCATTTACAAAGTAGGCAAGTATTTTCAAATCATTTTTTTTAAATTGTGTGCTTTTGCAGCCCTAATACGCATAGTGTCTAGGTGCCCCAAGAAAATATTCACCGCAAGTCAAACTCACACACACTTTTTTCATCAATGACTACTGACTCATTCATTCACCATATTGAGTATCAAAACCCTGTCTTAAGTGGCTGTCGGCCTTCAGGGGTGTGCACATTCATAACTAAAGTGTTTAACAATTAATGCCACATGCTTTCTAACATTACAGGCACAGTAAAACTCACAGATGCTATTTTTAGTGCTGTGTAATTGAAGAGGAGTTTGGTTACAGAGCCTTCAAAGTGATGGACATGTGTGTGGCAGGTGCTATGACAGGCCACAGGCTTAAACTATAGTGTTGCTGTAGAGAGTACGGCTTCCTAATTGAGCTCTGTTTGTGTGACACGGTAGGGGACAATGGGCTCAGCCTTGGCAGATGCTTTGGGGGTAACCAGACGCAAGGGGGATCCAGGACAATAAAGTAGCAGGACAAAAGGACAGGCCGGGGGCAGACGTGTTACTCTATATGAGGGCATATGTGTGTGCATATGCATAAAGAATTTTTGAACCATCTGAGCAATATGAATCCTTTGTTTTCACTATTGTAACATAACAATGAGATGGCCATTGATGCTAGATGTCATCTACTGTGTCATTTGTTTAATTGTTTTGCTGTTTATATGCATATGTGCGATCCTTTCCGCTTTGATCAAGCAAGTCCAAAATGCTTAACATGACTAACTATGCCAGAGACTTTGCTATCCTGTGAGGTCAAGGGCGCTATAGGAGCCATCTGATTCGAAAAGCAGAAACATTATAAATGACTGTTTTCAGTATAACTGTTCAACATTGAAGGCGTAGTACAACTGGGAAAGTATTTATACTACATACTTACATACAAAGTGAAGTATGTACTTCATCAGAAGTTCTTATATTGATTTTAATACATTGGTATTTACTTGACAGCAACAATAACAATCTGTTGTTCCCCTACCTCTTTTTAACACATTTCATTACACATGTAATACATTTAAGTTTTTCACGAAGCATGATTCTTTACAAACAAGGCATGTTAACAATAGTTGTCAGTGTAAATGCAATAGCTAACATGAAGTAAATGTACTACTAGTAGTAGTAGTAGCTGACAATAGAGATGGAGGTTTTAAGCACCTTCTCTTTATTTCTTAATGCTGAATTTTTGTATCTGTATCCCTCATATTTTCTTCTCTTTCTTCTGTGTTTCTCTGGCTTTGTTCAGAATGCAATATTAGCACACCGTTTGTTGCACACAGTGCTATATTGTAAATATATACAATTAAATTTGTGTATTGAAACAGTATGCAATATTAAACAAACATTTTAAGCAGTAGTACGGAATGCTGTAATACCTACATTACAACAACTTTATTTTATTCAACAAGACTTGCACATTTTTGTATCAGTTTAAGGATTCTCAGAGAACTGAACTCAATACATTGGCGGTTCACAGTGTTGGGGAGTAACTGGTTACATGTAACGGAATTACATAATTTAATTACAAAATAAAAGTAATTGTAATCAGTTACAGTTACTGGGAAAAATGTGTAATTAAATGACAGTTACTTATGAAAATGTTAAGGATTACAAAGGGGGTTACATATAATTTTTTCACACACACTACCATGTACAGATTTAATTGATTTCTTTCATAAATTGCAGTGACTGCTCTAAAATATGAAACACCAATGATTCAGAAGTTTATAACATGCTTATCCGATAACTCTTATATTTCCTACATGGGATTTATGTATATGCTTTATTTTTTAAGATTAACTCTTCTTTTCTAAGGCATTGTTAGATCCAGTGTTTCCTGTCATAGCTATGCAAATATTTGATTTCAAAATCCATATCATAACTATTAAATTATTTTTTGTTATGATTTTAAATCTGTATTTAACCTCAGCATGATTTTAAAGCAAGTCTGATTTTGTGGTGGCTGTGCTTCAAAAGGGACATCGGATGACCATTTTCCACAAGGTGGTCTGATTCATTAGAGTCTTCTTGAAATGGTCTCAGTGGTCGTGCAAAACAACACCCTTTTTACCTTGTCAAAAACAGCTCTGTTCACAGTGACTCGTTTCGGTGCATATCTCTTTACATGCTAATGAGCACTGCTCACCCCACCTCTCTCTTCTGTGGAAGTGATCATCCTTGAGTTTTAACTTTTTAACAAAACCTGCCTTGAATTGTCCTTATTCAGAAAACAGTCTGGAGTAAAATGATTTACGCAGCCAGGCATAAACGAATTTAGTGAAAGTGAAGTGACGTGTGGCCAAGTACGGTGACCCATACTCGGAATTAGTGCTCTAGATTTAACCCATCCAAGTGCACACACACCGTGAACACACACCCGGAGCAGTGGGCAGCCATATTGCTGCGGCGCCCGGGGAGCAGTTGGGGGTTTGGTGCCATGCTCAAGGGTCTCATCTCAGTCGCGGTATTCAAGGTGGAAGAGAGAGCTGGTTATTCACTCCAAAATCAAAATAGCTTGATGATTGAGACTGTTTAGGTTTTTGGGGGATTAAAAAAAGGAGTGCATTTATATCATTGTAGGGTGGTTGTGTCCACAAACTGCTAAGACACATTTATATGCAAATTAAGATATTTTTCATCCAATGTCTCCTTTAAAATACAAATATTATAATCTTAATTCAAGTGATGAAAGATTTGGAAAGTCTGACAGTAATCAGTGTTGAGCACTACTGTAAGGTTAACCCTGCCTGCTTTACATGTTTGAAAATTATTAACAGTTGAAAACATTAGAAATTTAGAAAATGAATCAAATGTAATCAGTTACATTACTTTAATAAAGTAATTGAAAGGTTACACTACTTATTACATTTTAAGTTGGGTAAATTGAAATCTGTAACCTATTACATTTCCAAAGTAACCTTCCCAACACTGGCGTTTCATAACGCTTTCTTTTGTCATCCTCAAAATGATAGAAAGCATTTAGTAAATTATTACTTTTTTGTCCATAAATGGAATTATGATAACTCCGATTCAGATTTTTTTTAGCGTTGATTAAAATTTTATGGGAACTATGAATTTATTTTTGCCAGCCCTACTCGATCCCCAATACACAGTTCTTCCACCTGGAGCTCTGAGTGCACTTAAACAGATTCCTTCCACCTACCCGTCCTCTCTTTATGAAGCCCATTCCAGTGGAGTCCATTGGAGCGCCGGGCCCCCAGCAGTGTGATTACTGCACAGCGGCTCTGGAGCATTCAGACTCGCCTTCAGGTTGACCGCACCTCACCACTCACCCTGAAATCTATTGATCGGGTCCACGTGTTAGGCCTCGTATTCCCGTCCGCATGCTCATCCATTAATGTAATATTATTGCTGTGGCCATTCAAACTTAATGGCTATAGGAGGCCACAAATTGACCTATATTTTAATTTACTATGTGGTCATGCTACCATAAGCTATAAATCGCGTGACAAAGAGTAATGCCCGCTGCAGCTTAGAAGAACTATTAAATGTCATAAATACAAAAGACTGAGGTTCGAAGAGAGTACAGATTATTTTGTATTATCATCTTCCTCTGTTTGTGTTGTCAAGTATTCATGTATTTTTCTAACCTATAGCCTAGAGTGTTTTATTATTAATATTATTAGCAACTGAAAAAACTGCACAATCCCCCTCAGTTTGAATGGGCATAACGTTTCTGTTTGTATATGTATCTTGTTGAGTCTGTGTGTGTTCCTAGAGGGCTTGGGAAAGTGAATGTATGTTTCATTTGGCCCCTGTCCTCTCTTCTAGGGGACTGTGAAATCTTAAATTAAATGCTTTCCCATAGTGAAGCCATTGAGGCAGATAAGTCATCCTCTCTTGTAATTGTTTGTTTATAGGAACTCGTTTAAAAGCAATATTGCAGAGGGCTCTGCAAACCCCGCGAGCCAGACGGGGAAATGGAGGTCACGCTGTTTTAGACAGAATGTGTTCAGAAGAGAGAGTGTAAATGGAAAATAGAGAAAAACAGGATGAGTTCAGATATTTAAACAACAAACAGGTACTTAGACAAATAGTTTTGGTCAATACTAGAAAATCTGACCATAGAATTGTAGCTTTTAAGCCCTTTTTAAAGAACCTTTTTAGTTCATAATTCAACAAATTATTTTTGATCCTTTACTGATTCATGTCATCATTTACTCACCCTCATATTGTTCCAAATGTACTTTTTTTTTCTTATGCTGAACACTCCACACACACACACACACACACACACACACACACACACACACACACACACACACACACACACACACACACACACACACACACACACACACACACACACACACACACACACACACACACACACACACACACACACACACACACACATTTTTTGAAGAATACTGGTAACCTAACAGTTTGGCTTACCATTGACTTCCATTGTATGGATAAAAAGACATTTATCTAAATATCTTCTTTTGTGGTCCAAAGTCATGCAGGTTTGGAATGACATGAGGGTGAGTAAATAATGACAGAATTTTGTTTGTATAAACTAACCTTTTTTTTGCAAACCTCAAAATGTATGGAAAAAAACATTGTGCATTGAATTATAGGAGACAGTAGCCCATGCATTTTGATTGTATGCTTCACCTTTCTGCTATATATTAGATGTAATGCATATAGAAAATTAAGAGTATACAATAGTTTACAGCAATTAGAATGGTATTATGCATTCATCCATTCTTACTCCCATACTCATGTCTTGTTGTATGTAACTTGATGCTAGAAAACACTTATTATAATTATAGAATAGAATTAAAGAATCATTACTGTAATTCTGTGAGGAGTGTGTGCACACATGTGTGTTTATGAGCTGCAGAGGGCAGTGGGGTCCTGGCACAGTGACTTCCTCTGCTTTCCCATGGAAGTACTGATCTGGTTAATGTAATCCCTGTACACTGGCCAGTCAGGGCTACGGTCTATTTTAAAACAAGCCTGTCTCCTCCCCCTATATACATACAAACACTCCATATGCCATCTGTCAAAAGCCCCTCCTGATTCTACTTCTCATAGTTTACTGAAATACATAATGAAACACTTTACATCCTGGAGAGAGAAATAAACTACCTTATTTTTAATGTAAAAGCAGGCCATTTATGCAAGGCTTGCCGTGTAATCGGCTTCCAGTTATTTTAGCTTACAAAAACAATTAATGTTGCTTGATTATTGAAAACTTGTTGCCATATTGTTTAATTTATAATCACTGGTTTGTAGCACAAAATGATTACTGTTTACAGCCCTTTGACATTCTTCTAGTTTACTTATAGCAGCTAATGCATCAGATGTCTTGCACATTCACAGAAAATAGCTTACTTCCACTTGGAAAATAAAGGTGGATAAAGCCTGAAACAGTTACAGATAGCACCATTCATTTTAGGCGTATACCCTACTTCCTCTTTTGTAAGTTACTTTGGATAAAAGTATCTTTTCTTGAAGTGACTAGGAAGTAAATACCAGGGTATGTTGAAAATAGTGATTATAAAATATTATATAAATATGTACCATGGCATTACATATTTTGGCGCAATACCATAATTATAATATCCTGGTATTCTTTGAAGTACCTTGGCCATAAATACAATGGAATATGATTTTTGAATAGCAAACTACTATATTTTTTTGGACAATATACTTTTTTTGTTAGTGATGTCTATACTGTAGTATTTGCATTTTAGTACCATGGTATTTACATGGCACTACAAGTAACTTTCAACAATATTATGGTACTAGCTGGTTTAAAAAAACAAAACAAAAAACTAGTACTTTTTGTGATTGTATAAAATTATATAGTAATATGTTGATCTTACTGTACATTGGTATATAAGAAAGAACCGCTTTATCACCATGTTGTTTGATACCATGGTAATACCATGTTTTTAGACACTACTATCATAATGGTATCTTAGGGTATATTTTTATTCAATTCAATATTTATCACCTTATTTCACGATATTTATCATTTCAAAGCAGATTTAAAGAAAATGCTTGCTTCAATGTAAATACCATGCCAGTCACAATCATATAGTACTATGGTATGCAGTAAATTACCATAGTATTGCATCTGATATCGTGTACCATGGCACCACCACAGCACTTTCATGTAAAGGCAGAGGAAAATGAATCTAGCCAGAGGTAAGATGTAAATAGGGTTATGATGAGAGATGAGTGAGAAGAGATGCATGCAGTGCTGATCATAAGCTCATTCGGAGCTCCATTGTTCTCCCGTGGTGGGAGGTTCCGGGCGCTGATGACACCGTTGAGTGACAGCTGTGCACTTGAGAGCAGGTGCTTGTTGAAGTCGAGGCGCATGTTGCCCAATTTAGCCAAAGATGGTGCTAACGAGGACACAGCACGGCACACGTCATCTGGCTGCTCGCGTACTAACCTCACACACTTACAGAAGCGCTCAGCTGCATTAACACACAGGGATGCACATAAAGAAGTGCCAATGAATCGATTGGAGTGCAATATCTCTGTTACAAGTGTTTAACCACATTTTGCAGCTCACTGATACTGAAATAGAAAGTCCTTAAACCTTAAATTACATTTTTTCCCTATGCATGTCATTACATTATTAATATACAAAGATACAATACAGTGACATATTTTTTTTTTCAGTGAAAGTGTATTCTTTTACTTTTGAACTTGAAAAATACAAATTGTAGACAAAGCTCTATCAAGTCTTCACAGCGAGTGAAAGCGAAGCAGTCTTTTCCCCAGGACAATCAATACCTCAAAGTTAGAAAAAGTACTATGGAATAAATAGAATACAATGCAAAACAATACAGAAATATTTGGATATCAAGAAACATGTCAAAGAGACCTTTGTGAAAAGGTAAATTCTATAGCTTTTGAAAGCTCAGGAGTACAGTTGTTTTTCTCAGATTTGTCTCCTAAACTTTGAGCTCCTATTGAAATGACTTTTGATTGTATATGGATATGTTTGCACGGATATCTATGAGCACTGCTTGAAACATGGTTGAGCCCATTAGAAAAGATGTGTGAATTCCATCTGAGTTATAAAAGAAACCTTTCTTTTTTTTTTTTTTCTTAAATTTTTTACAGGTGAGCTGATGTGGGGGTGTTACTTATGAGCCAGACAAAAATCTTGTAGCTGAACTTATGTCACGTTTCTGTTTTTAATGGCAGTGAAACACTGTGCTACATCAGGAATGGATACATATGTAATGTATGCATATATAAGGATGAGGTGTGAGTGTAGGTCTGGAGTGCATGGACAACAGATGTCAGACCTCTCACCCTCCCCCACCCGACAGCACCTGTTGGAGCTCGGCCATCTGGAGGCTGAGGGCAGTGCTGTCCGGACTGGCCTCACACATCATGCAAAGTAAGGCTGCAGAAAATATCAGTGACCATATTAATATTTATGTCTGTCTCTCTGTCTACTTTGCTACTGTATAGTAGGCAAAAACATGACAGACTGGGACAAAATTTCAGGCCGGGCCACTCATCCAGGCCATCCCATGCACCCACAACTCTGAAATATGACCAATCCCATAAAAAGGTTTAAGTCTTTACCGTGGAAAATAATTAAAGGTTCTCTTTTGACCTGCACCTTTACTTCCCTTTTCCACAATTTCTCTGCTTTTTTCACCTGTCTCTTCTTGTACTGGAACTGTGTTCACCTTGGCCATGCTGGATGGATGAGGCCATGTGCTGTGAACACTATTGTATGGACTGGCCTTTCTATACAATAAATCCATGCAAATCGATAAGATGCTTTGTATTCATGATAAAAATATAACAGTAGCATACTCAACTATTTAATTAAGTATATTATGTGACCTGTCTGTCTCACTTTGCTGTGCAACTGTTATAGTAGTCAGTCAAGAAACATCAAATGCCAAAAAGACATGTAATGTATAGATAAGTATGACACATGTGGAAAAGAGTAAGTGCAATTTTCTACATTTTGCACAATAATGTATTGCACAAGGTTTGCTGATCAAAACGGAGTTGAATCTCAGTGAATTTGGCATACTCTTAACAACTTCTAAACATTCTTTAATTGTAAACTATTATATGCAAAAAAATATCCACTCAAATATCTGTCAGACATACATGTAAATTACATAAATATATAACATGGAATATTTTCATTTATTATTATTATTATTATTATTTGTTTTTTTTGTACTACAGTATTGACTTTTTCCAGCAAACGTTCCAGTAAACAACATCAAAGGACAGAAATTTTAGCAAGATTACTCTGTGGGGTTCTTCAGGGGTCCATACTTGGACCCTCACTATTTCTTCCTTCTATAAATGATTTGACGAATGTTTCAAATATTCTTACTCCAGAAATGTTTGCACATAACTCCGTCTAAGTTCTTTCTCACTCAATTTTTATTAATTGATTAAGAATGCAAATTATGGTCTAATCGCTTATACCAGTTGGTTTAACTTAAATAAATTATCTTTAAATGTTTTATTTTTTGTATGTGGTAAGAAAAATTATATCCTAAGGATTTATCAAAAATTACAGTTGAGTCTACTGAGGTGCCTCAAGTGTCAACTACAAAATTCTTGCAAGTTTTTGTTGATGAGAGTCTGAGTTGGAGGGGACAAGCTGATGACGTGAGCAAATGAAGGTAACATTACATCAGGTAACAATGCAGCCCAGAGCAATTAATGATGTATTTTAAAGTAAATTCACAGGTTCACTGACACTTAAGTAATCAATTATTCTTTTCATCTTGAGCAAAATTTGAAATGGTTTATCCCATTTAGCACAAAACATTCTTCTTCTTTAATATGTTATAAAAGATGTATAAAGGATAATTTTATTGCTGCCTTGTGTTGTTTAGGTGGAGGCTTTAAATAAGCTCTCCCTGCACAGTATATGGATTGTACCTTTTTTGTTTGTTTTGATTTATTGTATATATTACAATAAATATTAGTGTTCCTGTGGCTCAGTGGTAGAGCATTGCGTTAGCAGCGCAAAGGTTGTGGGTTCGATTCCTGCACACTGACAAAAACAAAAAATACTAGCCTATGCACTGTAAGTCGCTTTTGTCTACATATTTTATATTTGTGCAGCTAATCTAAACTAAATTAAACTAATCAAACAAACAATCCCAGGGTTGAATGTCATGGTGATAAAAAAACATTTTGTCCAAACAAAAAAGAAAATAAATGGAGAAATTGTCATTGGCCAACATATTGATACAATAACTATGTTTTGAAGCATGAATTAAATTTTTTGGGTGAATTATTGCATTTTGCAGATGTGCTGTAGACAGTTGTGATGTCCTATAAAACAGCTGTGACAACTGCACTCACATTGTTTAAAGAATGTTAAGACTGAAATTAAACTGTAAGAGTGATTCTTGCTAATCAATGATCAGTATCAGGTGCCTATATCGGAGCTTCCCTAAAATGCCAAACTAAGGACCATAACAGTAAAAACACACACAAATAAACAAACAAAACTTTATTATCTCCTTTACAAAGTCCCGAACTACCTATCTTGGCTATTCATCTGTCTGTCTTTCAGTCACTTTTTTGCTGTCTAATTATGCTTGTTCAAAGAACATGGCATGTTATTTCTGTGCAGAGGTAGAGCGAGTCAGCCATGACACCTCGTGAGAGAACAGCTGGAGTCTCCACTGTGATCACAACATATTCTCACACCTCCACCTGCAGAAGAGAGGAGGTGTGGGTGTGCAGTGCTTCTGCTCCAGATGTGCTTCCATGCGGAGATGGCAAAAAACATTAGAAAGCACTACAGATGGGTGAATAATACATAGCTGAAAGAAATAAGCACAATTAGAGTGTGTAGGGGTTGGTGTGTTGAGAGAACGTGAGAGCAAGAGAGATAAAGAGACGGGAAGAAAAGAGTATAGTCTGATGTAACTATAACCTGTTTGAGAGAGAACTGCAGTACGTCCTTCAGTCCTAAACAGGGCAGTAGTGAGCACTAAGGTGCACATCTTCATTCTCTATTCGAAAAATGTTCGGTAATAGGGTGGTTACTGAGATCAATTGAGTAGTATATCAGCTGCTCATACTGTTTAATCATAATATGGCTGCCACCATAATCCATAACCCACATTTTTGTGGATTAGAACGTTTGTAGCTTTTTCTAGGCCACATGAAGTAATCTATTTTAGCATACTTTTCAAAAGAGCCCTTATTACGGAAGGAACATACTTAAGAATATACTTAAATGCAAATTAAATGTAATATTTTTGGACACTTAAACACGTTAATTGCAATTAAATGCAAATGTATTATAGTTTAAAAATGCAATTAGTTGAACTTAAGAGTTATTTTTTGACCTTCTTAATTAGAACTTAAGGTAACACTTTATTTGAAGGGGTGTGCATAAGACTGGCATGAAACCTTCATAATCATGACTTGACACATGTCATGATTCATATGAAGATTATGAGGTTCTATGCACACCCCTTCAGTAAAGTGTAACCGAACTTAAGTATATTATGTGTAATTTCATGATTCCTATTGTCTGAAATACAGTTAAAGTGCACCGCTGATATACTGACAAGAATTTATAGTACACTAAAATTAAATGTAATATATTTGTACTGTATATGATGTATATAATGTATTTATGTAATGTATTTAAATGTGTACACATTTGTTATGATGAGGTTGGAATTTAGTATCTACATTACTCGCAATGCAATATTGAAAAAGACTCTACAGTTATATATAAATAATATACACACAAGCTTTGGGGTGGTTGAGGTGCTATAGCATTAGTTTTTTAAAGGTTCTCTAACTCTCTCTTAGTCTCTTAGTTTAGTTGGGGAAAGGATTAAAAAACAACATTAAGTGTATTTTCTGAAGATAACGTGGTTCTCAACCTTTTTGCCCCCAAAAGCCCTCTATAAGGAAATATTCAAGGGCATCCACACAAGACTTTTTGATCTCAGAAAAGCATAAAAATGATTCAAAACAGCTTTTGCCATTGTAATAAATCCCCCATTCATAACAAACAAAGTGGAGTAACATATCTAACATCTACAGAGGAGAATGGGGTTCCTCTTATGGTTCTACACCATTTGACAAAGGTGCTCTATAACAGCTTTAAAGATAGGTGCTAAATGTGACCCTGAACCACAAAAATGGGAACCACAAACCCTGATATAACTAACTGAGATATACAACAAAATTGCCTTTAAAGTTGTCCAAATGAAGTCCTTAGTAATGCATATTACTAATCACAAATTAAGTTTTGATATATTTACAGTAGGAAATTTACAACATATTTTCATGGAACACGATCTTTACTTAATATCCTAATGATTTTTTGGCATAAAAGAAAAATCAATCATTTTGACCCATGTATTGTTGGCCATTGCTAGAAATATACCCCTGTGACTTAAGACTTAAGGTTTCGTGGTACAGGGTCACATATAGCATTTAAAGTGGTTTCCCTATAATTACGAGCCAATGAACCGCTTTTAGTGCTATTTAGCCCCATTGTTTAGAGTGTATAAGCATTTAACGTGATTTGGTAGTTCATAACTACTAGTTCATTTAATATATACTTTAAAGTAAAACTCTTAATTTGACAAAGTGCACTTTAAAAAAAGTGTAATCTCTTAATGTACACTTACTTTAGCATTTATTTTGTTAATATTATATTATCTGCAAGTACAGTTTTTTTTAAATATACTTTTAAGAATAGTGTACTAAGTGTACATTCAGTTCAATTAAGTGCAAATAAGCTTCTTTTCACAAGGGACTAAAAGGACTGGATTCTTAAAGGATTAGTTCACTTTCAAATTAAAATTTCTGATAATTTACTCACCCCCATATCATCCAAGATGTTTATGTATTTCTTTCTTCAGTCGTTTTTGATGAAAACATTCCAGGATTTGTATCCATATAGTTAGTTTGAATGGACTCCAAACGGTTGAAGGTCAAAATTACAGTTTCAGTGCAGCTTCAAGGGACTATAAACGATACCAGACAATGAATAAGGGTCTTATCTAGCGAAACAATCGGTCATTTAAAAAAAAAATAAATGCATATGCTTTATAAACACAAATGCTCGCCTTGCTCTGTTCTACGATACACGCTTCCCGTAATACCTAATTACGTTGAAAAGGTCACGCTTGACGTAGGTGGAAGTACCGAGTCAGTGTTTAAAAGTTGAACGTGCAAATACTAAGTCAAACACCTTTTACAAAAAAGGGAGTTACAACTCAACGAGTTTACAAGGTAAAACAACGATGTTAGATGATTTTGAACTTGGAGGAGAAGATGAGATGGATCCTATGTCAAGCGTGATCTTTTCATCATCATTGCGTATTACGTGAAGCGCGCATCGCAGAACAGAGCAAGGTGAGCATTTGTGTGATTATAAAGCAAATATATTTACTTTATTTTTTTAAATGACCAATCGTTTCACTAGATAAGACCCTTATTCATCGTCTGGTATCATTTATAGCCATTTGAAGCGGCACTGAAACTGTAATTTTGACCTTCAACCGTTTGGAGTCCATTGAAACTAACTATATGGATACAAATCCTGGAATGTTTTCATCAAAAACGACTGAAGAAAGAAATACATAAACGTCTTGGATGATATGGGGGTGAGTAAATTATCAGAAATTTTAATTTGAAAGTGAAAAAATCCTTTAAGCTTATCAATTTAAACAAATATGTCAACATACAGTTTATTTCTTTAAGTGTACAGCTATGACTTTTATAAGCATTTGTTTCACTCCATCTGTCTATTCATATTGGTACATTAATGAAGCTTTGGACTGAGAGATGTGCTAATGTGTTTGGACATATAGACATATGACAGCACATTTCTAAAAACATCTGCTTGTATTCTGGAAACCTCTATGAGAAGTGTTTTTTCCTCATGAAGATAATGAGTAGACTTGGGATTATGTGAAGGTCACCATGTCTAAACACACCTTCCCTTTTTTTCTGTATGTGTGTGCATTGTTGTAAACTTCTTTTGTTGGTCTTTCTTTTTGTTTCTGTCACATGTGTGTGTGTGTGTGTGTGTGTGTGTGTGTGTGTGTGTGTGTGTGTGTGTGTGTGTGTGTGTGTGTGTGTGTGTGTGTGTATACATGCTCCAGGGGAACATGGACAGATTTTTCATCTATTTCAGGGTCAAGATTTGATAAGCCCTTTGGTGACGGGATGGACTGACAGTTTGTAAGAAAGCGGGTCATGGGGGGCCTCTCCTGATGGCCACTGACGAGCATAATTAGTCATTCATTATCATATAAGTTAATTACTGGACTGGCTGCTTTCTCTTCGGAAAAGGCCCTTCTGGATACCAGTTCAAATGAGGACAGCTTGATTCATTTTTTGACCATTATTATTTTTGCCATCTCGCCTCATCATTAGTGTGATGGCAACACAATAGACACGGTGGTATTGTGACATCGGTAGGCACCATCTGTGCCAAAGTTATGGAAGACAATGCACACCCACATATGGTGATGGCTTCAAGATGACACACTTGTCCTCTTCATTTATAACCATTTCTTTCCTATATCTGAAGCAGAGAGAATCGTGGGATAGAGAAGACAAAAAAATATCATTTGAAGAGCATTTATGCTGTTATCCACAGAGGTACACCATGCAGTGTGATGCTGCCCGAAACGCCCGCCACTATCCCTTTGTAAAGTGTTAAAGCACATTGATCTATATGCATGAATGTTGTTAGATGGTTTATATGGTTATTAATGTTCCTGCATCTGTTTGATATCATTTTGCACCCTCCCCCTATTAGATGTATACCCCCAATGACTGCTGGGCTTTTTTAGACATACCCATCTGCTGTCTCACGCCTTCTAATCTTTGCCCTGCACACCCCCTCCAAAACACACATGCACGCACACATATGCACACGTCCCAACAGCAGATCTGTTACTCAAGATGGTGTGTACAATCCGGATTTGCAAATATACAGGCCTTAAGGATAAACATAACATAGTCTAAGTATATTGCATTGCCTGCATGGTTGTTCGAAATTTGTATAATCAATTATATGGAATAAAAATATATACTACTCATTTTTAATATATATACTTACTTTGCCAAAGCTCTTTTTTTAAATAGGCAGCATTTGTGCATTCCCCCCAAACAAGTAAGCAATAAATTATGCTACCTTTTAAGTTGTCGCCAAAAACCGTCAAAAATTTGAATTCTAGAATGCGCTACAACAAGGTTAGCAATCATCATGCAAGATGGCATATATTACATATCTGTTTACGTATATCCATTCATTATTCAAAGTACTTAAATCTCAGAATAAATAAATATAACAGTTTATAATTCATACCTACAGTATGCTGACATAATACAGGAGCAGTGTTTATTTTTATATTCTTCATCTATATAATGTTTTGTTTGGAACAGAGTTTATATTTATATTCAATTATACATCAACATCAGTGAGTGTTCTTCAGTTCAGAGAATTTTGAAGGTCTCATTTTTTTCTGACTGTTTATTCGAGTTGTTGTAAAAATCCCTACAGCAATTTTAAGCACACATGACTTCCTTTGCCTTATTGAAATCTAATAGTTTACACCTCCTACTGGATTTTTTTAAATGTAGCATAAATTAACTAAGCACATTACAAGATAATTGAAAAATAAATAGTAGTGTGTGATAATTGTTTTTATGCATATTTAGTGGAGCTGCTTATATAGTAGTGAAAGAGGAAAGAGGGAACAGAATATATATTTTTTATTATATTTGTAAAATCATTGGTTTATAATGTACAATTATACATTGTATATATGTATATACAATAAATAAATACAATTAAATAAATAAAAATACAATTAAATAAATAAAATTACTGGCCTCTAATTGGTACTACCAATTGTTTTAAAGTGCAATTGTAGTGATTTTTTTATTCATTGATTTATTTGTTTGTTTTCTTCAAGTTTATGATCAGCTGATCTAACAAATGCCAAATGAGTTTTACACTTTGTATGATGCAATGTAGGCTATATTCATGTTTTTTTTCTGTGCTTGTTACAATTGTTAAAATAATAGTATTTATAGTCTGTTATTTTTTTTTAATTATATTATTTAAAATTGTGATATTTTGCAATCTCAACTGCAACATAATAAACATCTTTTTGCTGCTATTTTATTATCAAAGGTGGAAAATCACACTAAAACTGCAGCTACCTCCAAATGAATATCTCCAAAGTCATGTTTTGCACATAAACAACTGAAAATAAAAATACTTTAGCATTACATTTTCTTTCATTTGGGAAATTTTCTAATCATTTTCGATAATCTGGCAAAATACAAATTAACATGCAATTTCTATGAAACAGCGTATTCTAAAATCATGGTAAAATTTGTTTTACTATTTTCATTGTTTTGCTGATTTAATGTGAATCAAAAAGTATGCGTGAACTACAGAGTACCAAGTCATACCAACATTTGGGGAAATACATCCAAACTGAATCACATTCTTCCAGTAAAAAGATTTTTGTAGAATCTGTGTGTAACTACAGACAACACAATGCACCCGCACCTACACTTTGAAATATGCAGTACTAGCAGAATAAAATAATTTTAACACACAGCCTTTTGTGATTTAGTAATCACACAAGGTCATTGCACAATTGAGGATTTAATTTGACTAATTGTACAGCCCCAGTTTTTTTTATCTATGTAAGGCAAGCAGGGTAAATCAGGTTGTGTTTGACCTGGGCCAACCCCTGACCCTATGCATGTGCAGAGAAGAACCCTAATCCTTGTAATTCCACAGAGTTGAAGGCAGGGGGTACGAGCTGTTCAACATGATTACAGAGAAAAAGAGCTAAAGAAAAGGAAGGGGAGGAAGGGGACGTGAGAGAAGGGGGGCAGGAAACATGACAGAAGGAGTGTATGCGAGACACAGGGGAGGGCGAGAGAAGGAAAAAAAGGAGAGATGAGGGGCATGGCATAGACAAGTAGACCACTGGGAGAAAGAAATCCAGAGAGCAGAGGAAGAGGCTGTGAGCTGTTTGAGCTCCATGCTTTCTCCATCCTGCTCTTTCTCTGTATCTCCATGCTGTCATAGTCTCACATCTTTCCGTTTCACTAAATAATATCTGAAAATGAAGTGTGCCGCAGAGCGGGATTAATTGGCTTTCAGCATTCATAATTAAGACGATGCCTCAACATGCTGCCTGTGTATTGTCCTCCATTAATTTCCGATTGCTCTTGTCATTTGCACATTATGCCTTTGCAACAGAAAATGAAAGTGTGGCTGCCTCGCCCTCCCTCCCTCACGGTGTTGCTACCTTTTTCTGTGTTATGAGAGATTTACGCTTAAGATTTTATTGATTTTTTGTGTCGCTGGCAAACAAGTCAGGTCGTGCCGAATATGGTAACATACAGTGTGGAAATCTCTCTGAATTTGGGTTACAAGTAAGACTAACCATTAGGCCACGACTGCCCCACAACACCCCAATTCAGGATTTGAACCTGTGACGCTGAACTCACTAACTTTCTATCACTCGACTATGGATTAATTCATTAGTACTTATAAAGCATTTATTCCACATGACCATATTATGCATCTCTAATCCTATCCAATACCTAAACTTAACAACTACCTTACTAACTATTAATGAGCAGCAAATTAAGAGTTTACTGAGGTAAAAGTAATAGTTAATGGTTTGTTAATAGTGAGAATTGAACCTTAAAATAAAGTGAGATGGATTGCATCATTACATGTGGTAGGTATTCAAGTTGTTTACAGGATATGCCGAACAATAGACACAATTATTCTGTGTTCCCGTAGGCAATGAGTAACATTGCCTCCCACTTTCTACACACCCTTCCTATTCCCCCATCCAACTGGGAAGTCCTGGGACATCTTCAAGAGTATGTACCACTCCAGCTTTCAAAATCCCCCCTTTGCTCCAGAGGGTCATCTTGGGCATTGCTGTCTGTGAATCACCCCCATCCCCAAAGGTCCAGGCCTCAGATTGGGCCAGCGTGCGAAGTGAGACAGCTGGGAGCTTTCTGACCTCCGGACTTCTCAGAGCTTGAGCCCAAAATCCCGTTGTCCCCATTGCCACTGGCCCAAGCAAATGACCAATCATTTCACTCAACACTGACTCAATGTTCACTTTCTTCTTATCTTTATTATACAAACTTCATGTCCATTTGACAAATATGTGTGTGCTTGCACTTCAGCCGTTGTCTCTCTCATTATATTCATCTGAAAGGTATAATAATTTGCCCCCTAAAATATCCCCGCTAGCTGCAAGACCCTGTCACGCAGTGCTGGGCACGTATAATTTAATTTGAATTCATTATGCTCTTCTGTTAATATATTCATGACTTCCAATTCCCTGCGCTGTCCCACCACCTGGAGTGTCCTCCGTGCTCTGTGTCAGTGCAGCCCCTCCTCTCTGCTTGGGCCCTTGGGGGGCCATGAAGGGGGGTTAAGGCAGAGGTCATAGCGGCCCCTTAGTCCCCACTGTAATTAGGCTGCAGCGGAATGTGTTAGCAGGACCAGCTGGGACCATGCTGGACCCTCTCAGAGGTGAAAACGGGGAGGGTAGGGCACCTGCACCCCAGTCTGATAAGAGACAAATAGAGACAGGAGCAGGATGCAGGGGTTCCTGGGGATTTTACAGGGAGACAAACACACGGTGATCAAAGAGAGCCTGTGGAGTTTGAGAGTTATCTGTACGTGACTAAAGGATGTAAGAAAAAAAAAACAGTATGAGGGGTAAACTGAGGCTAGATGGAGTCTATCGAGTAGCTAGCGTAATCTTACCTTAAGGCTGGGACACATCATTCCACCAGTCGGCCGTTGGCGAGTGTCTGTCGGTATAGTTTTTGCATCAGCTCTAATGAAGTCGTTTATAACTGACCAAAGCTGGTTATTCGTTCCATCTGGTCTACATGATTGATTAATTAGACTAGCAGCTGGCGGGACAGGGGTTGACCAAGTAGACCATCTTGGTCAAGCTGGCTAGAACTGGTAGACCAACCTAGACCAGCAAAAACCATGTTACAAAAAAAACGACTTGAATCTGTTCTGACTTAGTTTGTCCAGAAGAGGAAAGGGGAGGAAGAGGAGAAATGCCCATTGTGTGTGCTTCAAGTGAATTGTCCAACAAAACAATTGAAAGTGATATGTATTACCCAATTGTCATTTGTCGCATTAAAATGACTTGTTCATTGAAACTAAATCTTCTGTATGCATGTCAGTTCTAAAATGTGTGTGTGTGTGTGTGTGTGTTTGTTTGGACAGAATGGAAGGCTGTGGGGTGTGGTGTAGTCAGTAGGATATGGCACAGACCCCTGTAATACAATGGAAGTGCAGAGCGGTCCAACTGACAGCCCATAATTACCTCTTATTTACTGTCATTAACAGACAGAGAGGCTGCTCATACAGGGCACATTTTGATTAATAATGCAGCCCCTGTCATCAATAAGAAACACACACTTTTACAACCTTCAGACATCTTAGATCCAGACTGAAAAGTTATAAATGCTTTATTACTGAATTATAAACTTACTAATGCTGTCTTAGCTGCTCAGTGTTTGAAGTTTTGATATTTTTTCTCAGCTCCCTACAGGCTTTACCCTAGAGCTACTGTAAATTTATGCATCATATCCTGGGGCAATGTTTTCTTTCTGATCTGTGGGGAGAATGTGTGCCGTTTGAGGTGAGGTCAAGATTTTGATGCCTTCTATTCTTCTTCATCTCACCTCTTCCTCCTCCTTCTTGTTTTCTGCATTGTTGGTTCTCTGCACTCTCCCTCTCATTCTCTGAGGATGAATCTCAAAGTTGGTTCTATGATAAAATATTCAGAAGACAGGATGCATTTCATCTCAGAATGAGGTAAAACAAGAGGGGAAGAGTGAGCAGTACAGAGAGCAAGAGTAAGACCAGAGAGAAATCCTTCTAGCAATGCCAACTTGGACAAGCAGTTTATATATACATATATATCAGCTGGTTTGTATGCCAGATTTAACCAGTTTTAGCAATATAGTCAACAAAGTTGACCTCAGCCTCACCTGTCTGTATTGTACGTCCAAACAATCAACCATGTAGACTAGCTGGGATACAACTATAAAACCCTGTAAAACCAGCTACCATCATAAACAACCAGTTCCCTTTCTGATTCTCCACTTCTATATTTTCTCTTTTCCACACACCCCATCTTCTCACTCTCATTTAAGCTGATATTTATGAGGCAAACTATTTGTCAGTGTTGATGATGAATCTGTTTATGTGTAGAATGTACTGATTTCCCTTGAGTGGGATCTCTCCCTTTGTCTCACTCTCCCTACTTTCTTCTTCAAATATCCATCTATCAATCTATCATTGCCATAGATCACAGACTGAAGTGTTCTGTTCTAAATGAATACTTTGACGGGCCCAGTTTATCATCCAATTTCTTCAATGGCATTCTGGTATCTCCAGAAATGTAGTTGTAATGCACTGTGGAATAGACTTCATCCCAAGATCATCAAAAACCATTTGCTTTCAATGGAGCCCCGCACATGACACACTGAAAATGTTAACTTTTATTGTATTATTATTATTCGTTTATGTATAGAATGTATGCATTTTTTATTGTATTTAATTTAATTTAACTTTCATTTTTATTTTTTAGCAAAAGCCAAGAGCACGATTGCATGATTTCGCCATGATTTTGCCATATTACGACATTTGTAATCATCATTTTATAAGATCATCCTTTTATTAAGATGTTCATTGACAACTGATTAATTTAATTTGTTAGAAATCTTATCCTCATTTGACATTTTGACAGTAAGATTTAAGAAAAATATTACTACAGGTGCATCTCAATAAATTAGAATGTCGTGGAAAAGTTAATTTATTTCAGTAATTCAACTCAAATTGTGAAACTCGTGTATTAAATAAATTCAATGCACACAGACTGAAGTAAGTCTTTGGTTCTTTTAATTGTGATGATTTTGGCTCATATTTAACAAAAACTCACCAATTCAGTATCTCAACAAATTAGAATACTTCATAAGACCAATAAAAAAATTTTTTTAGTGAATTGTTGGCCTTCTGGAAAGTATGTTCATTTACTGTATATGTACTCAATACTTGGTAGGGGCTCCTTTTGCTTTAATTACTGCCTCAATTCGGCGTGGCATGGAGGTGATCAGTTTGTGGCACTGCTGAGGTGGTATGGAAGCCCAGGTTTTTTCGACAGTGGCCTTCAGCTCATCTGCATATTTTGGTCTCTTGTTATAGATTCTCTATGGGGTTCAGGTCTGGTGAGTTTGCTGGCCAGTCAAGCACACCAACACCATGGTCATTTAACCAACTTTTGGTGCTTTTGGCAGTGTGGGAAGGTGCCAAATCCTGCTGGAAAATGAAATCAGCATCTTTAAAAAGCTGGTCAGCAGAAGGAAGCATGAAGTGCTCCAACATTTCATGGTAAACGGGTGCAGTGACGTTGGTTTTCAAAAAAACACAATGGACCAACACCAGCAGATGACATTGCACCCCAAATCATCACAGACTGTGGAAACTTAACACTGGACTTCAAGCAACTTGGGCTATGAGCTTCTCCACCCTTCCTCCAGACTCTAGGACCTTGGTTTCCAAATGAAATACAAAACTTAATCTCATCTGAAAAGAGGACTTTGGACCACTGGGCAACAGTCCAGTTCTTCTTCTCCTTAGCCCAGGTAAGATGCCTCTGACGACAACTGTAGCCAAATTCCTTGACACGTCTGTGTGTGGTGGCTCTTGATGCCTTGACCCCAGCCTCAGTCCATTCCTTGTGAAGTTCACCCAAATTCTTGAATCGATTTTGCTTGACAATCCTCATAAGGCTGCGGTTCTCTCGGTTGGTTGTGCATCTTTTTCTTCCACACTTTTTCCTTCCACTCAACTTTCTGTTAACATGCTTGGATACAGCACTCTGTGAACAGCCAGCTTCTTAGGCAATGAATGTTTGTGGCTTACCCTCCTTTTGAAGGGTGTCAATGATTGTCTTCTGGACAACTGTCAGATCATCAGTCTTCCCCATGATTGTGTAGCCTAGTGAACCAAACTGAGAGACCATTTTGAAGGCTCAGGAAACCTTTGCAGGTGTTTTTAGTTGATTAGCTGATTGGCATGTCACCATATTCTAATTTGTTGAGATAGTGAATTGGTGTTTTTTTGTTAAATGTGAGCCAAAATCATCACAATTAAAAGAACCAAAGACTTAAACTACTTCAGTCTGTGTGCATTGAATGTATTTAATACACAAGTTTCACAATTTGAGATGAATTACTGAAATAAATGAACTTTTCCATGACATTCTAATTTATTGAGATACACCTGTATATGCAGTTGTGCTCATAAGTTTACACACCCCTTGTAGAAAGGGCAACATGTTAATAATTGAACCAAAATAAGAGGGATCATGAAAAACTATCCCAAAATATAACAGCCGTGCATGGATCATCCAGGAAATGACACAAAGTGTTAAGATTCAAGGGTATGTAAACATTCAAATGAGGTCATTTTTATAAATTCAGTTATTATTTTGTCTTGTGGAGTATATGTAAACATCTGTTATGTGAAATAGCTGATTCAGGACAGAACTAAATAAAAAATAACATGTCATTTTCATGATCCCTCTTATTTTGGTTAAATTAATAACATGTTGCACATTCTGCAAGGGGTATGTAAACTTATGAGCACAACTGTATATAATAACAATTTCTTTCTTACTTTATTTCTTTCTTTTAAAAATGTCTTACATTAGCATAAACATTGTTTGAATTTGTTCAGTGCCACTGATGTAAAATTCCCAGCTATAACTGTCAGTTGGTAGATTGTATCATAAAATGTTACTGATATTGCATGCACAGTCTGCATTGGTTTTTAACCAAGATCTGACCAGTGTCGTGTTAAACAATCTGACAAGTCACAATCATAAAATACAGAAAATCATTCACAGTGCATACCTGCCTAAAAGACTGAAACAATGGACAAAATAGGAAATCATAGGGAGCATGACATGACATGGAATCGTACCCATGTTTCCCCATATGAGCGCCACAGCTCAACATGTCTGGTACACATGTGCAAACATCAAGACCACAGCTCTAACAGAATTAACAAATTATACTTTAAAGGTTGAGGCATGTTTTGTGGCTGATGTCTCCTGTCCTGACAGTTTGATTATGGACAAGCTGCTGAAATTCCAGCAGAATCTCCAGACCTCTGCTGGAGGTGGTGAAAGAGGCAGCTATCATCAATTAATCTTGCCGTTCCTTCCTCTCTCAGAGACTTGGACCATATGGTCCTCTGTCAGGCTCTGCTTTTAATTTACTCGTTGTGTCTGCTGTGAAAACAGACCAAGTCTTTATCTGAATTGCTGATTTAATCAGGAGCGCCAGAAGCAGTGGAGGAGACCTGCATTCTACTCCACTCTCCCACATACATACACACACACACAAACACATAGTATGGAAATCAAAATCCTTCAGTAATCCTTACAATATCAGAATCCAAAAATCAATAATAGCACCGATAACAGCCTGGAAGGACTGGACTTGATGAATAACATGTAAAATACAGATGGAGCTAAGAGACTAACTAGAAAACAAGTATTTCCTGGGAGATAATCAAGGAACTAATAAGCGAGAAAAACTACAAAGAAACCGCAAAAAGAACAGGAAACAGGAACAAAGCAAAAAATACGAGTCCAAACAGACAGAAGGGATATTACTCTCTGCAAGATATGCCAGGGCCGTAACCACCATAGACATTGAGGGGGACAAGTCCCCCCAATAATTAGAAATGGCCAAATGTCCCCCCAATATTTGAAATTCTTGCACTGATCTGCTGTCCTCCATTATGCAGCGCTCTTGTTAGGATGAAAAAAAGCTTTAAAAGTAACATTTTCAGTCTGCTTCGCCTCAGCACAGCGCTCGTCAAAGTCAAAATAACTGAACTGGCCAATCAAATCAAAGTAGGTGGGTTTTAGCGTTCACAGATGCTGAGCGCGCCGCGAAGCGTCAGATTAATGAAAGAGAGCGAGGTAAGATGGAAGCTTCTAATCATTTAATGTTAGTTAACTGTTTTACCATAGAAATGTTAAGAGAGAGAGAGATAAAATGTGCGTGTGTTAATTATCTGCATCTTTATGTCTGTCCCTAAAAAACAATGAAACTGTGATTTTAGTCCTACTTCAAAATCACCTCGTTGATGAGAAATTTAGCGATCCAGTATGGAAACTATTTTATTACAATAAAAGTCGCGTGGTAGTTTTGGGTCATTCTACAGAAATGTCCACTTTTCTGTCCCTATGGACTTTACAGAAATATTACAATTAAAATGCAATTGGTTACGATGGTGGTACAACATGGTTACGGCCTTGAGATATGCAATGAACCATTTTTTTCTTTTAAATCTTCTCTTTCCTGTTTATATGGACAGTTCTTGGGCAGAATCCCCAGCTTTAAGTTGGTTTTACTATATGTAGCTTAATAGAATGAGACAGCAAGGACCCCAGAGTGATTATTATGACAAAGGCGATCCAAGAGGCAGAGTGGAGAAAATGCTCTAAATTGTTAATTATAGACAATTTTGCAATCACTTTCTTTTGTTAGTGAGTTCAGAGTGGTTCAGACTTGTTGAGTTGTGTGAGCTGGTGTTGCTACCTAATCAGTCCACAAAAAAGAAAAATCCTATTATAATGATCGATAATGTCTAACAGCTTACCACACTAGCTTCGCTTTGGCAGTCGTGGCCTAATGGATAGAGCGTCGGACTTGTAATCCGAGGTTGTGGGTTCGAATCTCATCTCCGGCAGGAATTGTCCACAACTGAGGTGAGACCCTTGAGCAAGGCACAGAACCCCCGATTGCTCCCTGGGCGCCGCAGCGTTGGCTGCCCATTGCTCCAGGTGTGTGCACTTGGATGGGTTAAATGCAGAGCACACATTTCTGGTTATACTCTGTATAATTGTGTATGTGACAAATACAAAATTCTTCTTCTTCTTCTTCAATTTTGTTGATTCACCAATGGTTGTTTATTGTGTTTCTGAACATTGTCAGCTGCCTTTCAGTATATTACAATGATTTATGAAGGATCATGTGACACTGAAAACTGAAGTAATGGCTGCTGAAAACTTAGCATTGCCATCACAATAATACATTACATTTTAAAATATATTAATAATAAAAAAAAAAATTCCCAATTGTAATAATAATTCACAATATTACTACTTTTGCTGTATTTTTGATCAAATAAATGCAGCCTTTAAAAACATTACAATCTTAATTATTCCAAACTTTTGACTCCTACACATTTCACAGTCGTTTCTAGCTGAAATTAACACTAGAGGAAGTAAAATAGCAACAAATTGTATTCCTTTTAAAAACATATTATGACTACAGGGGCAACCAATAAATAACCTGCATAATAATAGTATATTTTGACCTTAAACATATTTTCCAAAGGTTGTGATTTGTAAATGTCTACATTTTGGAGTTTGCATCACAGCTCCATATGTCCGAATTTTCACTCAAGTGACTTTTTTAGGTTTTGCAGTTGTGAAATCCAATTTCCAACGAGTCTGGATTGTCTGTTTGATTGTTTTGCCTAAAAACAGTAGAAGATGAATTCAGGGTTTAATGTCCATTAGTTGACAGGTACAGAGTTTATAGGTGAAGTCATCCTGAGACAAATATAAATGTACAATAAAACCTTCACTTACACACCTGCTGATTCATACCTTGCTTTAATGCGTTGTGTAAACGTGTAAAAATGGACTCTGCAGGTATCAGTCTTGGCTCTGACTGTATATTACAGCAAGCTGACAGCAGTGAAAGCCACATTACTACACCTTTACTCTGGGAGTGGTGGCTGTTATATAATTATAATAAATATATATTTTTTTTAAATTCTTAATAATAATAATACTAATAACTAACTTTGATATTTTTTTGTTATATGAAGGCAACATTACAAATATTACTAATTGTTGCCTTATTTAATCTTTTTCAAATACTTTCATCAAATACTTTGTTTATGCTTTTCAAATACATTGTTTATAGAAAAGGGTGAAATAAAAACAATATATATATATATACATATTAATTGAAATTTTTCAATGTTTTACTAAAGTAAATTAATTTAAATAGAGTAAATATTGTGCATAGTGTAAAATAAGTATCTGTTGTCCTTTTCTGAAAGAATCCCAAGTGCATAATTTCTAACTAATAATAGGAACTAATCACAGTGCAGACCTATTGCTGCTTTTATAACAATAACTTTTTTAATGTCTTCGATGTCTTTTAAAATGAAAAGAAAAAGTAAGCAAGCAAGCAAGCAAGAAAGAAAGAATAGCTTTTTGTACACAGCTGTATAAAGAACTGTCAAGAAATATCAAGAAGAACTTTAGCCTCCAGTAATACTGTGCTGTAAGTATGAAGCTAAGGGTATTTTTTAAATATTTGTTTTGAATTTAACATTATAAATGGTTAACATTTTATTTCTTGTTATTCTACCTGATTGAACTGACAAGATTTGAAATGGTTAGAATTTTATGCAAGCAGCTGCCACTTTTATACATCAATGAGTTTAGCGATGATACTGATGTCTTTTATTGCTCTTACTCGCCTGTCTGAGCTGAGATGGTAATACTTCCAGATTGTCAGTAACAATAAACATTAGCAACACAGTTTTGCTCTTAAGGATATTTATGATGCAGCCATTTTTTTCTCTTAAATTTTTCAGTCCATTAGCAATAGCTAGCTCCTGGCTAAAAACCACACATCTGGGCAGAAATTATTTTCTAGTCATTTAAGTTATCTCACCAGCAGGCATTTTTCATTTATTTGGCAAATGAAGAGGAGCAAGAAATTCAAAGCAGTAGTGCAGATGGCGAATTAGGCTCAATTTTGAAACTGTGTTTGAAATAGTGTTTGAGAGACATGTTGTGATGGCTAATATAATGTAATGTGGGCAGTTAAATTAGTCAGTAAAGAGTCCATAACATCTAATTGTATTGTGACGTATCTATATTGGCTAACAACAAGGACACTGAATACAACTGAAAGGTAGCAATGTCCAATTTGTGAAAAAATTACTCGTTTGAGTCTGATCTTTTCAGGGAACCATCTGAACTGCATTAATATAGCATATATTTTATATATATATATATATATACACTCACCGGCTACTTTATTAGGTACACCTGTTCAATTGCTTGGTAATACAAATTGCTAATCAGCCAATCACATGGCAGCAACTCAATGCATTTAGGCATCTAGATGTGGTGAAGACGAATTGCTGAAATTCAAACCGAGTATCAGAATGGGGAAGAAAGGGGATTTAAGTGACTTTGAATGTGGAATGGTTGTTGGTGCCAGACGGGCTGGTCTGAGTATTTCAAAAACTGCTGATCTACTGGGATTTTCAGGCACAACCATCTCTAGGGTTTACAGAGAATGGTCGGAAAAAGAGAAACTTTCCAGTGAGCAGCAGTTGTGTGGATGAAAATGCCTTGTTGATGTCAGAGGTCAGAGGAGAATGGGCAGACTGGTTAGAGATTATAGAAAGGCAACAGTAACTCAAATAACCACTCGTTACAACCAAGGTATGCATAATACCATCTCTGAACGCACAACACGTCGAACCCTGAAGCAGATGGGCTACAGCAGCAGAAGACCACACCGGGTGCCGCTCCTGTCAGCTAAGAACAGGAAACGGAGGCAACAATTCATACAGGCTCGCCAATATTGGAAAATAGAAGATTGTAAAACGTTGCCTGGTCTGATGAGTCTCGATTTCTGCTGCGACATTCAGATGGTAGGATCAGAATTTGGCGTAAAGAACATGAAAGCATGGATCCATCCTGCCTTGTCTCAACGGTTCAGGCTGCTGCTGGTGGTGTAATGTTGTGGGGGATATTTTCTTGGCACATTTTGGCCCCCATAGTATCAATTGAGCATCGTTTAAATGCCACAGCCTCCCTGAGTATTGTTGCTGACCATGTCCATCCCTTTATGACTAAAGTGTACCCATTTTCTGATGGCTACATCCAGCAGGATAATGCACCATGTCACAAAGCTCAAATCATCTCAGACTGGTTTCTTGAACATGACAATGAGTTCACTTTACTCAAATGGCCTCCATAGTCACCAGATCTCAATCCAAAAGAGCACTTTTGGGATGTGGTGGAATGGGAGATTCGCATCATGGATGTGCAGCCGACAAATCTGCAGCAACTGCGTGATGCTATCATGTCAATATGGACCAAAATCTCAGAGGAATGTTTTCAACACCTTGTTGAATCTATGCCAAGAATAATTAAGGCAGTTCTGAAGGCAAAAGGAGGTCCAACCCGGTACTAGCAAGGTGTACCTAATAGAGTGGCCAGTGGGTGTACATACAATATCTCACAGAATTGAGTACACCCCTCACATTTTTGTAAATATTTTATTATATCTTTTCATGTGACAACACTGAAGAAATGACACTTTGCTACAATGTAAAGTAGTGAGTGTACAGCTTGTATAATAGTGTACATTTGCTGTCCCCTCAAAATAACTCGACACACAGCCATTAATGTCTAAACCGCTGGCCACAAAAGTGAGTACACCCCTAAGAGAAAATGTCAAAATTTGGCCCAATTAGCCATTTTCTCTCCCCAGTGTCATGTGACTCATTAGTGTTACAAGGTCACAGTTGTGAATGGGGAGCAGGTGTGTTAAATTTGGTGTTATCGCTCTCACTCTCTCATAGTGGTCACTGGAAGTTCAACATGGCACCTCATGGCAAATAACTCTGGGGATCTGAAAAAAAAAAGAATTGTTGCTCTACATAAAGATGGTGTAGGCTATAAGAAGATTGCCAAGACCCCGAAACTGAGCTGCAGCACGGTGGCCAAGTCCATACAGCGTTTTAACAGGACAGGTTCCACTCAGAACAGGCCTCGCCATGGTCCATCAAAGAAGTTGAGTGCACGTGCTCAGCGTCATATCCAGAGATTGTGTTTGGGAAATAGACGTATGAGTGCTGCCAGCATTGCTGCAGATGTTGAAGGGGTGGGGGGATCAGCCTGTTAGCGCTCAGAACATACGCCGCACACTGCATCAAATTGGTCTGCATGGATGTCCTCCCAGGAGGAAGCCTCTTCTAAAGATGATGCACAAGAAAGCCCGCAAACAGTTTGATGAAGACAAGCAGACTAAAGAGGTGGATTACTGGAACCGTGTCCTGTGGTCTGATGAGACCAAGATAAACTTATTTGGTTCAGATGGTGTCAAGCGTGTGTGGTGGCAATCAAGTGAGGAGTACAAAGACAAAGTCTTGCCTACAGTCAAGCATGGTGGTGGGAGTATCATGGTATGGGGCTGCATGAGTGCTGCCAGCACTGGGGAGCTACAGTTCATTGAGGGAACCATGAATGCCAACATGTACTGTGACATACTGAAGAAGAGCATAATCCCCTCCCTTCGGAGACTGGGCCGCAGTGCAGTATTCCAACATGATAACGACCCCAAACACGCCTCCAAAACAACCACTGCCTTGCAAAAGAAGCTGAGGGTAAAGGTAATCTGTGGGTCATCCTCAAACGGAAGGTTGTGGAGCGCAAGGTCTCTAACATCCACCAGCTCCGTCATGGAGGAGTGGAAGAGGACTCCAGTGGCAACCTGTGAAGCTCTGGTTAACTCCATGGCCAAGAGGGTTAAGGCAGTGCTGGAAAATAATGGTGGCCACACAAAATATTGACACTTTGGGCCCAATTTGGACATTTTCACTTGAGGGGTGTACTCATTTTTGTGGTCAGCAGTTTAGACATTAATATCTGTGTGTTGACTTATTTTGAGGGGACAGCAAATTTACACTGTTATACAAGCTGTACACTCACTACTTTACATTGTAGCAAAGTGTCATTTATTCAGTGTTGTCACATGAAAATATATAATAAAATATTTTCAAAAATGTGAGGGGTGTACTCACTTCTGTGAGATACTGTATATATATATTATGGTTCTCTTAATTCTCAAAATGTTGGGTAACAGTTTATTTTAAAGTGTCCTTGTTACACATGTACTTACTATTATAATAACAACTAATTCTGCATTTTTACATGAAACTATCCCTAAACCAAACCCTTATCCTAACCCTAACCATATAGTAAGAACATGAAGTAACATAATATTACTGTCACGTATGCATGTGGCAAGGGAGAACGCAGGAGTCGAGGAATTAGAGTAATAGAATTTAATAAACAAAACTCAGGGGGTAATCCAAAATAGAAACATAGAATGAGCATTTGAAACTACTTGTAACAAAGTAGACCGGACGAAGTATAAAGGAACAAACAGGAACTAATATACAAAGGATAATTAACCAGACAGGTGCTTAGAATAATCAATCAACTTAACAATAACAGGAAGATAACCAAATAAGGAAGCTCAGGAACAAGGACAATGGTAAAACATGCAACAACAAGTCCAAAATCCCGACATAGTACCCGTTCCGTCCCGCACCGTAACATCCCTACCGAGGAGGGGGGATGAGCGCCCTGGAGGCAGGTCCAAGACGGAGACACGGGAGGTCTCCAGGGCGGATCAGGAGTTTGGGAGGCAATGGCAGGACAGGGGACTCGGGAGGCTATGGCGGCAGGGTTGCCAGATTTTTCGCAACAAAACCCGCCCAATTGCTACTCAAAACTAGCCCAAAACTCGAGGGGAGTTCCCTGGTAAAAATTCCAGGGGGTAAAATACAAGTTTTTTGTCTGGGATCTCCAGTAAAATTTGCATTCCTGGGGCTAAATATCACGTTATTGGGGTCGCTTCAACCCGCGGACATGAAAAACAACTTGTGGCAACAGTGTTAAAGGGGTCCAATTCTGTGGGAAAACCGAGGACTTGGCAACACTGCATGGCGGATCTGGAGACTCGGGAGGCCATGGCAGATCTGCCCCCGAAGCCGCGGCCCCAGCCCCCGCCCCGGCCTCTACAGCTGGAGCCATACTATCCCCCCAAAAAAATACTTGTGGGAGCTCACGGGATTGAACGGGGGATCAGGAGCCCTCCCTGGGTCAAACAGGGGATGAGGAGCTCTCCCTGGGCCGAACGGGAGATCAGGAGCCTTCCATGGATGAACTGGGGATCTGGGAAGTGTTTACGAAGAACTGGCACTGGAGGGCACTCTGGAGGCACAGGCGCAGCAAGGCGCTTTCGAGGAGCTGGCACTGGAGGGAACTCAGGAGGTGCAGGCACGGCAAGGCGCTTTCGAGGAGCAGAGCTGGCTAGGACCAGGGGAGACAAAGGAGACTCTGGAAACGATGGAGGGCTGGATGGGACCAGCGGAGACTCTGGAGACTCTGGAGACAGAGAAAGGCTGGACGGAACCAGCAGAGGCTTAGGAGACTCTGGGGTAAGGATAGCAGAGAAACCTGAAGGTAATGCCATATCCATTAGCTCTGAGTTGCGGGCTGGAGCCGACACTTGAGCGAGTTCTGGGCTGGAGAGAGCTGCAACCGGCGGGCTTGACTTCGGAGCGGCCGACGGGCTTGACTTCCCTGCGGACGGCGTGCTTGACTGGGGAACAGCTGACAGGCTGGACGGTGAGCTGGTTCTGGCTCGGGGAAGGACAATCTCCAGGCACCAGAAGATCCCTTCCCTCCAGCATAGTCCCTTGGTGAATGGGAGGTCCACGGGGTGATGGTAGTTGGCCCCGTGCTAGAAGAGTGAGTTAAGCGCTGTGTCGTCCAGCGCCGTACACACTGCGAGCCAGCAGAACTCCCACGCATACTCTACTAGCGGGAGATCTAGGTGGGCCAGGGTGCAGAACCGGGCGGCGGTTTGCATGCCGTGGGGAGAAAACAGGAGAACAAAAGAAAACACTTTCAAAAACGGAAATCAAAACGGAGAGAAAAGCGCCGCTCACTTTTTGTTAGGTCCGGTCTTCTGTCACGTATGCGTGCGGCAAGGGAGAACGCAGGAGTCGAGGAATCAGCGTAATAGAATTGAATAAACAAAACTCAGGGGGTAATCCAAAAATAGAAACATAGAACGAGCACTTGAAAGCAACTTGTAACAAAGTAGACCGGACGAAGCATGAAGGAACAAACAGGAACTTATATACAAAGGATAATTAACCAGACAGGTGCATAGAATAATCAATCAACTTAACAAGAACAGGAAGATAACCAAATAAGGAAACTCAGGAACAAGGACGGGGTAGAAGAAGCAACAACAAGTCCAAAACCCTGACAATTACTCAGTATTTAAATGTATAATTACAATGTAACAAGGACACCATATGACAACATTCTATCCATTTCTAAATATGCTTTCTTCTTTATAGTTTTGTTTTTGTCATTAGATTTGAGGAACGTGATCAGTCCCAAGTACTATTCCTTCTGACATTTGCTGCTGGCTTTGATGTCTCTGTAGTGGTTAAACATGAAATGTGCTATAACTTTATATTATTAATTTTAACATAACAAGATCGTTGCCTTTGTTGATTGACCAGTTTGGGGATTGACTAGATTGTTTGCTTGTCTTTATTTCCTATTGTACAGATTTCCTATACTTTACATGTATACTTTTATAATGTGTATAATTGTTAATTAAAATTACAACCCAAATTCCAGAAATGTTTGGGACGTTTTTTTAAGTTTGAATAAAATGAAAACTAAAAGACTTTCAAATCACATGAGCCAAAATTGTAGTCACAATAGTATATAGATAACATAACAAATGTTTAAACTGAGAAATGTAAAAATATTATGCACAAAATGAGCTCATTTCAAATTTGATGCCTCCTACATGTCTCAAAATAGTTGAGACGGGGGCATGTTTGCCATGATGTAGCATCTCCTCTTCTTTTCAAAACACTTTGAAGACGTCTGGGCATCGAGGTTATGCGTTTCTGGAGTTTTGGTGTTAGAATTTGGTCCCATTCTTGCCTGATATAGGTTTCCAGCTGCTGAAGAGTTCGTGGTCGTCTTTGAGGTATTTTTCATTTAATGATGCACCAAAATGTTCTCTATAGGTGAAAGATCTGGACTGCAGTGCCAATTCAGCACCCGGACTCTTCTACTACGAAGCCATGCTTTTGTAATAGCTGCAGTATGTGGTTTTGCATTGTCCTGCTGAAATACACATCCTCTGGAGGGGAGCATATGTTGCTCTAAAACCTTTATATACCTTTCAGTTTCATATTGCCTTCCAATACATGCAAGCTGCCCATACTTTATGCACTTATGCACCCCCATACCATCAGAGATGCTGGCTTTTGAACTGAATGCTGATGACACACTGGAAGGTCTCCCTCCTCTTTAGCCCGGAGGACACGGCGTCCGTGATTTCCAACAAGAATGTCATATTTGGACTTGTCTGACCATAGAACACTTTTCCACTTTGAAACAATACATTTTAAATGAGCCATAGCCCACAGGACACGATGGCGCTTCTGGACCATGTTCACATATGGCTTCCTTTTTGCATGATAGAGCTTTAGTTGACATCTTCAAATGGCACGGCGGATTGTGTTTACCGAGAGTGGTTTCTGGAAGTATTCCTGGGCCCATTTAGTAGTGTTAATGACAGAATCATGCCGATGAGTGATGCAATGTCGTCTGAGGGCCCGAAGACCACGGGCATCCAACAAAGGTCTTTGGCCTTGTCCCTTACGCCCAGAGATTTCTCCAGTTTCTCTGAATCTTTTGATGATGTTATACACTGTAGATGATGAGATTTGCCAATTCTTTACAATTTGACGTAAGCTAGTTGAGGAGCTAAGACATTATCAAGCATGCTTGTGTTCCATTTACAGAAATTTACTGTCCTCAGGAGATTGGACTTGGCATACTTGTTATTGAGAAATGCACTCATTGACTACAGTATATATTATAGTGAAAGAATGGCACTTAATGAATTTGCTTAAATAATATTTTAGTAAAAAAAAAAATGGTCTCCTTGATATTATTTATGAAGAACGAATAAAATAGGAAGTCTTCACTGTTTATGATAGCTGCACTGTATGGTGAACCTAATCACGGTTAAAATGTTTGCATAATTCATCATATTCACAATATAGTGCAGCCTCAAGTACCATATTGCTATTGGTTTCATAGAAGCTCTTTTATTTGGACAGACCACATTTTACTGTCAGCTACATTATTAGCAGACCCATTCAAACATACTCTCTACTCAACTGCTTTTATCAGATGCTGCCGATCACTGTCTTTAATATACAAAGAACACTGTGAGACTGTCACACTGACAAGCACTTAGACTGTACATGATTTTTTTTAAATGTGAAAATATGAGGCAGGGATATTGAAATTAATTATTTAAAACAAAGTGAAAATGTTTAAAAATGATATACAAATACATATACAAAAGCACACCTATGCTTTTCACAAGCTCACTACAATGACAATGAAATTTGTTGATAACTTTCCTAACCCCCAAAATAAAAAAAATATTAGTCTGAATATTAAACATGCCCGCTGGTGACATTTTAAACCAACTTATTCTGTGAGAAACATTTTCCAAAAACGATCAAGCTTCTAAACAATAGGAGGAATTCTAGGTTAATTGGAAATGTTGATAGAACAAGAGAATTGAGCAGAAGGAAAAAGGGATGAGGGCTTGAGAAGATAGAGAGATGAAGAGAGAGGCAGCTGTGCGGTTCTCTTCTCCAGGTTGCTGGTAAACAGAGGGTGGCCACCGCGTGCTGTGAAGTCTGATTAAAAGCTGACCAGGGAACTCATTCACGCCTGTGGGACACTATCTCGCTGCCTGCACCTGTGTATCGGCACACACACAAATAAATTTACACACCTAAGCCTGCACACAGACACACGCACGTGATATCAAAGAAAGACATGAAAACACAAAGGAAGGAGGAGAAAAGAAATTAGGAGTATGGCGGAAGGAAGACAGTGGAATCAGCTACAGAAAGTGTAGAGTACTAGAAACGATCAAAGCTGCTCTCTCCATGCTACTCTGATGTTAAGATTGGATTACATGTGCTTTACATATGATTGTGCAAGACTTCAAGAAGCCCTTTTTGATAGTGCATTTTAATCTAATCTTTTTATGGAGGGAATTTTAGGACTAGTGTAGATAGAGAGAGGAGTGGTCTTGTTCCCCAGAGTCTTTATTGATTCAATCAAAAGGAAATCAATGTGGTCTCAATGAGAGCTCTTGTGTCTCTCTCAACAGCCTGATTGATTCATCAAAGAACAATATGTGCAAATCAGCCGTTTTTCTTCTTGTCTATTCTTAATTTCATGTCTTCTGTCTCAGTACATTTTTTCAGGGATATGTGACTTAAATTAAATACAAGAAGGTTGAAAACCGAGAAGATCATCTATTAGACATCCAATTGGTGTCCTGCAGAAAAATCATGCTTGTGTTTAACAGATTATATTTGTGAAAGTTCAACAATCAATATTCTCAGTTACCTGAAGCAACAGAAGATGAAAGTAGCGGATAAATAAAAAGTAATTAGAGTGTTACAGTGAATT
Organism: Ptychobarbus kaznakovi; assembly: GCA_027422405.1. Classification (NCBI taxonomy): domain Eukaryota; kingdom Metazoa; phylum Chordata; class Actinopteri; order Cypriniformes; family Cyprinidae; genus Ptychobarbus; species Ptychobarbus kaznakovi. The sequence continues at coordinate 33,790,093 of CM049798.1, forward strand.
TATCACAATTAATGGGATTTAAGGCACTTTTGCTAAGAACACTCCGTACTCCTGGTAAAAACATTATTATGCACAGCCTCTTACAATTTATTGCTTTTATAAAATGTTGGGATCAGCAATATGGTGAAAAACACAAATTTTAATAAATAAGTCATAATAAGAATAACCGAGCCTCGTGTATATATACTATTGAACTGATGGCTATTTTACGATGGCTTCAAACCATGCTCCAGCAGCCAGATTTTGGGGTTGGAACTACATGTTTTATAATACATTTTATATAAATTAATAATGCATTGCAAAAAATGTTGTTACTTCAATATAATTTTGTAGATGCTCCATCATTTTTTCACAGACCTTGTTAGAAATAAACTTCAGCTTGTTTCTAAAACTGGGAGCAGATGCTACACAAATCCAGGAACTGCACAAGATTTTGTCTCTCTACAGTTGTTTCTAATATTAGCTCTATTTGTGTTTAAGAATATCTGTTCACATAATCTTTGTTGTTTCTCTGTTGTTGAGTGATCCATGTTTCTGATCAGTGACAGGGTTGATTTTACATGTGGAATCATACGGTAACATTTTGGTTTCCTCTCTAATGATTAGTATTTTTGAGCTAGGGAGAACTTACACATAATACACTCTTTTATCTCAAAATATCAAGGAAATTAATCATGATATGACTGCTTTAAAACCATAGATATAAGCCACTGATTGATTATTTGATCTATTCTTCACATTGCAGGTGATGCAAGAATTTATTCTTTCGTTTTTAGACTTTTTTAATGACTTGTTTTACTCATGAGGCTACATAGAATGCAAACACAAACACATCGGCACACATTGTCATATTATTTACAGTTTAGAGGATAGTTTAAATGAAAGCAGGCATTTGGCCATGACCAGGCCATTTGCAGCTGCAGTGAGTTCACTTTTCATTTAGACAGTTCAATGTTTTAAACTCATTTCCCAGTTAAAAATTCTTCCACTCTGACAAACTAAAACAAATATATACATCTGAAAGGGTATGTCAGTGCAAATGTACCGACTCTATCTCTAGCAGAGTGAATGGACAAGGCCGCTGGTACTGTACACCTGTAAGATGTTTTCTCTGGCCTCCATTGTGCTCATGTAACCCCCCCGGGTCCGCACCATCACACCGAGCGGGTCTCGAAACCGGGATTCCGGCGCGGGAGGCGGGCGCTCTACCAAGGAGGCTAAAGGCTACAGCCTCTAGCGTCAGTCGCTAGAGCACCTCTTTTTGAGGTCAGGGAAGTGAGGTTTACACACAGCCCTTACTTGTTACACTCATCACAATCACTTGCTTGCTCTCGTTCTCTATCACTGCCTTTGCACCGAGTCAAGGCTGTTCACCTCTCCCTGCACTGTTCTATCATCCACCCATTCTCTCTAACTTCCTCATAGCCCTCAATGTACGTGGACAATAACCATTCAACCGCAGGCACATATTACTACCCGGGACTCATTAAACTCATTGAAAACAGATAAATAAAGGTAGCAAAACGTATTCAATAAACCATACAATACTGAGTACGGGTCTGTAGCTGCCGGTACAGCCAGACCTAAGTGTCTGATAACCCTACAGCTGGTTCAAAGTTCTATTGTACTGCCTATTGCTTATCATGTGCTTCTTCTTCTGGAAAATCCTCTTAAAACCAACTTAAGGTTCATAGCTGGTTTTACATGGTTTCTGACCAGTGCACGATTATCATTTACATTTAGTCAATGGTCGAAGGTCAATCTAGTACGCCATCTTGGCCAAGCTTGTTTGAGATGGCAGACTGTCTTGGACCTGATGCAAACACACACACACACACACACACACACACACACACACACACACACACACACACACACACACACACACACACACACACACACACACACACACACACACACACACACACACACACACACACACACACACACACACACACACACACACACACACACACACGCACACATTGTGCTACATTGCATTGTGCAGAAGTTCACTGTAAAAGCTAGCTTAGGAGCCATGACTGATTTAAAAGTAGGTCTGGTCTTTTATGTAGGTAAAATAAATAGTTTGCAACCACTTACCTTAAACACATTTAGTATCATTTTTTTTCAGTGTGTCTACTGTAGGAAAATCAATGTAAGAGTATCTTACTGTAAGTTAATGCCACTTGCATAGCTACTAGCTGGACCAAACCTATTTCTTTTTGTTATGAGCTGGTCTAGGTGGTTAATTACCTGTGCTACCAGCTTGTGGTCCTGGTGATCAACTCGGTAGACCTCCCTCTACCAGCAACAATCCAGCTACCATTTTGTAAGAACCACCCTGTCCACCTTAGGATGGTATGACCTGGTTTTTCAAGGATAGCTAACAGTGTACATCTGACCCAAAAGAAAACTGCAGATTAAATTTTATTGTATGTTGCACGGATTCCCTGCTGGACCAACCAGGATCAGTATCCAGCATATATTGCTTATTGTCCTTAGCTGGTTCCAAGCTGCTTGTTCTATGCTGATTCTACATGGGCTCTAACTGGTCCACATAAGTTATTCGCCGGTCTGTGCTTGTCAAGATGTATGGTCAGCTGGATTACCATCTGGTGGGGCAGAGGTTGACCTGGTAGACTTTTAGCTGGTATGACCTTATTTTTACAGCATGGTAGCCATCAATATACAGCTGGTCCCAATTGTTTGAAAATATTGACTGATCAGTAAAATTATATTGCTTTGTGCATGTCGTCTGTTGAATATTCTTTATCGTTCAGCAGGTAGTGCATATCAGTGGCTTTTCGTGTTTCAAATCTAATTAGCTAAACAAATCATCCAAACAATGCAGATATCTGCTCAATAAGTCTTTTTTCCCCCTTCTTTTTAAATTTTATTGGCTTTTTGTTGTTGGAAGTTGCTGCTTTCTCGCCACAAGGGTCCCTGTGGATGAGACCAGATGTTCCAGGCACTGCACTTCCCCACTCACTGCTCTAATGTAATATTCATGGCCAAGCAGGCAGACGTTTATTTATTTATTTATTTCATCATCCTGCACAACAGCAGGCCATGCACACAGCATCTCTTTCCTCTCCTGTTCTACTCTCTCTTTCTCACTCACCTTTCTATTTCTCCTTTCCTCTTTTTTGTGGGTCTCCCAAAACCATCCTCCAAACAATTGTTACTGTGAATAAATCCACCCAAATGGTTCCTTAAAATTTGCAATTCACCTATTTTTTTGATCCACTTTTAACATTATCTTCTTCTTTTTCTGTAACATCTTACAATTCTGCCATTTCCTGAGCTTTCTGTGCAACTTTCTTTTTCTGTGGAGCACAAACACAAAATGTCAATTTCCACTGAAAATATTGTCTTCCATTTTTGTTTGCTGGCACTTTGACAATAAGTTCATGATACAAATTTTCTATCCATTTTCTGCATACTAAAACTTGGTGTATTCTTGATACTTAAGATAACCTTACCTCTTCTCCATTGTAAGGCATCTAAACATTAGAATTTAACACTAGAACTGTAAATCAGCAAACACTGTGAATCCACTGATTTAGTGGGGATACTTTCTCACAATGTTACGATTTCTTTAAATTGAACATGTAACCAAATCATGAGAAAATTAAATTTTACACCGACCAATGCCAATGTCAAACTGACAATTGATGTTGGTCCAATTCTTCTTTTGGAAAAATAATAATCACTGTACTGTAACATTTTCCACACCCTCAAAATGAGTATTTTGCATTCCTATCTGTCAAATGCTCTGTCAGTTATACTCTGATGTATACAGTAGTATTGCTTATATAGTGTCAAATGCTCTACACTTTCAGCTGCAGAAATGAAGACTTTAATGTATGTAGGAAGTTAATGTATGTACAGTACTTAGAGACTTGTTCCGTGGAAAGAAGAAAAAAGATTGAGCTTTAATGACATGAAGTTGAGTTTTCCCTTCAAACTATGATCTAAAGACAAGGCATCAATTCCATCTCTCTCATCCGAGTTCTCTATGGTACTGTAAATTGGCCTGTTGGTTTATGAAGGGTTAGTGGAGCAACCTACACCTTGTTTTTCCATCACAGATCCCAAAGAGGCTGGCTGCAGTTTGGTATTGCCTGACAGGTTGATCTCTAACTCTCCCACTGGTGCTCATCCACATGGCCAGCATGGCCAGCCAAGCTCCTTTTCCTGCTGCGGTCCAAACACTGGCCAGAAAGAGCGCAGGGGCCTGGCCCCTGTCTGAACTCAGTGGTGAAAGATATAACAAGCAGTGCATGGCTGCAAGGCCATGTCTCCTGAGGACCACATGCCCAAACCTGCATGGTGGTGGAGGAGAGGTAAAGTCGAGGATGGACTCGAGGGGGAAAGGTAGAGGAAGATGAAGAGAAGAGATCTGGAAAAGGTCACTGTATCCAGACAAAGAAATCCAATGACATAAACTAGTTATCTAACACAATATTTGGCATTTGACTATGCATATCTCTTATTTTTCACCGGCCATTTTTAAACCTCTCTCCTTCAACCACCTGTCATATACAGACTTTTTTCATGATCCAATCAATTCTTGATTGATAAAATCAAGTCTCAAACTTGTTTGCTATTTCATGATGACTTTGAATGTAGGCTGAAGTTGCTTTTGGGTCACAGTCTAATAAAGAGTGCCACATGAAAAACAGAACTTTTACCATGTGAACATTTTCTTTGTAGCAAAGCACAGTTTCCCACTGGAGAAAAGAGAGAAACAAAGATAAAACATGGGAACGCAAGCAGAAACAAACAGCGCAGGAATGAAAGTCCACAGAGAGGGAGGCGATGAGGTTCTTGACTGCGGTCCAAGCCGACAGCTGACAGCGGCATCAGTGACATCATGTAAGAGCAGATGTGACGGCAGCTTTCCAAGAACCGCACCACGATTTCCCTCCCTCTGTTTCTCTCTCCCGCCTTCCATTTGCATCACCTCTTTCCTTGCCCACCCCTCTCCCTCTTTCCAGTTCCACCTGTGAGAGGGATTTCACCTGAGATGCACCTGACTGCTCTCCAGTCCGCACACTCTTCGCCGCTGCAGACTTCCTCTCCTCCCCGCTGCATTAGCTCCTAATTACCAGCTAATAAGTCATTACTCCTGCTATGCATAGGGGAATACTAGGGCCTGCTCGTCCCATTATTAATGCTGGCACCCACCCTACCACACCGTCCATCCACTCCTTCTGGTGGGTAGGTGGGATACGTGTGCAAGCATTTCATTGGGAAGGTGTGCACACACAAAAAAACGTTTGAATGCAAATAATCTGAGAATTAATAAAACATTAATAATTAGCATTGCTTGCAGGCATCACTATTGTTATTGCTGACACTTGAACAAACGTCTAACCTGGTATATAAGTCACCATCTTTGTAGGTGGTTTTTTTTTGAGGGGGGTATTAACTTTTTACTAAGTGACTTATTTGCGTCTGGTGAGAGATATTACAGACAGAAAATGTGATAGACTTACAGAGAATAAGAGACCTGGGACCAGAATATTACAGAGACTTTTGGGATGGGTGTTGACTTGGACCAGTAAGCAACCATCTAGAATGCCCTTTTTGTTCCTCGTTGTAAGTGTTTCCATCTTACATCATACTCCATGGTTTCCCATTGCATTTGCAGATTGTTGGAATGTACAGCATGTTAGCTGTAATTCCAAATGCATAAGTTTGTGATGCTGTTGCATATGTTTGTTAGAATAGTTTTGAGGAATGCTGAACTGTTGACCTATGTTGGTTATGACGAAACGTATGACCAAAGTTTGCTAAAGCCTGTGAAATACCAAACCCAAATTATATAAACTAGCTGTGATAAAAGCTGACTGTTTTGTCGACTCACATCTGGGCTAAAAAAATGCATTTCTATGCGGTTAAGACTACAGCCAACTAGCATTTATGCTCTGCAACTGTGTGAGAGGAAATAATTACTATACCAGAAGATGGCAGTAGTCTACATTTGTCATTCAAAAGAGGAAATCGAAAATAGGACCGTAGATATACAACCCGTAAACAAAGCATTTTGAATATATATTATGTATGTTGATAAGTTGGTCTTTATTCTCTTCATTCCAGACGGCCATGTCGTTATGAAAATATTGGTGTATAGGAATGCTCAGGTAAGCCATCTGTGTGTGCTCTTGACTTTACTGTTTATTTGATTTTGACACTTTTGTTTTTCTTCTTATGCACTAGTTTGCTAGGCTAAACAGCCTATCAAAGTGATCTCTCTCACTGACTGCCCAATACCAATTAAACATGCTCAATCAGCCAAAAAGCCACTGATGGGGTCCGACTGGTGTGAATGATGTGCCGCACAAAAATGAACTGGACAGATATGCTCAACAACGACCCGACTTTGGCCAAAGGCTGACCGTTGACTTAGTATATCATAGACTTAACAATGCTCGTGGAAAACACACCACTAAACTGCCTAGTATCTATAGCAATGTACGAACAACCACTCAAAAACTGCCTTAGAAAACAGTGGTGAGTTTTGTATTGCATAGGCATGCTCCACACACAATAATATACAAATCTAGTTTATGAACATATTAACCTCAGAATTCAAGTGCTACGTGCTACTGTGTAGTCGTGGATGAAATAGCAGGATGTTTCCTATGCTCAGATCAGTATGTATTGAGTTGCCACTTTTGTTTGTGTGTGTGTGTGTGTGTGTGTGTGTGTGTGTGTGTGTGTGTGTGTGTGTGTGTGTGTGTGTGTGTGTGTGTGTGTGTGTGTGTGTGTGTGTGTGTGTGTGTGTGTGTGTGTGTGTGTGTGTGTGTGTGTGTGTGTGTGTGTGTGTGTGTGTGTGTGTGTGTGTGTGTGTGTGTGAGTGAATATACATGCCTGAAATTTCACTTCAGTACTTCAAAATTTTATCAAACATGAATACACACTCCATTTACCTGAAACCTGCTTGAAACATGAGGAAACCTATAGAGCCTTTCTGCATAACAGCATGAGTGGACGTCTTCTCATAATCGTAGTATTTCATCCCCACTATTGTTCTGTAATGTGATACGTATGTGTAGTATTTAGAAGAAGCCATGCTCGGTAGAGCAAATGCTGTTTATTTACAGCGCATCTCTGAAGTTGTACATTAGAGAAAAGCCTTCCAGGGGGAGGGGGAGTACAGGAGGGAGTGAAATGATGGCAGGGAGAGATACAGAGAAAGAGAGAGAGAGATAAGGCAGCAGCTGTGCTGGAATTAATGTCTGCATGCCAAATTAGAAACACCATGCATCTCCGTCAGAACAAAAAAAGAGGGGGGTGAAGGGAGGGGGGTGGACGTACAGACGGATTTCTGGCACATCCTGCGGGTGACAAGAACGCTTACCACTTACCACATGTAGAGCTAAAGAAAAACAACAAAGCAAACTCTATAATGGGGTCACTGTGTGCAAATCAAGTCATTGCTGTGTTATATCGGACATATTACTCTGCTCAGGAATTCCCAACATACCAATCTGCATTTTAAGTGTTAAGTAGTGAGGTTTACTAAGGCAAGCATCTCTAGTGCTGTTGCTTATAATTAGGGGAAGAGATTTAAACAAATCCAATTCAATGTAATTACAGGCTTTCATTGATGGAGTGACCTGAGATACATAGAGATACCAGAATATAGGAGACTTGGGGGCAACTTGGTAAAAACACTCAAAACAACTTGACAACCACACACACTTTAGCAACTGCACTGCAATGCATGTAATTATTTATAATATCCTTGCAATAGCATTGTAATATGGTAAGAAGAATGATCTAAAACACCTTCATAATGTCCTGCCAACAATTCAGAACACTGTTGCAGCTTGATAAAAATTACAACACCTTGGTAATCACCAGTCATCTTTGCAACCACATAGCAACAAGCTGATATCGCAGGTAACAAATTTGGGTTATAAAAACAATGTGAAAACATTGTTTTAAAATGTTTTAAAAAGATACATGTCCAGTTTTCTTGTCATGACATTATTTTAAGGTTACAAAAATGTTTCTTACAACATTCTACTAACTTTATTTAAACCCAAAATAGAAAGTTATTTTAATGTTTATTTTTTAAATATTGTAAAGTTTTCTTGTTGTGATTAGAATGTTATTTAAAGGTTAAAAAAAACATTTATTTAAACGTTCAGCAAATAGAAATAACACAAAGAAGGTTTAAACATGTTGATCTCAGAACGTTTTCTCTCAATTTTATGAGCATGTATATCAAATATTAATAAAGTTATAAAAACATTCCAGAAATATTACTTTAATAATGTTTGTTCTAACGTTTATACAACTTTAAAAAACATTAATGAAAGTTCTGAGAATGTTAACATTCCCTGTTAGCTGGGGTCCGTTCAAAACATCACCTTTATAGCAACACTCTAACAACAACCCACATGTAACGATTCATACCACCCTAGCAATGGCATTGCTACCACTCAAAACACATTAACAATCACATAGCAACACCCTACCAACAATCCAAAACATCACAGCAACTGCATAACAATGAAAACACCTTGGTAACATCTAGCATTGTGGGAGTAGGGGCAAACACCTCTGCTATGTTCTTCATATAATGTAAAAAATGTAGTTTTTGAGTGTGCAAGTTGGTGTGTGTATGCTGGCATTAGGTGTTTATTTGTATATACCATGTGACTGTGGGCCAGTGGGATGCAGTGACACATTGATGGAGGAGTCAGAGTGCAGAGGTGTCGGGCCACCAGTCTGAGCGTGACCCCTCGGGAGATGGCCCTGAATAATATTAGCAGCCACTGGATCAATAATGACTTTACAGGCTCTTTCTAATGATACCTGCAGGGCACAGGGTTACACGCCTGGGGGCACGGACCGCACTGCTCTGCAGCCATGAATACACGATGAGTTTGTGTGTTTGTGTGTGCACATGCACGCACTATATATTCTGAGAATCGCTATGTATGTTTGCTCATTCTGGGTACAAGATTTTGTTTGTTACAGCTGTGTGTGTGATCAGAACATACAGCGCTGAATGGACTTTTCTGCTTTACATCTAAATGAGAAAGTATTTGTGTATTATCCGTTTGTCAAAAAAGCATACCTTAGTTAAAGGGTGTGTGATGTTCTATGATTTATTGTGTATGCGAACGCACATGTGTGTAAAAGTGTTAAAGGGAAGGTGAGGAAGATGTCAACTGAAGGACGCTAATGAGCAAATGGTGGGTCGGTTTTGTGTGTGTGTGTGTGTGTGTGTGTGTGTGTGTGTGTGTGTGAGGGAACTGTCGTTAAGCAGGGTTCCATTACATTTGTTTTGTGTGTCCATAGCATGCTGCATTACAGTAGAAAAGTGTGAGAATCATGTGTCAAAATTAATGAGGAAGGTAGACTATTAAAACAAACCCATTATGCTGAAGAGCTAGTCTCTATTTCCAGACGATGTCAGCGGCAGTTTTTTGTGTGTGTGTTGTGTGAGGAGAGGATGTGAGAAGACGCAAAAGACATAACTGTGTAGCAGAGTGTATAGCCCCAGTATGATTGGCTGGTCCAAACAGGTGATCCAATGTAAGTTGAATGAGTGCTAGCAGTTGGGTTATCCTCCTGTGTGTCATTCGTGCTGGCTGTGGCCAGTGTGTGTGTGCCTTTTGCCTGTTCTATGGTGAGGCTTATTACCTTGTTTGTTTTTAGTCATGGGCCTGCAAGTAGCTGTAATCCTGCGTGGTGAGCGACCATGTGTATTGCAGCATTTTGCAGTTTCCTTGGTATGTATGGAGAGTTTATGGTTCGTTTTTAATAAGTATTTGAGTAACTCTTTTTGTTTAATGTCTGGTAGGCTTGATTGCACGTCCAGGGGTTTCCAATGATCTTACATTGAAGCCCAATGTTTCTCAGGTAAATTGAGAGTCTAACGATCATCAAGTGACTGACTATCACATAGCATGCTCTGTGTTGTCCTTGTTAGTTTTAATCGTTTTGTTTGGATATCACCTGGGTCCATTCTGTTAGTGTTTGTTTTATTTGTGTTTGAAGCACTGGCACAGCATTGCGCTAGTTTGCTCGTGAGTTAGCTGGGAGGCTAAGTTTCTGTAATCTGGCTTTTGGCCATTGTATTTCCCCCTCGTGGCTGTGTTTGTTTGTGTTTTTGTGTAAATTGTTATTGAATTGACTTAATGTCTTTTGTATTGTTTTTGTGTGGATATAGGTAGACTATTAAAGTGGGAGGGGTTGGCCATGGTACCCTGTACTGGTGTGTCCCATGGAGTGCTGTGCTTAACATTTTCTTTTGGTTTTCACAAGCGTGAGTGTGTTATGGGTATTGAGTGTGGGGCAAATTGGAGTGTCTCTATTTCCACCTCCCTCTTTACTTGATTTTGTTTTATTTAATTTTGTCATGTTACTGGCATTGTTTGTGATTTTTGAGACCTTTTGACATTGTATGACTAACTGTTTTTATTTTGTGTGTTTGAATAAAGAATTCTTGTTGAGATTTATCGTCTATTTTCATGCTCACCCTGCCTTTGGTAATGAACCTGTGCCCTTATATAGGGCTGTTCTGTCCTGGTGTATTCCAGGTGGCGTAGTCGATTTTTGTTTTTTACTGGTAATTTCTCCTACCTGACCACTCCTTGACATAACTATACATCAGAGTAGTCTTATATATTTTATCAAACGTCTCCTTTTGAAGCCAGTTTCTGTGTCTAAGCCAAAGTTGAGCTAAAGCCCCCAAATTTATAGGCATGTGCATAATGATCCTGAAATGCTGATAGTTCTGAAATGGATATTTTATTGCACAGAGCAATCCTAAGATAATTTTTCCTTAAGCTAGACCTTTTTAAATTAACAAAAACAAACAGGAGTTTGATCATTTAGCAATAGGTTTTTCAAAATAATGAAATTATATAACACAACTACAGCACTGTATACTGAATACCTGTGTATTTCTGTAATATATTACAGTATATCCATGTAATTCTGTTGTCATTAAATAAATAAATAATTATTAAGTCTAATGTATGCTATATATCAAGTTGTATAGCTTAATATGGACTACAACTAGCATACGAATTTGACAGATCAGACAACCATTGCAGTTCTTATATAGCAATTTGAATTTAATTACAGTAATTTAAATTACTAATAAACAAAAGGACTTTAAAATGCAAAACAATTTTGGAAGTAGCTGACAGGAACTCACTGGCATAGTATTTCAACAGTAATTGGTATTAGATTTAAAGGAATCGCATTCTTTGCCCCATGAGGTTTACGTAAAATACATGAGCTTACGCGAGTAATCGGCATTACAAAGAAACCTGCTAATGCCGTTTGACATTATCATTAAAACATTTGTCATTTAGCTAACATTTAACAACAACTGTAACCAAACAGAATCCTGAATGAAACCGAATCGATGATGATGCACAGAGCTCTTGACTGCTGCAACAGAGATGTGTAGCGTATGGCTAAGTGCTACAGATTTGTCAAGAGAAAGTACTCAACAGCAAAATTGCTAACAGCCACTCTAAGCGTGCCTAAATCGGAAAACACATACACAATCATGCAAACAACAAAGCGTAGAGCTCTCAGCTACATAATTGCTAGCGGGGAGTACTACCTTTCAAACATTTGAACTGCCACCCATTAAAACCACCAGTGGTCAATACTACACCCTTGCACTATTGATTACACACTCTGAGCCAACCTCACAGCGGGAAGGGCGGCCATTTTGGCACATTCGTTTGGGAGAGCGAAACGTGCCGTTCTTTTTGTCCTCTGCTGAAACAAAGCCCTCTTATTTCTACCCGCAGTACCTCCCCACCCTCTCGTTCCCCTCTCGTGTCTGACCGAGCACCCCACATTACACATATCCCCATCACGCACCCACTCTCCCTCGACACCCCCCGGGAGGTGACATCTGCTGGGCCGTGCTCGGCTGGTTCCAGAAGCAGCGAGCGCTAATTTCAATTCCATCATCCTCTCCCAATCAGCTCCTCTCTCCCCAGTGCAACATTAACGAGCCTCTTTCATTTGAATACGTAATTAGCCGCCCGAGCACTCTGCTTCACTAATTTCGAGACAAAGGATCGGGGGTGGGGGACAGACAGAGAACGGGGGAAGTGTGGCGGCGAAACCTGAAAAAAGAAAACATTTGCATGCCAATTTAGGAAAGGGGGATGTTTTTCCACCGTGCAATAGTGTTGCGAGTATTTTTAGGTCCTCTTTTTCATGCTCTTTGTTTTATTTTCCTTGTTTCTCTCTCTTGCTAATGGTGATGCGGTTATACGGAACCCTCAGGCCATCCATATAAATGCTGACAAAACAGTCATGCTTACAAATAAGATGCATGCACACAACATACATCTGCAAACTGCAAAATATGTACAATGAACATCCCAGCGGTTTGTTCCAACAAAGGTCATGAGACAGAAATCCATGAAATATGCAAATGTACATGCAGAAATCACACCTGTGTGCAATGCCTTGTGCAAAAAGCTGGCATTTTGGGATGTTGAAACGCCCTGAGGTAGTCCTCACACACCTGGAAGGTGCTAGAGGGCTGCTTTATTGCAGCTTTCGCTTTTTTGCCTAATAGAATATTACTCATGTGTCTATGTGTGAGAGATGCACACACACACACCTGTCTGTCTGGGCACAACACCTCTATGAAAGTGTGGGTGTGTGGATGGTGATATCATTGCAGTGCATATGTGTTGGTGTCACAGGCATGCGTTTGTGTTGACATGCGTGTGAGTGGTAGTATCATGGCACCATATGTGCGTATGTAACACTATCACCATTCGGAGGGTGCACACACGTGGATGTTTGTGTATTATACAGTATCTCGTAACTGTATCGCACTCGCTCTCTCTCTGGTCTCCTGCCAGCCCAGTGCTGTTGTCAGTCAACTGGAAGCCAAATGGGCTCTTTGATCCTATTAGGGCCCATGCCAAATCAACACTCCCCTCATTAGAGCCAGCACACGCCAGCTAACCGCACACACAGCCTGGCAGCACCCACCTCCCTTCTGTCCCGCAGAGAGCCGGCAGGCAGGCAGGCATTACTGTGTTTATCGATCGCCGCTGTGAAATCCTTCTTATTGATTATCTCTGATCAATCACAGGGCGGATCGTCCGTGGGGAAAATTTAGCGATGACATGAAGATTCAGTACCAGTCTCAGAGTCATGCCATTAGTCACTGTCAGGCCACAGAGGCTCTTCATTACTGCTCTTCACACAGGACTGCTGTCAATCACTATGGTTGAAAATGCCTTTCTGTGCTAGGACACTAAACTTAAACTCTTCTATTTGTTTGAACATCCCGATCAGACTGCAGTAGTGCATAAATGACATATTTATGCTTCATGGTAGTGTGCTGACTGCACTATACTAAAATTGTAAAAAAAAAAAAATGTAGTGTAAAACACTGACTAATTCTGATTATTGGGTGCACAGGGAGGAATTTATGATGCCATGTTACAGAAACAGCTTGCTACCACACTACAGCACCACAGTGAAAAAATACTTTGGAACGACTTAAAAAATACTTTAATTTGTTCAAACTTGACACTTTGATTTAATATATATATATAACCATTTATATGGTTACATAATGTAAATGATTACTATAAACACCATTATATATTATTTATTAGAAGGACCATGCCATACTAATTATATTTCTTTAGACACAAGCCACAGTTTTAATTAATGTAGGTCAATATTTTTTTTATTTCACAACAATAAACAAACCATTCAATGTATAATTTAATATGATTAAAAACAACTTCAAAACATATTAACATTTATTGTGATGTCTTTTTAAAATATCCATTGTATGTTATGCACCCACATCGATCTGTCTGATGAAGAACCTGCGTGCTCGAAACGTTACACGCTCTGTGATAGTTTTTTTAATAATACATATTTTGATATTTTTGGAGCTTTGGTGTTGCCAACTTTGCATTCCTAATATGCTTCATGTTATGTAAATAAAAATGATAATAATAATAAATTAATAAAAATTTATTAATCATAAAACCATAATAAATTATATAATATAATAAAGCTAACCAGTATGTGTTCTGCACACCAACAATCTCTTGTCAAGCAAAAATACTATTTACACAATTATAATTTTTTTAAATCCCCCTTTGGGGAGTATGTTTTTATTATTTATTTAATATTAATTTAAGTGTTTTTCTTTATTCAAACTCAAGTATTCAACGTAAAACCATGCTTTTTGATTAGACCAATAAAATAATGCATTTTAAATTAATGACACATCCTTTTACTTTTTACAGTTCATTTCTACCTCATGTAGAATATTTATATTTATACAATACACATTATGCAAATTTTCTGGATGACCTCTTCCTCTAAACATGCAACATAGAACAGATCACAATGTAAGAAATAATGTATCCCATAATTGCCTTTAATCATGTGACAATGTAGCATACTATGATCTTAAATGTTTATTGTTGCATACCACATTATGTTTACATACATTTATTTTAACAGTAGTAGACAGAACCGTATGCAGTGTGCTAGTAGTCCATTCTAATCTTGTTGACTTTTACTTCAGGGCTGAAATACTTCACACCTTTAATATTCAATTATGATTACTAATGTTATAAATATAACTATAATTATATATATTTTTGCAAACAGTCTTAGCTGAAGAAACTGAAGAGACAGAGAGGGGAATGGGAAATTGTGTTCACCTTTCTCTCTTTTCAGTGGGCTCCAGGTGACACTCAGATGTTATTGACCTGTCCAAATCAGAGGTGGTGACCCACATCTCATGCTTGATGACCTTTCTACAGAGAAGAGACTGACATCATTCAGTGCGTTATTTACAGCAGCGGTCTGACCTCTCACTATGACCCGCGGGGCGCACTGAGTGCCTGCAGAGAGAGTAAATGGGCCTGTCTGTCCTCAGGGACGGGCTTCACAACTCCCAAGTTGATTCCTTATAGCTTCTTTCTGTCTTTTCTTAGCACACATACACATAAACACATTCACACACACTAGGGACTTCACACTGATATCTATTGTTTTTATATTAAGCTAATTTAATTTGCTATACACAAACCCTAGATTTTTTTTAACCCTACCACTTACAGAAACCTTTTGACATTTTTAATTGTATTTAAAAAACTTGCTTTTTAATGCTGTTTTCATTATTGTCTCCACAATGCATATTACATGGATTAAAGATCTCTTGTTGTTATAGCAGCACATTTCCATCAATTGGATTGCATAGAGACCATGAAATGTACGAAGTCAGGGTAGAGCAGGGTTGGAAATGAATGGAGACTTGAGGCAAAAATGCCTCCCAAATTCAAGAAAAGAAATCAAAGGCCCCATGCATGCACAATAAAGCTAAATCTATTACAATCACATACATTTCTGTTGTGCATATGAACACAATTGCCAGTCGGAGTCATTTAGATTAGTCATCGGCACATTAAAGTCTTTAAAATCACAGATTTTATCATCATAAAAACAAAGTCCAGATACGATGCAAGTAAGAGATTTATTTTGTAGTGTAAACAGCTTCAGTGATTATTAAAGGAGTTTTTGTGAGTGTGCAGAATTTGCGCTGAACTGAAGTAATTGAACACTTCGGTGATGGGGAATGTTATTTGCTCAATTTCAATACAGAATTTATTCATAACTTGAATAAAAATTTTGCGGTAACATTGTATACAGTGCAGTGTACAGTGTCACTAATATGCATTAATTCATGCTTAACTAATGCACAGATAATCATGAGTTAATATATAACTCATTAAAAAACGAAATCATTTATTAATAGTTACTGAATCGGCAACCAATTAACATTATATATGATTCATAGATTAAGTAATCAATAAATTGTTATTAGTTAAATGTGTCATATTGTATTAATTCCCTAAAAACATATTATATTAAAGCTACAGTCTGTAAGTTTGGCCTCTTTGTCGCCATCTCTGTTTGAAAACCTGGAATTGCAGTAACTTGTGGAATCATCTTGCTTGCGTGGGCTGTGCACCGACCGGCACGGCTCCAGCGCTGATGAATCTAATGTTTTGAGGTGAATGTGTAGTTGTCAGTCACTGCACTGGTGAGGATATTCACTGTACTTCGCAATCACCGATTCTATCCTACGTCTTGGAATATATGACCCAAATAATTATTTTCATCGTATATTGTCATCTGAACAAGTAAGTAATAAGTCTGCCACACTTGTTCTGACCAACTGAGGAAAAAAGCATTAACGTTACAATAAATCACGCTAACAATGGTGATTAAATCTAACGATCGGTCAGCTCATATGACACCAAACCGTGCAAATTATTTTTGTATTGTTATATATATTCTCAAATTATTAATGTTAACAACATCAGCATTGTGTGACTATGGGTATAGTGTCTATTAGCATGTAGATTTCAATTTCTGTACAGTCTAATCTAATTTCATTCGAATTTCATGTTAATAAATTATTTTAACCCAAAAAGAAAATTATGCTCCCTTCGAACTGGTTTTCTTTAAAATAGCCTACAAATATTGTGTAATACCAGGCTATCTGAAATCAGCACATTTAAAACTGGAATTTAATAACATTTCATTCACATGTGTTTCATAAACACATAATCCTTTCTGGATTACAATCCGCCATTAAAATTATTTTTTTGACATTTAATTATTCTAGCTGCTGTGAGAAAAGGCTATAAACGATCCGCCACCTGCAGGATCCTCACGTGCGATAGCCTACTAGCCGGGACAACCTCTTTATGTTTACAGACGTGATGTAATGACGCAGTGCCATGCTCAAATTTCCCACAAAAACCTACCCGTACCACTCAAATTAGAAAACATTATTATAAGCAAACCGTTGTGAATCGGGCTAAAGAAAGGCGATACATATTGAACACTGACTGGTTATGTTCTTGATCAAATATTGCTTTCGGATCATTTTTAACCAAAGAAAGTTACGGACTGCAGCTTTAAGTAATAGTGTAAATTCATGTTTTAATTATGACAATGGGACGAAGCCATGCATTTCACATTCCAGTTGTCTGCTTTAATTAATCATTAGCTAATGATTTGCAAAGATATAATTATGTTATGACTTTACATGTTGAGGCGCATGACTAACTAACGAATCCTAAATCCATAACCACAATGATATATTACTTAACAATAAGTTAATATTTCTGTGCCTCAACATGTAAAGTAAATATATATATATATATATATATATATATATATATATATATATATATATACACACACATCATTGTGTGGATATTTGGTCAAAAAATACTTTACAACCCCATTCACATACACAGACATATGTTCACATATAGATATATTGGGTTAGTCATTTCCTTTTTTAACAGTATGTTTAAAATATATGTTACAATATGTTTTCATAATCAAGACATTTGATAATCTACAAGTAGAATGATTCATTATTTGTTGTTTTATTTTGTTGTCATGCAGTATTTAGGGTGTTCTGTTCTCATCCCCAAATGAGCTATGGGATGTTTTTTTACTGTTTATTAACCTCCAATTTTTTAGTCAAGAAACTAAGTTTGAATGCTTAGAAAAACACTTTAAGAATGACATCAGAGGTTTTGCTGAATTTATACATATATCTATTGAATCTGTCTGGTGAGCTTACTAGGGTACAAATGCCAAACAAATTATACAGATTCAAGGTTTCAAGGTTTTATTGTCACATACTCAATTATACAGAATATAATCAGCAGTGAAATGTAAGTCATGTCCGCTCAAAGGACAGTGCAATTATATGTAACACAACACAAGAGAATATACATAAGTATAGCTAAAAAGAGAAAAAATAAGAATAAACGAATAAAAGAATAAAAAGTGCGATAAAATAAAATGTGCAGGACAGTATACTGTAGACTTAATAAATAATAATAATAATATAAGCAGGGATACACAAAGACCTGTATAAAATGATTTTTGTGGTTCTCTTAGCATCAGGAAAGAAAGAGTTAATCCAGCTCCGGCATGTTGTCTCTGCATCAGTGTACATTATATACTCTTCATTTGCATACTGCAGCGCGAGCTCAATTAAAATGAACTTTTAATTTCTTAAAAGTAAATTAGTTTTGCATGTGATGCGTGCAAATGTCGGGATAATGGGTGCTTTTTAATGAGTGCCAAAGCTGAGCGCATCCGATAAACTCCAGAAGAGGGAGGGGGGGTGAATCGAGTCAGGGGACGCCACGCTCAGAAGGACTGCACCATCACTTTCCCTCTCAGCATGCCTCTCTTCTCAGTGTGACCTCAGGGCCAGAGGTGGCCTTTGTGCAGCGAGAGGAGCTGATGTCACAGGCTGAACAGGTGCACACGGAGAATGGGTTTCGTTGTTGTGCTGCCACGGCTGCATAAACAAACGTGCACTCTTGCCCATCCACTTGCCGCCCTGAGTTGCCTTTGTCGTCCGCCTGAAAATGTCATTGAGTACACACACTCACACATGATCAAATACACACACGTTAAAACGCATTGGCAGATTGTGTGTTGCTCTCTTGAAGGGATATTCATGAAGCTGATCCTGCAATACACACTAACAGACACAGCAGTAGCAGAGTGTGTGTTGCTAGCTCAGCTGCAGGTGTGTTCAGTATTGGTCTCCATGGTCTGCAGATCCAGGGAAAGAGAGTCTGACTGAGCAAGGCCTATTAGAAATTTCACTTATGTAGTTTTCAATGCAGTGAAACCATTTACATGTATGAATTTTGTCAGACACCATCATTTTATGAAGCTACAAGAATGATTTTTGTGCGCAAAGAATAGTAGTATCAACTGACTCTCATGTATATTTTACAGCATTAGTTGAGTTTTTTGGTCCTTGAGAAAATTTGGCATGTACTGTATCTGATATATATATATAAAGTTTATGATATTGAATTGAATCAAATTGGTAATCGAATCGAAAGCTTGTGAATGAGAATCGAATCATGAAATAT
The DNA here is from genome assembly GCA_027422405.1 of Ptychobarbus kaznakovi. Taxonomy (NCBI): domain Eukaryota; kingdom Metazoa; phylum Chordata; class Actinopteri; order Cypriniformes; family Cyprinidae; genus Ptychobarbus; species Ptychobarbus kaznakovi. The sequence goes on from CM049798.1 coordinate 33,809,082, forward strand.
GTCAAAACACAGAAAAAACAGCTATATTCCAAAAGCAACATTACTCATTTTTATTTAACTTGAAATATTAAAATAACTAAAACTGAATGTCATAAAAACATCAAGGACAAGTTGTCAAAAACACAACAAAATTGCTAAATTAAAATAAAATATAAAAATAAATCCTCATTTGTATAAAAAATACAGTAACACTAACTCTGTTAACAATAAGAGGTTTCTTGAGCAGAAAATCAGCATATTACAGTGATTTTTGAAGAATCATGTTTATACGGAAGTAATGATGCTGAAAATTCATCTCCGTTGTCTCAAAATTACATTGACAAATATATTCAAATAGAAAACAGCTATTTTGAATTATAAATATATTTCACAATATTACTGTTTTTGCTGTATTTTTGATCAAATAACTGCAGCCTTGGTACAACAATAAGAGACTTCTTTCTAAAACATAAAAAAACTTTTGACCACCAATGTATATCTATAAAATAAAACCCTGCTTTCCATACCCTTGAAATGCATCCTTCACTCTTTTATCGGTCGAACACTCTGTCAGAGCTTTCTCTAGTGTGAAACATTCAAACTGTGTGCGCATGTTTATGTGTTTGTGTAAGAGGAAGATGTTATTTTGCAGACGTGCTGCATACTATTATGTTCACAGCACGGCGTGGTGAAGGGTCTATCTATTGTTTCTGCTTGGAGACAGCCTCGCACTCACTCATTCGCTCACCCACACAACACAGCTGCACAGGCCCAGATGAGAGCGGTTGTACCTGAGAGGCAGTACTGGCGCGAGCTGCATGCTAAAACCTAATCAGCTAATGTTGATATAGGAGGCGGGGTAGGGACATCTGTTCACACAACACAAACCTCATTTGAATCACAAGATGAAATGACTCACATCTGGTGAATTGAAAACTATTCTCCAGCTTCTCAGGCTCCTCTTCTCTCTTCTCCTCTTGACTTTTAATAACCTTTTCCTTAATAGTTTTTTTATACACCAATTTTTTTTTCATAATTCTTAAAATTAATTTGAAAATATCTAATGTTTTATAATGCTGATAAATAATACATTTCCTCATTAAAGTTCACAGTCTTTGTCTTATTTATTTATTTATATGCATGCTTTAAATTAAAGTTATGTTTCATTTTGGATATGTTTAGTTTGGTTCAATATTTCAAAAAAATATATATATTTGTTCTTCCTTTTAAGGACTCATTGTAGAATCCTGTAATAATGTTGTACAATATGTGGAATTAATACTGTGTTTTTGGACACCTGGCTAATTTGTCACATCGCTTTTTACATGCTATGTAGCAAAGAGTTAAGCATATATGCTCTATGGGCATGAGGCTATTTTTGGCCACAACGCAATTACTGTGGGTGTTGTCAGTGTAATAAACCAGTTTAATATAGAGCTATTGTTTCAGCTCCGGGAATTAGTTATTAAATATTTATTTTGCTTGATCAAAGTAATATTAATATTTAACTTACAGTTTACACCTTATTAAGTGTTTGTCCAGCAATCACTAAAAGGTACATTCTGTTAATCTCAATTAAAATCTCGCTTCCATTCCCCGTGGCCCCGGTAACAATAAACGAGATTAATAATTTCTCAAGTTTGAGCTAGGTTGCGTTATCTTTGGGCAAATAAGGATGAAAATACTTAAAATCAGATTTCAGAGACACTTCTTTATAAAATGGAAAAGGTTTATTCGTGATATTGCTATTCTAACATAAATGGATTACCTAATAACCGCACAAACATACACACACACATACGAGAGTTTTGAGGTTAACTGTTGAAAGAATACCATTCTTTCTATTTCATAACTTAACTAACCAGAAAAAGATCACGAACAAATCTTTATGCTTTGTTACTGCATTCAGATCAAATTTTTACCAGTTCAGTCAGGATTAGGAATGCTTAGTTTGTTACTTGCTTTCTGTTGGTGTAAGCAGGATGGATGCTTTGGCTTCGTTTTCCCGCGTGAGTTCAGTTCTTTGTTTCGGGTGTCACGTGGTCAGCTCGGGCTCCTTCGGTTGCTCTCGTGTGGAGACTTGCTGCTCTCCTCTGCAGTCGTTGAATTCGTTGCTCCGTTACGGCTTTGGCACGGTCTTAGACTTCTTCCGATGGTTGGTTCCGAGGTGAGCGTCCAGCGGACCGGTGCGCGTTGGAGGGCGCAGTTGCGAAAACGGGAAGCGTAGCTTCGAGGAGTTCCACAGAGTTCAAGAGAGTCAAGCCATGTTCAAGAGAGTCCAGAGAGCCAAAAAGAGGGAGGCAACGCAAACGCGCCTCCTTTTAAACCGTCCGAGTTTAGACATCGCCCACAGGTGGCTGGTCCAATCAGAGCGTCGGTACGGGGCGGAGCCCCGCCTGCACGGCTGGTTTTTGCAAGGCACTTTCATGTGACGAAAAATAACTTGTTTTTACCCCTGTATTAAAACTCTTACCAGGTTTACACATTTATAATATCACCACATTCGTTATCTTATTGATTCATACAATTTTGCAACCATTCATAAAAGTCTAAACACTGCAACCTACACATTCCAGGTTAAAGCACGATTAGAAATCAGCCCACGTTTTCCTAAATAATTCATATTCCACAAGCATATGAGAGAAAGAGTACACATTAATATCCATATATTTCTTTGTGTAGATGTTTTGAAAGTCATGAAATGAACGAATGTCTTTGAGAAACGTTCCCGGCACATTCCTTTGTTCCATAATAGGAAGAAAACGCGCGCTTTTGCGCTGAGGCGGAGGGGGGCTGAGTCGTTAGTGCCTGGAGGAGACAGTACCCTAGGTCAGATAACCATCTCACTCTCTCCAGAGGGGGGGGGTTTGAAAAGGGTTGCTGATTTTTTTAGCTGCCCCCCTTCTGGTGACGTGTAGAGCCAGTTGAATTCCTGCCGACATATGTTACATATCCCCCTTGGGCTTGGTGATGTTCCCCTGATGGAACATTGTCAGGCCCTGGAACAAGAGGCAGGAAGAACAGGCACATACAAGACACAAACATCATTCCTATCACTGACTGAAGCCTGGTGCAGGGTAATTTGGGAAGGAACAGGTTAGAAACTTGAGAAGACATAGGGATGCATTGTTTATCATTATTGACAATTGGGTCATTTTTGACTGTTTTAATTGTCAGGGGCTCGACGAGGCGGTATAGGCATGATCTCAGTCAGGTTGGTCGAATTCTCGGGTTCGGGTTCTAGGTCGAGATTACCACGTCGAAAAAGGCGAGGGACGCCTGACGTGCATTTGTTGAGAGACTCTTGAACGACGTTCACTCGCTTGTGTAGGAGGAAGGCCAGTGTCAAAGTCAAAACATATCCTACGATAGTAGAGATACAAAGCGCCGTGTCAGCGGCAGACCAGGACCGAATAATTGGCGCGCCGGCGGGCGGAAGGCGAGCGATAGCTTCTAACGCTGTCAGCCGGTGTCAATTCAATAAGAGATTTCGATTTCAACCTGATATTCATCGTCGGTGAGGTGATACAATCCTAACTCGTCAATATGGAGGATAGCGCCCTTCGGGACAGTGATCCATAACGTTTGGTTGGGCAAATTAATGCGCGTGGCGGTGTCGTGTTAATCGCATGTGAGGGTAGCTGTTCGTGCTGGGGTGTTGACCAGCCATCGGTTTCTGATGATTTCGGCTTGCGTTACCTCAACTTGAGAACGTGGTGTTGCTTCGGCGGGGCAGCTAGTGTCGGGTTTAATGGATTCTAAACCGCAGATGCCCTTGGTATTATCGCGTACGCAGAGTTTACTCGGGTAGGGGGAGTGAATGTCCTAAGTGAGCGTGCCCATCTTTGAGTTTGGGGCCAGATACAACTGTTCGTTGTTATCGTAATACGCAGCGACTTTAGGAGTGTGGATTTTGACATAGGTTTTCCCTTGCCGTAATCCCACATTCACAACGTCTTTGAGCCGGTAAACATTATTAACGTCGATAATGGGCAAACTAAAAACAACTAAATCACCTGTTTCCGGGTTTGCGTATATGGGAATAGCGCTACCGGGAAAGGGGCGAGATGGGTTTGGATGAGACTAGCGGGGCCCGCAGTGGCCGAAGTTACAACGTTTGAACAAGGCTAAGAGGTATCGTGTAGCACGGAATCCTATTCATGGCTACGTTGTCAATCGAGGAACTTACATCGTGTATCATGTCGTTCATGATTTTGGCGGGTGACTTCGATCGGTCGACAACGGTTCTCACAGCGAATTACAGCGACTTTACTGACGGAAGTCGATCTCAATTTCAGGACCTGGATTCAAGGTTTGGTTAAGGGGTTCAAAGTGAGAGAGAGGAAAGGAAACACAAAGTGAGACACGAGATAAAGAAACCAAACGATAAAGTAAATAAAAAAATAATAATAACAATTCAAAAAAAAAAAAAATCTAAAAATCAAAAAAAAAAATATATTATAAAATAAAAAATATATTATATAATAATAAAAAAAAAATTGAGAGTAACTCCTCTCTACTAGATTGGTCCTAGCAGTGCTGCGGAGGAGAAAATATGGGTTGTGTCTAAGCATGGTTGCTATATGTTTTCCTAAAATGACAATACTTATGCTTGTGTGGTGCATATGGTTGTCGGTCTGTGTCAGTCGGTTTGATCTTCCCCCTTTTCCTGTCGGTGGTTTGGATTTGCCGGTTGGAACTGGCAACCCATCATGGTGCATCGTGTGCGTGTGTCAGCATACTCCCCCTCTGGCCGTGAGGTACTACAAGCTGTGGCGCAGTGAGTGGCTCAGGGACATACGTGTGGACACCGTCTTGCAGATGCAGCATGTAGTCGACAGAGTGGAGCTCGCGGAGCTCGGAGGATGTGTTCAGGTCCGTATAGGAAATGGAATGTTCAAATGGGTTTGACATGTGAGCTGTCATGGTTCGTAGTGACGAATCCGCATGTGAGGGTGAGGAGATCGTCAGCAGCGAACTGAGGTGGTATGGTAATGCAGGAGGGCAGGGGTGTGCTCGCCAGTGGCGTGCTGGCGGCGGGTTACTGCTGCCACTGTAGGGTTGGGTGGGAGGGCATGAAAGGTCCAGGACTCTTCATGTGATGCACCTGCTGTGGTGAGGGCATCGTTTTGGTCATTTGAGGGGCTGGAGTTTGGGAGGAAACGTTTAGGATGTCAGACCTGATCTGGTGTTCTCCGGAGGAATGGCAGGTGACTGAGACAGCACTTTCAGGAACTTGAGGAGTTTCATCAGCAGGTGTTTGTTGGACGCTGCTGTGATTTGGAGTATTGGGTGTTGAGTTAGTGTTTAACTCTGTTGCTGGGTTTTCAGGTGGGGTTTCATGTCCATCTGAAGTCAGGGTGTTTACTGTTCTCTGAGAGTGGGGTGAAGCGGTGTCTTCTTTGGCTGATTTGTTCAGCTTGTCATTGCCTTTTCGTCTGACAGCTAGTCAGGCTGAATCTGGTTCCTCTTCCTTTTCCCACTGATTCTCATGAGGCCTTGCTTGGTCCCATGACTTCTCCCAGTGTCGTCCAGGTGAGCGTTGACGTCCACGCGGTCCATCCCATCGGTCATACCTCTGTTCAGGTCGAGTGTCAGCGTGTGAGTCTCGTTCTCTGTTGGACGGGGGTGCATTCCATTCTCTGTGTGGTGGCTTAGCATTGTCTTGGCGTTGGGTGCCCTCTAGAGCCAGTTCATGGTGTTGCGTGTTGAAATCAAGAACTGCTGGGGTTTTTGCGCTCTTTTCTGAGGCCATCTTTTGTTTGTAGTAGGCCTTTTGCACCAAGTCTCGCAACTGCTGAATGTTCATTGTTCGTGGGCATGCGAGAATGCCAAGATGGTGGCTTATGCCAGGATGAAGGTTCCTCAGGAAGAGAGTTTTAAAGTTCAGTTCCTCTTCCATGTCAGATTCATTGCGAGTTCCAAAATATGCTTGTCTGAGTCGACTGTAGTAAGCTTGAGGAGTGTCGTGACGTCCTTGTCTCGTCTCCAGGGCAGCCACTAAGCCTTGATCGGACTCAGGGTCGGCGAACTCTTTAATGAGGGCTTTTCGCAGCCGTTGATAATCAGTCTTTGTGTTAACAGGCTGCCGGTCAAGGAAGCTGCGCACTTCAGGACTGGATGTCGTTCGGAGTAAGTAGAGTTTATCTTTGTCCGTAACGTTAGGTCGCATTTCCAGATGGAAATCAATATCTTGCAGATACGCTTGGACCTTTTGGCTGTTTGGCACGCTGGGGTTGAATTTGCCAACGTTTCGGGCCAGCTTGTCAAGATCTTTTAGGTCCAAGCCGTGCGACGATCTGCGGCTGGCTGCAGCAGATTCTTCTGGTTCTGTCGTGATATAAAGTTCTTCAGACGGCGCTGGTGAATGTTTTAACACCACCCCCTCTATCTTATGTTCACGTGTCAGTCCAGGCACAGGTGACTTGGTCCTGCTTGGCAGGGGTGCGGTTGGTGCACGTCCTGTCCTTGACGGCTCATGGCGTAGTTCGTAAGCGTGCTTGAGTTCCTCTTGGAAACTTTCAGACTCCTCTGTGACGTAGTCGAGCTGTTGTGTTAGGCGGCTGATCTCGTTTCTTGATTCAGCCAAATGAGCTTCGAGGGCCTCGATTCTGCTGTTTTTGTCCCTGAAGTCAGTCTTTGCCTTCTCTAGTAGCTTCTCTGCATACTGTAGCTTGTCTGCACGATCAGCGAAGTCCTCTTTGAGTTGCTGCATTTCGTGGCTGGTAGCTTCTAGAGTCTCTTTTAGCCTGTTGATCTCCTCCTCGGCGCCTTGCTCCACCTCATCGGTCCCTTCCTGTCGTTCACGTTCCAGCTGCTCTATGCGTCGTTGTGCGCTTGTCAGCTCCTGCTGGCATTGTGCGGCGTGCTTGTCGCTCAGTTTGAGGGTGGCGATGAGTGTGTGACTTAAGCTTGAGGTGATCTTGGCTAATTCTTTGTGATTGTAGTTTTGACTTGGGTCTTGTCTCATGATGCTTGTGATGTTGTCATCTAGTTGGTCCTGTGTCTGATGTTGGAGTGCTTCAGCAGCTTTAGGGAGGATGCTGTTTGTTGTAGCACTTAGCCACATTTCCAGTCCTTCCCAGTGACCGACATGTTCTGTTTTGTGAGACATGTTCTGGCGGGTGATGGGGATCTTGGACCGAACTGACACAGACCTTGAATAGGAAACAAAGCAAAAACAAAACACAAACAAAACAAACAGGGGTGTAAATATGCACAGTGTAGTGTATGCTAGTGTTGAGTGTGTCTCTGTGTTTGTGGTCCTCTGGCAGGTGCTTCTAATTCGTAGTCTCTGCAGATAAATTATTGGACACACATAAGGGCAGCCCAGCTGGGAAGCAGAGAAAGAAGAACACACAAACAGAATGGGTACACAAGGACAATAGCACTAAACAGATCTCTCTTTTAATAGCAGATTTTCTTCTTTTCGCTTTGTTAAGTCTGATTTAGAAGGACGCTTCTAATCAGAGGATTGTAGGCGAGATTTTCTCTTTTGTAATAAGACTGGTATTGCTATTCCAATTTTCTCCTTGATGGAGGAAAACAACAGCAATGACAGTACTTGTCCCTTAATGGCAGGATTTTACACCGCAACGCTGGTCAGCGTGTGTCGCGCGTGTTTAAAATTTTTGCCGATGTCTATCTTCTCATTGCACCTGTGACATTTCGCTCTATTCGTGATCTTCCCCTGGCCAAGTCTTAAGCAAACAAGTCAAATTAGAAGTTAGTAACAGGGAGAAAAGAAAAGAGAAATTAAGATTTATTCCCAAGATTTAAAACTAATACGTTGGCACAAGGTGGTGCTGTTGAGTAGATATGCTTAGGTTGGTTTGGCTGTTTACAGGGTAAACAAACTGACCTAAGTTGAGGAAACCTTAATTTCCCTTTTGGGGTTTTCTAATTAGAAGGTTGCGTTTTATGCTCCAGATTGGTGAGAAGTGACTTTGATTGTATGGTGTCACTGTCACTTCCCCAACACAACACTAGGGGGAGCACTATCTACTCTCAGGCCTAAGTAAAGAGGACTTTATTTAATTTTAACTTAATAAAATTATTTTATTTAAATTATTATTAATTTTATTTGAGTTAATCAGATCGCCTAAGGAAATGAAGTATGGCCTACAGGGGGCGCCAGACTTGTGTTAAGTCTGAAATTAGAATTAAAATTAGACTTTGTGGTTTCTAATTAAAATTTATGATGTTATAATTAAAATTAATAGGCTCACCTAGGATTAGAATTTACACGTGCAATCTGCAATTGAGTTGATAAACCAATATTGTTGCAATATGTAAACAGGAAGTGTAATTAATTATTAAATGTAATTAGAATTTTCGAATTCATAATTAATTATTAAATTAATTTACAGCTTCTAAATCACTAGTTTTGGATTCCCATAATAGTAATTAACATAATTTCCAAACTTAATCATTCCTCATTGTGTCATCAACATCAAAACAAAGAATTTAATAATAATAATCTGTATCCTACTTGTAAATGAAATAAAAAATTCTGGCCCTCTTGATAATAATTAAGATTTTATTGTAGTGGTCAAATTACAAGAGCGTTTATGATTCATAAATGGATACTGTTGTTGCTGGAGGCAGGAATTAAAATTATTTTATTTAAATTAAATTAATTGCAAATTTGCAATTAATTATGACATTCAGTTAACAATTAAAAATTCCTAACAATAGCGCTTATCCATTGATGTGTTTTAAAATCATAAAAGCCATTATAATTGAATGGAATCAAACTCACCATATTATCAAGGTACTGAGATAATAATGACTTATCTTCTAATAAACCTACCAACTATTCAACTACAAAACGTAAGATTTTAATCAACAGTATATTAAACCAACCTGTGAAATTGTTAAACTGATGATTGGGAATAACATTAACACAGCCAGCTTATCAACATATGTTAGTCTGTTAACTGGGAAAATAGAGAGAGAGAGGGAATTAGTGTTAGCTGTGAGCCACATTTCCACACACACTGCATTCATGCTCTAAAGCAAGCTATGTGCTAATCGCTAGCCGTAATGCTACCAGCATGGCATTTGCTACAATGCTACAGTTTCTTTGTTAGCTTAGCGCTAATGCTATTAGTTTTACACGTGGCTAAGTCTCCACGTGGCTAAACTGGTCGCTATGGCAACTCAGTGCCTGTAGGAAAAACGGAAAAATGTGCTCCACGCTTCAGATTAAACAAGCATTGTTCAGATTTGAATCTTTTACAACACAATCTCACTCGTTTAGGGCGAGATAAATTTATCTACGGGTTACTTATAAATCATCAAAGCCTCGGCGGGCTATTATGCGAATATCTGTCTGTTTAGACCGCACACAAAACAATTAAATCGATTGCAAAATTTCTTCTCCCTTTTCCAAACCGAATGGTCACTCCTTTGTCTGAGCGCCTCAAATAATGGCTGAGAATTACTTAAATAGCTACTTTAAAAATTCCTACAGCCGGGAGAGTAAGGTGGCTGGGTTTGAAAGTGGGACACGCACTATCAAAACATTACCACGAAGGCCTTAAGAGAGGGGCAACAAGGAACACGCTCGTTCGCCTCTCATGCGCTTTAGAGCGACTTTTTATTAATTATTTACTGCAGTTTAATTTCTTCTCAACGAGCTCGAGTTAACAGTTACAATCTCTTTCATTCAAAACGCACTGTGTTTCACAAACAAGAATGCAATATCACAAATAACCGTTTGTTTCTCTATATTTACTCAATTCTTCCGGATAAAAGTGAGAAATATTTCTATTGTCTCTGGTTTGATTTATCAGATTTAAATCTTTAATGCCAGCTTTATCCTCCACCATTCTGTAATGAAACCAGTTTAATATAGAGCTATTGTTTCAGCTCCGGGAATTAGTTATTAAATATTTAATATTGCTTGGTTAAAAGTAATATTAATATTTAACTTATTTATACTGTATTAAGTAATCGTCCAGCAATCACTAAAGGTACATTCTGTTAATCTCAATTAAAATCTCGCTTCCATTCCCGTGGCCCCGGTAACGATAAACGAGATTAATAATTTCTCAAGTTTGAGCTAGGTTGCGTTATCTTTGGGCAAATAAGGATGAAAATACTTAAAATCACATTCCAGAGACACTTCTTTATAAAATGGAAAAGGTTTATTCGTGATATTGCTATTCTAACATAAATGGATTACCTAATGAAGCACAAACATACACACACACACATACGAGAGTTTTGAGGTTAACTGTGGAAAGAATACCATTCTTTCTATTTCATAACTTAACTAACCAGAAAAAGATCACGAACAAATCTTTGCTTTGTTACTGCATTCAGATCAAATTTTTACCAGTTCAGTCAGGATTAGGAATGCTTAGTTTGTTACTTGCTTTCTGTTGGTGTAAGCAGGATGGATGCTTTGGCTTCGTTTTCCCGCGTGAGTTCAGTTCTTTGTTTCGGGTGTCACGTGGTCAGCTCGGGCTCCTTCGGTTGCTCTCGTGTGGAGACTTACTGCTCTCCTCTGCAGTCGTTGAATTCGTTGCTCCGTTACGGCTTTGGCACGGTCTTAGACTTCTTCCGATGGTTGGTTCCGAGGTGAGCGTCCAGCGGACCGGTGCGCGTTGGAGGGCGCAGTTGCGAAAACGGGAAGCGTAGCTTCGAGGAGTTCCACAGAGTTCAAGAGAGTCAAGCCATGTTCAAGAGAGTCCAGAGAGCCAAAAAGAGGGAGGCAACGCAAACGCGCCTCCTTTTAAACCGTCCGAGTTTAGACATCGCCCACAGGCGGCTGGTCCAATCAGAGCGTCGGTACTGGGCGGAGCCCCGCCTGCACGGCTGGTTTTTGCAAGGCACTTTCATGTGACGAAAAATAACTTGTTTTTACCCCTGTATTAAAACTCTTACCAGGTTTACACATTTATAATATCACCACATTCGTTATCTTATTGATTCATACAATTTTGCAACCATTCATAAAAGTCTAAACACTGCAACCTACACATTCCAGGTTAAAGCACGATTAGAAATCAGCCCACGTTTTCCTAAATAATTCATATTCCACGAGCATATGAGAGAAAGAGTACACATTAATATCCATATATTTCTTTGTGTAGATGTTTTGAAAGTCATGAAATGAACGAATGTCTTTGAGAAACGTTCCCGGCACATTCCTTTGTTCCATAATAGGAAGAAAACACGCGGGGGGGTTGAAAAGGGTTGCTGATTTTTTTAGCTGCCCCCCTTCTGGTGACGTGTAGAGCCAGTTGAATTCCTGCCGACATATGTTACATCAGTAAGTAAACAAAGGCATATTGTCACTCATCCGGTGTCAGGTAAAGATGCAGCTTACATATTTTGTTTATACATTTTGCAGATTATTGTCATAATAATCATTACACAGATCAGCCACAACATTAAAACCATTTTGGTTCCCCTTTGTGCTGCCAAAACAGAACTGATGCATTGATTCATGCCCTGCGTCCAAATGTGCATACTATCCAAACTATCTGCCCTAACTATTATTAAAAATTACTAATATCACATAGAATTTAGGATGTATAGTATGCACATTGGGATGCAGACATGGACTCCACAAGACCTTTGAATATGTCCTGTGGTATAGAGGTCTGCACGGGCTTTAAACTGAAGCCGAGCCTGGCCCGTACCCGAAATCGTTTGACGCTGCCCGAATCGGCCCGACCCGACCTGTTACATTTACAGCCCGAAACCCGACCCGAACCCGGAATAGGTCTCTCACAACATATAACGTTTTGCAAGACACTGTATTTCAGGATTACATGCAACCGCCTGTAGACAAATATGTCTAAAGCAGCAGTTTCATCAAGGCACCACGGCCCCCTCAGCACAAGAGCAAAAGAGAAAAACCACAAACTTACCAATTATGAAACATTGCTGGGTGAGCACAGGTGCGGCAGCCACAAATTCCATTTGAATTTCGAACTTCTAACTTAAAAAAAAAAAACATTGGAAAGTGTTGCAGAACTATTTACATAAATGTATCCTTTTCAGTATGCGTTGTGAAGGAAGAGAACGGCATCGACAGTTGATGGTTTCAGCGCCGTCCTCCTCTGATTAAAAGTTAGTCCAGCAGCACTGAAGTTTCTCTCGCTGCTGCTACTACTTGCAGGGATGCTGAATATACTATGGGCCAGTCTTGACAGTAACGGGAAAATGCTGCTGTTGTTTTTCCACCAACCCAAGAGATCCCGCTCCTCTTCCATGTCGTGGTTGCGGCGGATGTATTGGTGAACTTCATCAACAGTTTCAGTTTCGGGAGGTCGTCTGGACCCAACTAAATGCACACCACATCAAACACTTCACACACACTGTAAAGGAGATCGTACCAACACACACGGCACCCTGTGAAGCACACACCACCGAAGGAAAGCAGCTAGCCTCCCCTTCTCCATACAGAGTCCACACTGGCTCCTGGAAAAAGAAATAAGGAACACATTAACCAAAAGTTACAAAAGAAAATTACAATGAATAATAAAGATTGAAAAACAATCAGTCTAATTCATAGACACTGGATGCAGTGACTCCAGTACTCCGGCATCCTAATGGCACAAGATGCCACGGGAGCAGATAGCAGTGCCTGAATGGCACAAGAATTGCAAGACTAAGTGAAATAAAGAATGTAATCTCTTTACAATGACCCAGTACAGTACAGGGCACAAAACAACAAAAATATAAATAAACAATTATAAAGCTGCAAAATAACAACCAAAATAACACAAAATAACAAATTAACAACAAAGTAAATTAACACTGTTGTAAAAGAAGCCCAAAGTACAAAAGAGGAAAACCACAGTGCAATGCACAAAAAGCATATTAACAAATAACAAATAACAAATGCTTATTCTGGAAACTAAATACAAAATAAAACAGATAGATGGCCTAGCAAAATCACAAGGCCCAATATCAGCGCACTATCAGCCCAAACGACCCACCAAACAGCGAAGCCGTAATAAATGACGTACAAATGTCTGTAGTCACAAAAAACAAAAATAAAAAAGGCCCATAAGCAAAACAGCAGCGACGTCACATGTAGGGATCGGTTTAGAGATTGGGATGTTCCATTCCACCTTTACGTTTAACAAAGGAAAAACTAAATGTTAAACTAAGTCTACTAAACCCCATGTGTGAGAGGGAAAGGCGTACTTACGATTAAGGTTGAACGAAGACCGATGGATACTCCAACAAGTAAAGTGGCTCAATGTACCGGCTAGCATTTACACACCCGGTCTTTGTTGCTATTACTGAGAGCAACACACAATAAATACCACCACCGTAAGCAATCAGAAAATTTAATACAAATCACCAACATACCTGCAAGCGAACTCCGCCACAAACTTGCCACAATGCCGATGCCATCAGCCCCACTCTAATCAAACTATAAATAGCACAAATTAGCTTCGAGCCATTCACAGCAATACACAGTCAATAGAGTCTTATCCTACACAAAACAGGACCGAAAAGGGGAATGGCAGGGAGAGGAGAACCCAGAATCGACAGAACACCACCACACCCATCAAAATAAGAGTCCTTAAATAGTAAGGCCGCTTACACATCATTTGTTTGCCAATCACACCTTAACCGGGGCCAATAGCCGATAGAATACTTGCCCTGCCACTTTCTACCCCCTATTTGTTAGATATGGGATATATCCCATATTTGGGATATGTCGAGGCCGGAACTCGAGCATCCTTCTGGATTCGGACCTTCAAGGCCGAGCGATGAACACCCTTCCCAAGTCATCCACTGGTGCGATAGTGTATACCGCCCCACTTTCCTTGGGTGATTTCACGTCCTGATACACCAACAGGCTCCAAAGGTCCTGAATTTTATGGTGACCTCTAACGCCATACTCGTGTAAATAAACTAACTGGCCCTCCCTCAGTGGTGCATCACGGACATGGGCATCATATTGTTTTGGTCTCGTACTGTATCGCGTCTCTTGTCAGTGTCTGCGCTTGCTTGGCCATTTGTTGGGATAAACAGGAAAGAGTGTTCAAGCGCCAGCAGAAGACCATGTAAAGAAATAATCTTTGAGAGAAGCAATCTATCAGCGGAAGTTAAAAGCAGCTCGTAAGTGTATTTACTTGTCTCATTAGTGTTTAGTGCAGTTGCCGTTGCTAGGAAACGCTTGTTTTGTTTACTGTGTTGAGACTTGCTGAAATCGCGTTTGGTCTGGTACTGTATCGCGTCTCTTGTCAGTGTCTGCGCTTGCTTGGCCATTTGTTGAGATAAACAAGAAAGTGTGTTCAAGCGCCAGCAGAAGACTCGCGTCTCTTGTCAGTGTCTGCACTTGCTTGGCCATTTGTTGTGATAAACAGGAAAGTGTGTTCAAGCGCCAGCAGAAGACTGTGTAAAGAAATAATCTTTGAGAGAAGCAATCTACAGCGGAAGTTAAAAGCAGCTCTAAGTGTATTTACTTGTCTCATTAGTGTTTAGTGCAGTTGCCGTTGCTAGGAAACGCTTGTTTTGTTTACTGTGTTGAGACTTGCTGAAATTGCGTTTGGTCTCGTACTGTATCGCGTCTCTTGTCAGTGTCTGCGCTTGCTTGGCCATTTGTTGTGATAAACAGGAAAGTGTGTTCAAGCGCTAGCAGAAGACCGTGTAAATAAATAATCTTTGAGAGAAGCAATCTATCAGCGGAAGTTAAAAGCAGCTCGTAAGTGTATTTACTTGTCTCATTAGTGTTTATTGCAGTTGCTGTTGCTAGGAAACGCTTGTTTTGTTTACTGTGTTGAGTCTTGCTGAAATCGCGTTTGGTCTCGTATTGTATCTCGTCTCTTGTCAGTGTCTGCGCTTGCTTGGCCATTTGTTGTGACAAACAGGAAAGTGTATTCAACTGAATTCAAATTTGTTAGACGGGTTTAAAAAGGTTAATATACCGCGGCAGCCGTCATGTGAAGCCGTCGTGTGAAGCCCTCCTTGTGTGAAGACCGAAGAGTGTAAAGACCATCGACTCTACCGTGCGACTCCACCGGGCAAGGACACCGGCAAGGGATATAAGTATTGCTTTTTATTTATCCTTTTTCCTACTACTTGTTTCACTTCTGTTTTAGTTTTTATGACCGATTCTTACTATGTGTTTTCAGATCAATACTATCACTACCACTCGCAAACCACGCATTACACATTGTAGACAGCGCAATCCTAACAACCTGCGCACTTTGCCTATGTCTGCTAATACATTACTTTCTTTATCTATTGGTCTCTGGAATTGTCAGTCTGCTGTCAACACAGCTGATTTCATTACTTCCATTTCTAGTCATTTAAGGCTAAACCTCATGGCCCTGACAGAGACCTGGATCAAACCAGAGGACAATGCTACACCTACAGCACTCTCCAATAATTTCTCCTTTTCCCACACCCCCCCGTTTGACTGAAAGAGGTGGAGGTACTGGTCTGCTCATCTATAATAATTGGAAATTCACTCCTTTATCATCTCAGAGTATAAACAGCTCCTTTGAATCACATTCGGTTACTATTACCTACCCTCTAAAAATCAATTTTGTAGTTGTTTATCGTCCTCCAGGACCACTAGTTAACTTTGTGGAAGAATTAGATTTGTTGCTCTCAAATTTTCCTAAGGATGGTACACCCTTAGTTATACTTGGAGACTTTAACATCCACCTAGATAAACCTCAGGCTACAGATGTCCACACTCTACTTGCCTCTTTTGATCTCAAGAGAGTGTTAACTATGGCTACTCACAAATCAGGCAACCAACTGGACCTTCTTACACACGACACTGCTCCACTGATCATGTGCTGGTTACTCCACTGCACACCTCGGACCACTTCCTCCTCACTCTTAACCTCAACATGATTCCTGACACATCACATACCCCTCCACATGTCACTTATCGACGTAACTTACGCTCGCTCTGACCCTCCCGGCTATCTGCTATGGTTTCATCTTTGCTTCCTCCCCTCAAACAGTTATCATATCTTGATGCTAACAGTGCTACTGACACTTTCTGTTCCACTTGACTATTGCAATGCTCTCTTGGCAGGTCTTCCAGCCAGTTCCATCAAACCTCTACATTTAATCCAAAATGCTGCTGCAAGATTAATCTTTAATGAGCCGAAAAGAACACACGTCACACCTCTGTTCATCAATTTACACTGGCTACCAATAGCTGCTCGCATTAAATTCAAGGCATTAATGTTTGCATACAGAACCACCACTGGCTCTGCACCCCTTTACCTAAATTCTTTACTTCAGACTTATATGCCCTCTAGAAGCTTGCGTTCTGCAAGTGAACGACACATTACTGTACCATCCCAAAGAGGCACAAAATCACTTTCACAGACTTTTTCATTAACTGTTCCCATCTGGTGGAATGACCTGCCTAACTCAATCCGAGCAGCTGAATCCTTACCCATCTTCAAGAAACGGCTAAAAACACATCTCTTCCATCTTTATTTGACCCTCTAACTCTAGCACTCTCTATTCTAATTTTATTTGATCTAATCTGTCTTGTTTTTATTTTAAAAAACACACAAACATTTGACCCTCTATCAATTGCATATTTATTCTCTAACTGCTAGCTTTTCTTGTAAAACTAACACTAAGGTTCTTTTTCCCATATTCTATATACTCGTTTTCTTAAAAAAAAAAAAAAAAACCTTCCTACGTGTTAGGCTAACCAGGACTTGTAATAGCACTTGCATGTTGTTGCTCTTTTGTTGGTTTTGATTGCTTCTATAATGTCCTCATTTGTAAGTCACTTTGGATAAAAGTGTCTGCTAAATGACTAAATAAATAAATAAATAAATATTGCGCCTTGCGGCGACCAGCAGCAGTTTCCAATTGTCCCCGTGCCCCCTCAAAAGCCACCTGAAGCCTGGACTGATGTTCCCTCATCCACTCATGCACACTACCTCCTGGACTCTACCCAAAGGAAGTCCACCGGGAGTCTTGGCTCTTGCCCGAACATAAAAAATATGGGGATTCGCCAGTTGCCTGATGAGGGGTGTGTTGTAACAAAACAACACTTGTGGGAGGCATGAGGCCCAGTCCATTTTCCTGGACACAGACAGGGTACGCAAGAGATTGTGCAATGTCCTATTAAAGTACCCGCACTGCCCATTCCCCGCCGGATGATATGGAGTATTGCGAGTCTTTTCTACCTTATATAGTGCACAAAGCTGCTGTACCAGGGAGGACTCAAAATCACGGCACTGATCAGAATGGATCCGGACTGGAGACACCGAACTTATAGAACCATTCAACCACCAAAACTTGTGCTACTGTCTCCGCCTGTTGATCTCGTGTAGGCACAGCAAAGTGTTTTGTGAAAACGTTTGTCATGACCAGCACGTTCTCCAGCCCAGAACGAGTTGGCTCTAAAACGGTGAGATCTATGGTCAATATTTAATTCGGCATAGAGGCCAACAAATGGCCCATGAAGCTACTTGGACGGAGTTGGGTGATTTTGGAGGCCTGGCACCGGTCACACTCTCGACACATTGAACCACATCCTATGTCAAACCAGGCCAATAGCAGCGTTGCTGCACCAACTCAGTGGTGCGTTCAACCCCTTGGTGCCCATCCTCCTGGTGAAGCAGTGTCAGTACTTCGTGATGCAATAGTGATGGTAACACCACCTGCAGCACCTCTTCCCCACCATCCGAGCGGAAGACTCTGCAGTGCAAGACGCCGTCCTTCTTACCCAACCGGCTCCATTGGCGTAGCAGATTCACCACTGCCCTGGGCAGCTACCTACCCTCCTCGGAACTAGGAGGAACCCCACACCTCCAAAACCTTAACACTTCACCTATGAGAGGGTCCTCCTCCTGCAATGACTGCATATCCACAGCCAGCAAATTTAGCTACCAGGCGGTGCAGAGGAGCCACCAACTTGGCGAAACCCTCTACAAAACGCCTATAATAACTGGCAAAACCCAAGAACGATCAGAGCTCTGCCACCCCCGTAGGGCGCTGCCACTGCTTCACTGCCTCCATCTTGCTTGGATCTGTCGATACCCCTTTGCATTACTTTGCATTACATGCCCCAGATAACTTACCTCTTGCTGGAAAAACATACACTTAGCCAATTTAGCCTTCAACCCCTCTTGCTCCAGCCGACTTAAAACCACCTCTAACCTCTCTAGATGTTGTTTCACAGAGGAGGAAAACACCACTATGCCGTCCAAGTTCAAAAGAAGGGACTGACACTGCTGGTCCACAAACAACCTCTCCATCAGCCTCTGGAAGGTGCCTGGGGCATTACAGAGTCCGATCGGCATACGGTTCCATTCAAAAAGACCAAAAGGTGTACAAAAGGCGGTCTTGTATTTATCCCCCTCTGTGACAGTAACCTGGTTGTACCCACTAGCGAGGTCCATGGTAGAAAACCACCGGGCCACTGTCAGCGAGTCCAAGGTTTCCTCTATCCGCGGCAGAGGGAAAGCATCTTTTCGAGTTTTTGCATTCAACTGGCGGTAGTCTACACACATACGCAAGGTGCCATCCTTCTTTTTGGCCAAGACGATGGGGGAGGCGTAAGGACTACGAATACTTACCCTGCCACATCTGTAAGAAACAAATCTGTCATTAAGGCATTTTAAATTTAAAACATTTGACCTTCTGTTAAAAATAATAGTTAATAATCCATAATAAAGATTCCTCCAGTTAAAAAAGTCTGTCCCTTGTTGTCATCAAAATCCACCTGTATATTTGTTTTGAATAGTTTTGAACTTTATCACTTGAGAAAGCGATATTGGAGGACTTTTTTTTTTTTAGCCAGAAACAAAGGTTTGAAGTTTAAAATGGATGATAATGAATATATTTATAACAAACATGCAACTTTTTGCTTCACTGGAGTCGTGTGGATTACTGGTGGATTGTTATGATGTTTTTATCAACTGTTTGAACACTCATTCTGACGGCACCCATTCACTGCAAAGGATCCATTAGTGAGCAAGTGATGTAATGCTAAACTTCCCCAAATCTGTTCCATGAAGGAACTAACTCAAAAAGCACCATAAATGTACTTTATGTAATTTGTGTACTATATTCCATACTATACTATTGAGCTCTGAAGCCATATGATAGCATTGTGTAAGGAACAGGTTATAATTTGTGGCAGTATTAACTGCAAATATTTCCTTGAAAATATTGCTGGAAATCCTCCTCAAATACCCCCACAGTCTGTCAAACATCCCTGCTTCAAGCATGGCAATATGGTAAGTCGGTTAATAATATTTTACCTGAAGAACACACCAGTAAATCACAATGACCCCATTTCCACAATGTGTATATTACACAATTATATACACTGCTTTAGATGCAATAATTATCTGACATGTTATTTAAACAATGTATCAAGTGTATATAATGATTCGACACTTTCCATAAACTATAGATGTTATTTAGGTTAAGTTTATACTGAAGGTCATTTGTTTTATGCAATAACATATTTTCCATACCATGGTTTTTAGGAGTGAACCTCCTAAACCGCATGACGGTAAGTAACTTTCTAAACCTTATATTAGAGGATTATAATAGTTTGTAATAATTTGTAACTGCATGAATTCATACATAACTTTACTCCCACCATGTTGGTAGTTTTACAGCTCTTCTGACTGTTCTGCTAAACTTTGGAAAAGTACCAAGAAAACACATATACATTCTCACAAGCAAGCTCAGGGTTCACTGTGTGTAGTAAATGTACACATAATTAATAAAGTGATTGCCATAGAGACAGTAATCATAGCAATATATTTGTTTGGAGACCGTTTAAAGAAGTAAACTGCTGACAAGGAAGGCAAAGCTCATATTTTTGCTAAAGCTTGCTGTCCAAATTGTCACTGTTGGAATAGGATTATTGTTTTAGTTGACTACAGACACAATTCAATTTTCGTTTTTTTTTTTTTTCTTGGAAATTGTGTTCTGTGGTAATCAACTGTCTGACAGAAATTATGTCCAATTGGTATTGAATAATATATTGAACCTGAAGTATTTATTTCTCGAAATAATATATATATATTAAAAACTCTTACTGCTTTTTTTTTATTTCCTAGACCCAGATTTTCACATTTGAAAAGCTATCATTATCTCATTTTAGAGACTGCGATAGCTCAACAAAAACCTGAGTGAAATTAAGACAAAAAAAATTATGAGACAAATACATTTATATAAATTATATATATAACATATATCAAATTAAACATCAGTATTCTCCTGTGATGTACAGTATGTCCATTCTTGGACAAATTACTGGTGAAAAAATAATTAATAAATAAATAAAAACATGGTGAGACTGTCTAAACTGTCTAATTTTAATAAATAATATATTTTGCTGAAAGACAAAAAACATTAATAGAATGTAAAAATATTTGTATATTTATTATAAATGTATTATTTCATTTATTTTGATCAAATATCAGTTTTAATTATCACTTAAAATATATATATATTTTTAAGTTAAATTGAATCTACTTACTATAATAAAATAATAAAACCCACAATACTTTTTGAAATCAGTAAAGCTAGCCAAGTAGCGTTCTGCACATTGACACGGTGTCAAGTGAAAATTTTATCTAAACAAAATTGTTTCTTTTCATTTTTCCTTTTGGGGACTGTTGTTTGTTTTTGTGACGAACTGAACAAAACATGTTTAAACTGGAAAATATGATTTTCAAATAGCTCTATATAAAATTGCACTTTAAATTAATAAAATAAACACCCATTTCACTTTTTTTGGTGTAGTACAAGAAAGATCCAAACATGTGTGGTATTTAAAATAGGCTATTCGTCCCTGCATAGCCCTGTATTAACACACACAAGACATTACCCACATCAAACAATGACCAACTGAGCTTAAATTAGCTTCCGTGAGAGACAGGAAGGTGCATTAAAGGTTTCTCTGCTTTTCTCCCCCTTAATATGAGTGGTGAATTATGAATGGCCTGGTCCATCTCCCCGGGCAGTGAGCCCATCGTAATTGCATCCTGGACAGCTGGCGTGTGGTGGCTGTGTTTGGCTCCATCTGTGAGGGGACCGGGGACATGTGTGAGGATGCACCACACATGAGAATAGAAGAATATGAGAGAACACAAAGACACATTTAACATGCATACACAAAAAAATGCAAGGGTTTCTGACCGTAATGCGCATTAGAACAACTATAGAGATTTTCATAGATGCATCATCGGCTTCATGGAGGTCAAGATTCTCTCCGATACTGTGTGAACGGTGTTTTCGTGTTTTGTGTGTCTGTGTTTGCATGTGTGGCGTGGGCGCAATGTTTCTGTACATGAGCGGTATTAGCACGTCTCGCCAATCTAACTGAAATTTCTTAAAGCGCGAAATTAATTTCATACAGTCGTGAGTTTCTTTAATTATGCTCGATCTGCTGTCGGCAGAGCTGCCACATGAATTTTAGAGTTAAACTCCGTGTGTGTTTTTTTCACAATTCCCCGAAGAGCTGCGGGAAAACCTCGGTCTGCTCCGGAGGTTTTTACACTCCATCACCGACCCCCACTACTGCATCTCGCCCACAGCGGAGGCGCTACAAGCGGCGTGAGAGAAGCAGAAGAGGGGTAAGCGCGGAGGTATCCGAGTTTGCTAGGCTAGCGCTAACCCACACAAGCCAGCACTTTTCCCCACCATCGTACTGGCGAACGTACGCTCTTAAATGACAATAAATTGGACTACATCCGATAAATTACTTCGCTCTTTGTTCTCAGAGGACTGAAAAATAAGAGCTTTTACTGTTCGTGGTGTTTTTGTGCTTTTTACCTTCTCGGAAACATGATATATCAAGCTTAAGTTCAACAGCGTTCCGGACTGCTTTATTGCCATTCAGCTCGAGCAGCTAACATGCTATCGAGCAGACAGAGCTCTCGTCGAGGGAGGTAAGAGACGCGGCCTCACGGACCACGGGCTTTGTATTTACATCAATACAGATGCATGGTGCCGCGACGTAAAAACTGTTGTGGTCTGCAAACACTGCTAAACAACTAACCCTGTCAGCTTTGGAGCTATACATATGATTATTAAGTGCCGGCCGTTCTATAAACTACCGAAAAAAATAATAAAAAATACAGCCATTCTTCTCGTTGCAACTGTATACATCCCTCCTAACTCATGTGCAAAAGAGAGAACAACAGGAGTGAGGCACTGAATGATTTGTACCAGCACATCAGTGAGCAGCAGTAAACAGCCCACATACATTACAGATGCTTTTGCAATCATCTTGGCTGGAGACTTATGTATCACGCAGACTTAAAGAGTGTGTTCCCGAAAATATACCAGCATGTTGACGAGTGTGTTCCCTACAAGGGGAACAAAACACGCTGGACTTTGTATACACCACCCAGAGAGGAGCTTACAAGGCCCTCCCCCTCCCCCATCTCGGAGCCTCAGACCACATTACTGTCATGCTAATGCCTGCATACAGACCGCTCGTTAAAGCCATCAAACCGATACACAAACAGTTTTTTCTGTGATGTGGTAGGGTGTGTGTGTGTGTGTGGCCGGAAGGGTCGTCAGAGGTTTGTTTGGGGTTTCAGGAGGGGCTGTTTCGAGTTCAGGGCTCCACTGACTGGGGGAATATGTTGAGCAGTCTGGCGGAGCAGGCTGCCACATACAACAATACTGGTACAGTCTACCTCCAAGAATAGGACTGGACAGAGACTGTGGGAGGGGTGGGTGTGCCTACATCACCAAGATACTTTTTGCATTGATGGAGATCGTGTAACGGTCACAAAGACTATCAGGACTGTCCGGGCCACCAGATTTTTGCAGCCGTTCACTGTCCGCTGACAGGGTCTTGAGGTCTACTGCAGACTTCTACCAGAGTGAGGCTCGGAACGCTCTCTGTACCCCTTTAGAGCTGGAGATGAGGAGGGCCTGAGGACAGCTAGGCTTGCCAACCTCTTTTCCCGCGGCATCAGAGGCGCTGTGGCCTTCTTGGAGACAGTACTGGTGTTGGTGGTCCAGGAGGTCCTCTGGATAGCCCAGGAATTTAGTGCTCGACTCTTCAGCGACAGCAGAGACAACTGTCGGAGCCTGGGGGGTGGTCAACAGGTTTCTCCTGAGTCCATACAGACTTCCTTTGTCTTTACATTGAGGGACAGGTTGTTAGCGCCACCCCCACTATTCACAGACCTGTGACAGCACCATCCCCCTGCTGAACGAGCTGAATGCTTCTTTGCTCGCTTTGAGGCACAAAACAGCACCTCTGCACAGAAGACTCCACCTCCTCCCGGCGACCAGGTGATGATGCTGTCCTCGGACAGCGTGACTTGGAGATCCCTCAGCAGTCGTGGGATCAATGCACGCGTGAAAGCTCCGGGTCCTGACAACATCCTGGTCGTGTGGGCACTGAGAGACTCAGTGTGGTAGTGGAACTCACTGATGTCTTGGCCGACACAGACATTTTCAACATCTCACTGATATATAAGTCAGGCTGTTGTCCCCACATGCAATTTCAAAGCTACCACCATCATTCCAGTCCCGAATGTGATAAAAATAAAAACATCTCCTCCTGCTTCAACGACTACCGTCCAGTAGCACTCACTCCTATTCCCATGAAGTGCTTTGAACGGCTAGTCATGGTGTGATGCATTTTTACACTGTAGTTATCAAGTCTGTCCTCCCCCCCTCCCTAGACTCCTTCCAGTTTGCATATAGGTCCAACCGCTCGACCGATGATGCCAGGGTTCGCCACTGTTTTTTTCCACCCAGCCCTCACACATCTGGTTATTATTTTTAACTAAAAGTGAAAAAGCTTAACTAAAACCATAAAATGTCAGGATGCTCAAAGTTCATAGACTTCAAAAGTCAAAGTCAGCTTTATTCAACACAATCATCCCTCAGCAGCTCACTCACAAATTGAAATTGCCCAGCTGGGGCTCTTACACCTCTCTGTGTATACAGATAACTGGTTGTTGGACTTTAAACACTGACGGGAGACCAATATCAAATAAGGCAGTACGAAAAAAATAAAATAAATAATAATAATAAAAAATAGATTAAGTCGGCAGTAACACATGGTCCAGCACCAGTGAAATCACACTGAACAGTGCAGGGGCCCCCCAAGGATGTGTGCTGCAAAGAGCCCCCTCCTCTTCACTCTATTTTATTAAAGCTGACGAGAGACAGTCTTTATTCACGACTGCAGAAGAGTAGTTAATGAGTTCACCGTCACACAACTCTACAAAGTGACTGGTGCTTTTCATTAAGTGTTTGCGGGGGTGGGTGTGGTGTGGTGTGTGACACGACTGTGGTGGGGGGGGGGGGGTCAGAGTTCAGTGGTAGCGTGGTGTAACAGAGATGAGAGGGGGGGCAAACGGGAGGGAGTTACAGCTTCCTGAAGCGAGGTGAGCGTCCTTCAGTCTGGGTCCGGGTGGTGCAGGGACAACAATCTCTCTCTGAATGTGGATAAGACGAAGGAGATTGTTGTTGACTTCAGGAGAGTGTATCACACTCAGCATGAGGGCTCCTCGGGTGACCATCAACGGTGCTGTAGACTGTCCTGGAGAGAGCGAGCAGCACCAAGATCTTTCCTGGGTGTGCACATCGTTGACAGAGGACCTCTGCTGGACTAACAACACTGCAGCACTGGCAAGAAAGCACAGTGAGCAGCGTCAGGATCTACTTCCTCCGCAAACTCAGAAGAGCCAGAGCCCCGACCCCCATCATGGGGTCGGGCTCTGGCCTTCTAGTTTGCAGAGGCACCATCGAGAGCTGCTGTCTTTCTGACTAGCTGCAGTGTTGTTGGTCAGGAGAGGTCCTCTGTGTGTACACCCAGGAATGGCGCCTGCAACGCGTCCTGCCGCAGTCAGTCCCTTCAACGGATAGTGAGAGCAGCTGAGAAGATCGTTGGTGCACTCTCTGAAGTCAACGACTCTCCCTCCCTCCACATTCAGGACATTGTTGTCTACAGCACCATCCGGCCAGGCGTCTCACCCGCAAAGCCCTCAGTATTGTCTCATTTCTGGTGATGAGACCACCCACCCGTCACATAGCTTCTTCAGTCTGCAAATTTAATGCCATCAGGGAGTTGGAGATGCGGAGTCCTCCAGGCGAGGACCAGCAGACTGAAGGAGGGGGCTCAGCTTCATCCATCTTGGGGGGCCCCTGTCAGGAAGCTGAACTCCCTCCGTCCTGGATGCCCCCCCTCCCCTCTTTTACCCCACGCAACACTGAACTCTGACACTACGACCCAGCTCCCCCCCCCCAATGTCAGAACACCCCCAGGTCCTCAGCCCCCCCCCCCCCCCCTTACAACTGTATTGACCCGCTGGACCAGTCACTTTGTGCAGCACTGTTGAACGATCTCTACCTCATCCAGCATTGTCTGTAATTTACCTCCTGAACTGACAGTCTGATAAAAGACTGTTATTTTTCTTGCACTACTCGTATCTGCACAGTTTTGTTTTATTTAAGGGCTGGTGGAGGGCAGTGGCGATGCACTCTATCTCGAGCCATGTGCCTTATGCCACTTTACTTTATCTAGGGGTCTCAGGGAGGGGGGGAGGACAGATTTTATTTTTTATTTTTTATTTTTCTAGCCGTTCAATGTCCTCATGAGAATAGGAGTGTAGTGCTATCTGTACGGTAGTTTGTATGTACATATGGTTAAACTGTATTTCGGGATCTGGAATGATGGTGTATTTGAACGTGGGGACAACAGCCTACTGTCAGTGTTTAATGTTAAACTGTATGCACCAAGGGTCTGAGAGTAACGCAATTTCAATTCTCTGTATGTATGTACTGTACATGTGGAAGAATTGACAATAAAGCTTGACTTGACTTGACTTGACTTGTGTGGTGGCTGTGTTTGGCTCCATCTGTGATGGGGCCGGGGACATGTGTGAGGATGCACCACACATGAGAATAGAAGAATATGAGAGAACACAAAGACACATTTAACATGCATACACAAAAAAACTGCAAGGTTTTTCTGACCGTAATGCATGCACATTAGAATCAAATCTATAGAGATTTTCATAGATGCATCATCTAGTGCTTTATGTGGAGGTCAAGATTCTCTTACTGTGTGCGTGCAGTGTATATATTTGTTTGTGTATGTGTGTGTCTGTGTTTGCATGTGTGACGTTTGGGCGTGCATATTTTCTTTGTACATGAGCGGTGATTAGCACAGCTCTGCCAATCACTGAAATTTACATTAAACCTGAAATTAATTTCATACTTTTTTCTCTCTTTAATTATGCCGACATCTGCTGTGAAGCTGAGCTGCGCACATGAATTTTAATAACTCTGTGTGTGTTTTTTTCACCAATTCCCTCTGAACTTTGGGGGAAAACGGCTTTGTTCGTGATGTTTTTACCCCTCCTAGAACACAAAGAACTGTTGGAGGAGAAAAAGGCATGATCAGTTTGTCTGTCTCCTTCCTCTAATTCACACTGCACTTTTATCATCAGAGCATCTTAAATGAAAACATTACTCATATAAATTATTTCTCCTTTGTTCATGACGAAAAATAAAAGGAAGCTTTTATGCATGTATCATGGATGTTCTATGATGTGTGCTTTTTACCTTCTCAAGCTGATATATGATATATAAAACTGATATATTAATTATGGCTGTCAGCATAATGTGATGCAATTTAAAGCGATTCATAGTATCAAGAAAAATGTGATAAAAATTAAAACATGCCCCTTGACTTTCATACCATTAATTCAACCAATTCATGCTTGAAATATCAGTGTCATGGTGTGATGCATTTTTAACTATAGTTATCTGAATAAGAAGAATGGTTTGATATAACTACGCCTACAGAAAGGTAACAGGGTTGACTTGTTTTTACAGTTCACAGCAGGGTTATTATTTTTAACTAAAAGTGAAAAAGCTTAACTAAAACCACTTAAAACATTACTTTAAATAAAGTAAGCATTAACTGAAATCAAATAAAGTAACTAAGCTGAAGTAACATAATAACTAAATAAATTACAAAAACACAACAAAATTATTGTTCGAAACTTTAACTAAAATTAAAATGAAAACAGAACATTTAAAAATAACATTTCTTTCTATATATAATATAATATGGTCAAATTTAAAATTATAATACCATATATCGATACTGAAATAACACTGGATCAAGAATGTAATGCAAATGTTTCTACAAATATCCATAATAAATACTTATCAAACTCAAATACAAAAGTTTTTTGATTCAGTTATCATTTGTTTACTATAGAAAAACATGGTAACAGGGTTGACAATTTAATAGCATGCCTTACTGACATTGAAAAAAAAAGCAAGTTAAAGTGATAAAAATAAGATATATTTACTTCTTGAAAGGATGGTTGACAGAATTATTATTATTATTATTTTACCTGGTGAAACCTTGATGAAAACCTGGTGACACAACTTTTAATATACAGTATAATATACAGTATTTTGTTGTTGTTTAGCAATGGCACTTTAGAAACACAATGTTGGAAAAAGCCACAACAAATGATGAAACAATTAAGAAAAAGAAAGTAAACAAACTGAAAATAAATTTATCATCAATTGATGTTTTCCATACTGCAAAACAATTTGTATAAGTTTCTAAAGTTGTCAGTTATTACATTATTAGTTATCAGTGATTACATTAAGTCATTATTTATGTGTTATTAAGGGACTCAAACACACCAAATATCATCCGTTTGGTATAATGACCCACCAGATGTTCCACTGAAGACCATATTTATAGCAGCTTGACCTGTCCCTCTGCTGAGCTCAGCACATATAACATAGTCTGGGCTAAAGAATCACAGACTGTTATTCACTTGCTCCGCTGGGTGCTCTGTGTTTAGCGGAGCTTCATCTGTCTTCATATCCATGTCATCTCCTAACAAGTGTTTAAACAGGGCACCTGCCCGCTGCTTCAACAAAGCCACCAGGCAGACTGCCTCATCTCTCCATGAGCCTGATTTACCCTGCTGTGGACGGGCCATCATTCATCACATACACTAACACACACACACATCTAACAGACAATACTTACAGGACAACAGGTCAGCTGCTGAGTCACCCCACACTGTAGGCTATAATAAAGCTGTGTTATTTTATAAATGCTTATTAGCCACAAGGTCCTACTGAGACATGAGAACATCATATATAACACACATAATTCAAAACATAAACATGCTGTGCATGTAAAAAAAACTAAAACAAATGGGAGAGAGAACAGCTTTTTGTATACATTTTATTTTATACTGATTTTCTTTTTTACTAAGCCTGCTAAAGTTAATGTTTGAAATCAATTTTACACTTAACACCATGTTTATGTTTAACACATACATAACGCAAATAACACATTTACCTAATCTGACATTACAAGCGTTTCATTTAGTACACCATTTGTCAGTAAAAGAAGGATAAACCTTGTCTAAGAAAATCCTTCTTAATGGCAGTTTTATTTAGAAATGTGTGCAGTACTACTATGCAAAAACCTGGGTCTTATTCACAAGTGTGTGTGTGTGTGTGTGTGTGTGTGTGTGTGTGTGTGTGTGTGTGTGTGTGTGTGTGTGTGTGTGTGTGTGTGTGTGTGTGTGTGTGTGTGTGTGTGTGTGTGTGTGTGTGTGTGTGTGTGTGTGTGTGTGTGTGTGTGTGTGTGTGTGTGTGTGTGTGTGTGTGTGTGTGTGTGTGTGTCATAACATGCCTTTGCTGAAAATGTACTCACCCCTATAAGTATATGACTTTTTTTCTTCATCGGAACAAATGGATCCTCTGGAGTGAGAGGGTGCTGTCAGTATGACAGTCTAAACAGCTGATAAGAACATCACAATAATCCAAGTAATCCAAACCATTATAGATATAAGACTCATATTTAGCCAGAAGCAATGGTTTGAAGTTGAAAACACAGCATTTTACTTTACAAAACTGTAATTGATGGACTGGAGTCATGTGGATTACACTCTTAAGAAAAAATGGTTCTAAACAGTACCAGAAAAGGGTTATTCGGCTTGTAACAATAGCAGAACCCTTTTTAGTGCTAAATAGAACCTTTTTTATAGGGTTCCACACAGAGCCATGCTTTGAATGTGCTATATAGGACCTTAATGGTGTTATAAATAACCTTTTTAATTATAATTTTTCTTTAATATTAATATGCTAATATCATTAATATCAGCATTATTTGTATATATTATTTATTAATATAGCTTTTGTACCCCTCTATCTGCCTGGTCTTATAATCTATCTTACCTATCTTATATCTTATAATATAGTTGTAATATCTCATAATATAAGTGTCTATTAGGGTTTTACATCAAATCAACAACAACAATGTGTCAATATTATTATTATTTTAATGATGTGAAATTGTAGCAAAAATGACAGTGTTCTAACAACAGTTATTAGTAGAATATATTAATGAATGACAATGGACATTGAACATAAATAAATGCTTAAAAAAGTAAAGCAAAATAGAACATAAAATAGTTTACTGAAGACCAAGCTCCAGTAAAATCTCTTCACAATCCTCTATGATGCCTTTAAGTTCATCATTGTCTGTAATTTGGTGTAATTGAATGTCAGTTTCTCTCTGCAGATGATGAGGTTGTAGTATCTGAAATGCACAATTGAGTTTAGATATTCAATGTGTCTCCTTTCATTTGTTTATTTATGTGAAAACAATTGTTTTTGAAGGCCAAACGTAGTATGTGAGCACTTCACAATGTTAAAAGGAAAAAGTAATATAAAGTCATGGGGTAGCTGGGTATGTTTATGCATTAACCCCAGTAAAAAAATCTAACAAAATGGTTCATAATTTCAATATCTTTGTTACTTACTTAGTGAGGAAAAGGAGAGTATTCCTAACTGAATAGAGCTGGTCACATGTACATGTTCTCTTAAACTAAAAAAAGAAATGACGTAGAAAAAGCAATTAGCATTTGAAAGTTATAATTTATAGACATTTTTAGAAAGAAATGATTTACCTGTTGAGAGTGTTGACAGTCTGTGTAGTTGGATGGCTGAGCTCCAGATCTTAGAGTGTATCCTCGGTTAGGACTTCACATTAAAACAACAACAACAACAATAACCACAACAGCAGCATGTTGTGTGAATTAAGTAGGTTTTTATTGACATGCAAAATTGTCAGTGCTCATAACAACAGTTAGCTGAATACATTGATGAATGACAATTGACAATGAACATGAATAAATACATAAAGAAGTAAAACACAAAATAAGAACAAAAAATAGATGTGATGAAAATCAAGTTTCAGTGAAACAATCACATTCCAGTCAATATGATGCCTTTAGGTCCATTATTTTGGTGTGATTAAGTGGTGATTTTTCTCTGCAGATGATGCGGTTCTAGGATGTGATACATCTGAAATACACAATTGAGTTTAGATTTAGTGTGTCCATGTGTTTATGTAAAAACAATTATGTTTATGAAGGCCAAAAGCAAAAATGGACAGTATGTGATTCCTGCACAATCGTAAAAGAGAAAAGTGTTAAAAAGTAATGGGATAGTTTTAATATTTTTTTGTGACTGGGTGTGTTTACATAAAGTAATAATTAAAAAAGTCTAACTATGAATTATAAATTCATTGTCTCTTTTACTTACTTAGTGGAGGAGAGGAGATAAGTTTCCAAAGCTTAGCAAAGCTGCACACACTAGGCTATATGTGACCAAAAATTTAAATTAAAATAAGAACATGTTTGTTTGGAAACCGGTTACAATTTTAAAGTTAAATTTGTAATTAAATTTAAGAATTAAATCATTTACCCGTTGAGCGTGTGTTGAAAGTCTGTGTAGTTGGATAAATTAACTCCAGAAAATCAGTAATGAAGTGCTTTGACAGTTACAGATTTGAAAAACAAAAGGGCGGGAACAAAGAACCCTAAACTTTAACAAATAACCATTTCGGCATAAAAGGTTTCTTCAGAATGCTATGGTTCTAAATAAAAACATTACTGCATGCAAAGAACTTTTAAAGAACCATATTTTTTCAGAGTGATACTTGTGGATTATTGCAACGCTTTTATCAGTTGTTTGAACTCTCCTTCTGACGGCACCCATTCACTACAGTGATATTTCACCCTCCAATAAACTATGCCAGATTGCAATAGTATGCTGGAAATGATGGGGACAGCTGGAGTGTGAATAGAATATGCTGATATTGATCTGATTGTTCAAGATGCATGAAGTGACAGTATACAATCAGTTTATTTGATGGAAGAGTATGGAACGTGGTCTGCTCAAAGACTGCACAGAGGGTCAGAGGTCATAACCAAGTCATTGCAGTTTCAGGGGGTCAAGCTGGTTTTTGAAATATGGTACATTAAAACATTTGACCCTACCAGCTGGTAGTCTAAAATCAACCATATAGACAAGCTTGGACCAGGTAAAAACCACGTAAATATATTTTCCAGCAAGGCATCCCTTCCCCTCTACATAAACCTCACAAAACAACATTTTAAATAATGCAAGGAAAAATCTGACTGCCCAAAAAATAACAGCTCTCAGACATGCAAGGTAAATACAACTATAAGCAGCTCTACAGAAGTGGTAATGTCATGATTCGGCTGAAGTTAGTTCAATGTTGATTCAATGTACTTCTATAACAGTGTCGATATTGCAAAGATAGTGTCACAATCCAACTCAATTCAGTTCAAATTTTGTTCTCATCTGATATAGTCAGTGCAGTTAAATCAATAATGTCACTGAATGTTAATTGTTTTTTAAAACATTGTAAATGTACAATATGTGTGGTAGGGCCATTTACATAAAAAACAAACACTCATGAGATCACATTGGAGAAGGTGAGAGTGTTGCACTGAGGAAGGGTGTGAGATGTGCGAACCCGCTCTGACAGTTCAATCACGTTCCAGTCACACAAAAGATCTATTGATTAGCATGCTGAGAGCTCGATGAACGATCTCCATCTTCAACTCTCTCTGCCTCTCACCGTCAACCCAGGTATTAATGAGGAGACTTGCAGCTGTAGACTTACTGAGCTACTGAGTCTCTACACACTTCATCAATCTCTCTTATTCACTCGCACTGAATGTGGCCAGAACAATGAGACCCTGCAGACTGACTCTCTGGACAAATACCATCAACAATTGACAAATCCTGCTTCTCTGCCTGCAGTAGACCTGTGAAAATGACTTACACTGTAGAGAAGGTTAGGAGATGGCCTTTTCAACAATTAATATCGGTTCTGTTTTCGAGTATTAAAATAAGGTTGCTGTAAATTAGGTTGCTCTGGCTATGTCAGCTTTATTTCTGTAGCTACATGTGCGTTTTGTGTGTTTTGTGCCTGGGTGCACTTTTCAGCGAGATGCGAAATTCGTACCAATAAGTACATATCACTGCAGTTTCCAAAATAAATGAACACTAGAGTCAGTAAAACTCTGATGCCTTTTATTCCTTTTCATACAAATTTACAGAGTTTCGCACAATTTCTTGAAGAATTTCATGTTATGACTTCAAAACAATATTAATATGCTGGGAGATTTGAAAACTGATGCTTTTGAACGTTTGAATCACACACATCCAGCTTCAAATCTATGGGTTTTCATAGACAGTATGTTTATTCGGGTAGCTCACGGAGTACCGAGACGTAGGCTTTTTGAGACTTGAGCGCCCTGTTCAAATCCCGTGTGACTACGGTTCGACAAAACAGTTCAAATCTGCATATAAGGAAGTTGAAATGGCACGGTTGCATCAACAAATACGTTTTTATATCAGTTTTGCATTTGTCAACACTATCGGGTAGGTTTAGGGTTGGGTTTGGTATAGGGGATATTTCCAACACGATAGAACATTATTTTTTGGTAACGGTCCCCGAATATTTGAATTCTGAACCGCCGCAATATGTTCCTAAAGTAACACAATAAAAACACAGCAATACGTGCCTACATCAACATAATAAAAATGTGCCAGGGTTCAGGTATTGAACCTGTGTTTTAGCGCCACTCAGTGGACCTTTCTCTTAGTAACTGCGGCGAAACGTGCAGTAAGGTGCGTAAAAACGGTCTCGCTAAAAAGTGCACAGAGGTACGAGTTTTTATGAGACCAGGTTGGTTCTTTTATACGTGACCTGTCATCTTATATTACATGCCGTTTCTAGTTTTTGTCGTATGTTTATGTGATATATTATAGCTCAGCAATATCAAATAAGCAAGAGTGCTGTTCCCCCCCCTGAATATCTGCACGACTGCAAATGTGACATTGATTTTATACAGCAGTTCAATAAACAAGAGCTTAATGCTGTGTTAAATATTATATACAATGTCTGTTTGTTAAATATCGCAAATGAAAATCGTTCCAAACAAAATCTCAGAACAACGCACAGAATTGTTTAGTTATTGAATTAATCTGCATTTTTTCAACAACTTGAGTGAGACAATGATTCAGTGACTCATTCATGAAGACTTCATTTGCTGCGTTCTTGAAACAATCGGCCAATTTAACAAATCGGTTGAATTAATAAATCACTCATTAAGACATCATCTATTGGCAATTGTAAAGTTTCATTAGTCAGTATCATTTCATTTTTTGATATTTATAAAAACTTAATATCCATTTATCATCATTTATGCAATGTTTAATCTAAAGATTTCTTTCTAAAGCTACTTTTTGCAATTTTTTTACTTTTTGCTTTTCTCATTTAACATAAGAATGACTTTAAATGACTTTCTGGAGTAATTGTAATTTTTCAGCCAAAACTGATGTGTAATTATTTTGTGATTAATTCAACTAATGAATTGATATATGATGTAATCAATTAATTGATATATTCACTTGAAAGCCCTAATGAAAATATAATTAAAAAAATATAATTTATTATTAATGTTATTGTTGTTGTTAGATGTTGTTGTTTATAGTCAATATGGGTTCACATATTGATCTTTTCTGACAGCTTTAATTTTCAGAGGATTTTTTACTCAACCTGTCTCAAGATAATATAAATTAAGCAATTTGTATTATTTCTTAACTAGAATTTTAATGATAATTATAATCATATCTTATTTTTTTAAATAATTATTAAATAACAACAACAATAAATAACATTAATATTGTTATTGTTTTGTTTGTTGTTGTTGATGCTTGATTGATCATACTGAATGTGCTCAACAAAAACAGTTTCAATGTTGCACATGATCATATTTGAGCTTTTCTGGGAACAAACTTTACTTTTCAGAGCCATTTTTGCAAAGACTTTTACCCAACTGGTCCCAAGATTGTTTTTAGTAGATATATGACCACTAAAAATCTCATGCTAGCCAGCAAAACCATGGCCTGTTTGCTTAAATGTCCAAATACTTTCTGAGATAAAGACACTGCAGTGCTGACAGAAAAGAAACAACCACCTCTATTTATTAGTTTCTTTCTTCCTCTCATTCATACAGCCAGTATCTTGTATTATTGTCTTATAAGCCAACTGGGTCACTTAATCCTCAGGGTGTCAGCATCCCTACATGCAATTAAACCCACTGCAGCTCTCCACGTGTTATACACACTCGCTCACACAGTGGATCCTGCAGGTTCTTGCAGGGGCAGTTGCATTAAACACAGTTTAGAGAGCAATGCGACCTTTTCCACAGCCCCAGAGGTCCACTCATCTCTCCTTTCCCCATCTGTCCATCACAGTCACACATACACCAGAGGGGACGCCGTCACCAGCACATCAGCCTTGATTGGTAGAGTATCACACATAACCATCCTCTTTAATCTATCAGCAAAATATACTGTTTTTATACTCTTTCTGTCTTCCTCTGAATCAGTTTCAAATTCTTAATCCAAAAAACATTCAGCCCATATGCATGGAAATTTCCACTTTATTTCCCAGAATTGTGTAATATATCACAATTGTGACTTACTATCTCATAACTGTGACTGTATCTTACACATAAAATGTTATACTGTATGTCTCATTGTGACTTTATTATATATTTATATATATATATATATATATATATATATATATATATATATATATATATATATATATATATATATATATATATATGATTGATAGGGCTTTCATTCATTCAGTTGCTCTTTTCTAAATTAAATTACATTTGAAAGAAGTAATATGAATAAATCATAGTAATCAACTGCAAAATTCTCTAATGTGGGATGCCCGGGTGGGTATGAAACCACATAGAATAAGTCTGACATTTTACTAAAAACAAACTATGTGGAAAACTATGTTTAAATTAAAAATGATTTTATTGTCTTTAAGCTGGCATTATGCCATGGGTAAGATCTGCATAACATAGCATAACATTTTTCATAACTAATACAATCCTACTGGCCCATTTTCTTCCACACAACATCTACAAGGAATGCAGTATGTAATAGGTACACTCTGCATAATATTTAATGAATGCATGAAAATAAAATTCAGATACAGAGTGGAAAAAACAACATAAAAAGACTGATATATTAGTGGTAGCCACCTCATGCAGACAATACAGACAGGCTCTGAACTGAAATATTCTAGCACAACTGTACCTGGGAAAAATATTTCCCAGAGCTGGATGTGAGAGCAGATGCGTAAAGGCTATGCAAAAGTGGCACCTTCAGTCATTAGACAATTTCTTTATTAGAGATCCAAGCACAAAAGTGCTAGACATTTATTGAGTTTGTACTGATTTTCCTCATTAGTCTAGACTTGGATACATCAGAAAGAAAGTGTGATATGGAAATTCTTGAATGGAATGGGGGATGTATGTACAGCAAACTTAATAAATCTGGGAAATAAAACCCTACAATTTAAAACTAATAAACTCAGTACAGTCTCTATGCCTTCTGTTCCTGGCAGAAGCGCTGTCTGCATCCAGTGTGTGTGTGTGTGTGTGTGTGTGTGTGTGTGATGAATAATGCATGAGTGTTCATTAAAATGAGTGTGTGTGTGTGTGTGTGTGTGTGTGTGTGTGTGTGTGTGTGTGTGTGTGTGTGTGTGTGTGTGTGTGTGTGTGTGTGTGTGTGTGTGTGTGTGTGTGTGTGTGTGTGTGTGTGTGTGTGTGTGTGTGTGTGTGTGTGTGTGTGTGTGTGTGTGTGTGTGTGTGTGTGTGTGTGTGTGTGTGTCCTCCTCCCCTGCCTTGTGGCTGCCATCTGGATCCATGCCATGACTGCCACCATTTAGAGAGAGAGAGTGTATAAGGTATCTGAAAGCATCTTAAACATAGAATAGATGTAAATTCATAGTTGAATGATTCAGCTCTGACTATTGGCCTGCAATTTCAATAAAGGAAAACATTTTTCATTTGGTGCATACTGCATACTTTTATTCAAAGCAACTTATAGTGCATTGAAGGTGTAATCAGTTTGGAGTTCTTTGGGAATCAATCCATGACCTTGGCATTTATAATGCCATACGCCAGTGCACAGGTCAATCATTGTTAAAGGATCAAGGTATTTCACCTTTGAACCCATTTGTCATTAATATTTCAAGAAGAATGATCCTGTGTGCATATCTACATATATCAAATGTGTACTATATTTCATGAAGATGTACTATATTTCAGAAAGTGTACCTTAATGTATTATAATGCAAATAGTATAATAGTAATGAAATAAAACACTGTGGTGAATTTAAAGAAAGTGCACTTTTATACTATTTCTTTACTCTCTTAAAGGGTTAAGTGCTATTTCTTAACATACTTAAAGAGTCGTTGTTTTTTTCTTTACGTACAAAAAGTATTATTGTCGCTTCTAATATTACGGTTGAACCACTGATGGCAGATGGACTATTCTGACGATGTTTTTAATACATTTCTGTGCCTTGACAGTGTTAATTGTTTGGCAGTCAATGGGACAGTCACAACCTTCTGGTTTTCATCCAAAATATCTTAAATTGTGCTCCGAAGACGAACAAAGCTTTTACGGGTTTGGAATGACAATGGGGGTAAGTGATTAATGGCACAATTTTCATTTTGGGGTGGAGTAACCCTTTAAATACTCCTTAAAAAGTTTTACTTTAAAGGGCATTTTAAACCATTATGTTTGAATAATATTTTGTCATGCTTTAGATAAGTACACTTATACTGACTCAGTGCATCTCAGTGTGGTATGGAAATTCCTCAAACCAGGACTGCAAGGCTCTACAGAGAGTTGTGCGCTTAGCTGAGCGCATCTCAAGGTCTGCTCTCCCCTCTCTGCAGGACATCTACCTCAAACGCTTCAAAAGCAGAGCTGCAAAAATCATCAAAGACTCAACTCACCCCGGTAACCATCTTTTCTGTTTACTGCCATCTGGCAAGCGCTTCAGGAGCATGATGGCAAAAACTGAGAGACTGAGGAGGAGCTTCTTCCCTCAGGCCATCAGGCTCCTAAACACAAACCCAGTCTCATAAACATTCACAAGACTCATTGTTAACTGTAAATATTCTCAAATATTGCTGCCCTGAACAACCCGTCTGCACATCCCTCTTATTCACATTACTATTTATTAAGTCCCAGTACACTGTTTTTTTGCACATCTTATTGTTTTTTACACATCTTATTGTTTTTTTGCACATCTTATTGTTTTTGCACATCTTATTGTTTTGCTCATCTTATTGTTTTGCACTTTTTATTTCATTGCACATTTTACTCTTATTTCTCTTCTTTTACCATATATATGCTCTCGTGTTGTGTTACTTTATATCATTTTTTATTTTTATTATTTTGCACTGTCCACTGAGCGGACCTGATTCGATTACATTTCACTTCTAATTATACCCAGTATAATTTATTATGTGACGAATAAAGAAACCTTGACCTTGACCTTGACTTACTGTAGTATGCACTAAGATGCTAAAGCACATGTAAAGCACTTGGTCATCATTTTAACTTTGGTTAATTTTGTTATTCAGTATTATGGTTAAGTTCATATATTTTACGTGTAGTAAATCACAACATCATTACAAATTTGCAATTACAAATAGATGTAATAAATAAATGGCATTCAAGTTTTAATAAAAAACAATTTTTTTTTTTTACTTTTTATAAGTACACTAAAGTGTACTTCCTTTTCACAAAGATATTCATCATGTTACACACATTAGATATCCTATGCATATTAATTAAATTAATCTAATAGCAAATTTAGCCATATGTGACTCTTAATGCTATGAGGGGGCCCCATAGAGGGCCTGGGCCCCCTGCATGAGAGTCCCGTATGTCAGTGCCCTGCATGTGGGCAATAGAAAAATTATAATAAACACTTAAATTATTCACAATAACTTTAATTTGGTAGTAAATCGACTGTAAAGTCGTATACTATTTGTCGTCATTGAGTTGCTGCTCATTTGCACAGTTAAACTTTTATCAACACTCCCATAT
Organism: Ptychobarbus kaznakovi; assembly: GCA_027422405.1. Taxonomy (NCBI): domain Eukaryota; kingdom Metazoa; phylum Chordata; class Actinopteri; order Cypriniformes; family Cyprinidae; genus Ptychobarbus; species Ptychobarbus kaznakovi. The sequence continues at coordinate 33,847,344 of CM049798.1, forward strand.
CCTTCTTCAGCTGTCACTGACACTCATGTCACTGGAAATTGCCAACTCTCATTGAAAATGAATGACTTCTGGTGACTTACAAATCGCTGTAAGTGTGAACACCCCTTTGCATTAACATACTGAACAATCAAAAACATCCTTTGTCTTGTTCCATCCTTCACCGCCTAAAATGAGTGTCATACGTGATTTGTCTTCTGTTTTGTCCCACAGTGTCACTGGTGTCTCTATTTGTGTGTGTCTGACTGTAGGTGACCCGTAAGTGCCAAACCCACAGTGGGTGTAAAAGCAGAGGGTGGGCACTGCCATAAACCACATCTACTGTACCGTATATCCCAACACTGCTGTTTCAGCCTCATAAACACACCACAAAGTGTCCTATCGCACAGATCCAATGCTACTATGTATATATGTGTGTGACTCTATTCGTGACCGCGGTCACCAGACATTACATCACTTGCCTCAGAAGACTTAATAGCAAGTCTTGTGTGTATTTGCTGTTTTTTCCTGGCACACTGCTTTTAAAGGGACGTGTTTTCAGTTTTGTCAGCAGTTTTCCTCTGGGATTTCTGCTTTTAGGGCCTCGACAAATGGTTTGTGCATCCTTTTATACATTCTGCAGCATATGCTTAGGGAATGATGGGATATAACAACATATATGGGATATGATTGTGTCACTTTGTACTTGGTTAAACTGATACAGCGGTGAATGTTATCTAGCTCGGTATATGCTGCACATATCTCAGGCACTCAAACGGAAGATTGACTCTCATCAATGCACAGCCATACATACTCACACAAACATACACACTACTCGCCAATGCAAGTATACTACTATACTGTGGTGAAAGTAATAGTTTACCTAAAATAATAATATAACAACCTTTGATTTAAAATTTGAGAGACGTATTGCATAGCTTCAATAGACTTAAAATAGAAAATATAGTAGACAAGTATGAAAAACTTTTTTATGGTGCTTTCTTTCTTTTTTCTTTCTTTTTCAACAGCCCTTGGTCACTTTACAGTATCCCGTTCCCTGTCAAAAGGATGTATACTTTTAGCATAAAATTATTACAAACAAATGATATAGTTTAAATGAATATTCTTAAGCAGAAACTAAATGTTTTAGACACTTAATTACATGTTAATTGCAATTGAATGAAAATGAATTATAGTTTACATTTATTTACAATACATTTAGATGAAAATTTGAGTTTATTTGATCCACTTAAATAATATATAATTACATCTTTATATGTAATTTCATAATTTTTTTCTATTGTCTCTGAGGTGTGCTGCTGAATGTACTGACAGGCATTTATGGTAAACTAAAATGTATTAAAATCAATGATGGGAAATATGGTAAACTAAAATGATTTAAATACATTTGTAATTACACATTTGTAATGATGTAATAAACACAAGTTGCAATTTAGTATTGTACATTTAAAATGTATTAACTTTTACATACACCTATTAACTTTAACATACATTTAATAAAATATATTACTGTATGTAATAATACACTACAGTTAACTGTATAATCAAGTACTGAAGTTATGCTTTAGACATCAACATAAGCATACTTCTTTAATGCATGACAAATACTTTAGGCTGTCAAATCGATTAATCGCGATCAAGCACATCCAAAACATTATATAAAAGTATGTGTTTACAATATATGTATGCGTGTATTGTGTATATTTATATGAATATACACACATACAGTATATGTATATATATTTAAGGAATATATGTAATTTATATAAAAAATTATATAATATAAATAATATATTATACACTTACACATATATACTCTTCAGCAGGCTTTCATTTCATTAATATTTTATTATATATGTACAGTTTCTTAAAAAAATACACTTTTAAGATTTGAAGTAATACTATTAAGTGCACTTCTTTTTCACAAGGGGTAGTTGTGTTGGCAAAAGCTGTATTCCTGTGCCCCCTCCTCTTTGTGCTATTAGTATGTGTGCGTCTGATAGAGTGCACAGGGTCACAGTAATTTGCCACAGGTTGAGTCTGTGATAATGTGTGTGCAGTGACCAAGTGAACCCAGAAAATGGCTACATTTTAAATCCTTTTCCAGTGCAATGCACACATGCCTGCATCTACTGCACAAACAAACTAAACTACCTCCTTCGGCAATATTATGAGGGAGGCCATGCCATGTTTACTGTAGAATATGGCGCGGATCTATCTAAATAACTGCAATGCGTATCCTCAGTTACAGCTTTATTTCCCCTGATTCCTCGTCATATTGGGAGTTGCAGCCCCAGTCAATATTGCTGCATATACATTAAATTCTTGAATTGTTCTGGAGGGATTCTGTATGTGTATGTGTGCATGTTTATGTGGTTTATGAGAACACAAATTTGTATAATGACATAGGTATTACAAGGTGAAGGTGATTTATGAGGACATTTTCAATGTCCCCATAATTCAAAAGGCTTATAAATCATACAGAATTAGTTTTTTTGAGAAAGTAAAAATGCTCAAAGTTTCCTGTAAGGTGTAGGTTTAGGTGTAGGGTTGGTGTAGGGTGATAGAAAATATGGTTTGTACAGTATAAAAACCAGGGATGTGTGATTGGATATGTTTACAAAACCAAACTAGCGCAATACTCCTGTTTTTCCACTGCAATATACATACTATACACAGTATGCATTTTTTATTTATTAAATTCCCAAATTATCCAGTACATTTGCCAGTAACAGATTTTCAGACCTTCCATAAGCAGGTTTTTTACCTTTTATTCGACTATGAAAAGTTTAGAATTTTTTACATAAAATAAAAATGCAGAAGAACTTATTTCTTTTTGATAGCAGTCGATGAATTAAACATGCATGCATTGAGGTCATGTGATATATGGCATACTATACTTTTTGTAACATACATAATTAAACACTGTGGTTAAATTCAGAACAACACACTAACAGATTACTCTACTTCTCTGTCATGTAAATGTAGAAACATACAGTAAGTACCATGCAGTATGCTAGTAATAAACCACAATGGGTAAAGCACACCCATCTCTCATCGTGCCTCTTCTCCTTACAAACCACCTGTTGAAGAAAATTCGTTTTGGTTGATTTTACATGATTTTCTATATGCTCATGAAATATAGTGATATAAAGAGTGTTTCTTTCTAGTTTCTTACCATGAGTGGAAAAGTATAGTTTGTGAGCTTGTAACCTTGAGTGCCTAGCGTGTGGATATAAGGTGGAGGAGCACCCTCCCCGTTTGTCACACTCTGCAGCAACCTGTGTGTCTGTATAAATGTTGACCTTCTTTGAAAAGAATAAACCTTTTTAAAGAGTAAAAGTGAGTTTGTCTCTTATGCTGATGAGAGTCATTTAAAATTGCTCCGACACCACCACAGAGCTGTATTACTTTCCATTTGAATATGCAGCATGTGTGTGTGAGAGAGAGAAGTGTGAATGGGTATCGGGGCAGCAGTCAGACCTCCTGGCCGTGAGCCAGCGTGGGATAGTAGGTGTCCCTGTGCCAGCTGGCAGGCCTCTCCTCCCATCTGTGGAGGTGCAGCGAGTGTACAGTGATGTCAGCTAGCGCTCTGCTCAGCCCAGACCAGATTTACAAGGGGAAACTCCAGCTGGACCAGACAGATCTTAACATGCTACCGCAGGGCATGACAGTCAGCATTTATATTAGCAGGACTGGGGTAATGTGTTACAATTAAAATATGTGATGAATCGGATTACATTGATGAAGTGAAAAGTAAAGTAATACGGTACTTACAACTTGACAAAATGCCATTCCTCCAATTACAAAAAAAAAAGCTGTTGACACTTTATGCATATATCTATAGAGAGGCGTTGTCGCTTTACAAATGACAAAAAAAGTGATACTGTTCTAGGGTGCGCTTCCCGAAAGCACTGTAAGCCAACTGTGGTCGCAAATCTTTACCAGCATTGTTTAGCAATTCAACAATTCCCAACACCATATTCCAGCAAACATTAGCAAACAGCATCGTAAATCTGTGTTGTTGGAACTTCAGCTCACAACGTATGGTTAGAAGCATTTTTAGAAGCCAAATACTGTACATAATACATGATAACCTGATTTTTTTTATCTGTTGTTTGTATAAGTGAACTAAAAAAATTCCAATTAATTGCAATTAGTTATTAAATATTTATTACACCACAACTGCCACATGATGTCATTAAGAACAGTCTTATAATATTAAACAACACAAAGCAATGTGATGTTTCTTGCCATAGAAATGTAAATGTAATGTGGGAAGATAAATTGCTTTTATTGAATGTAACACATTTGTTACATTCATAAAAATGACAATGTAACATACAGTAATAAGATGATTTTATTATAAGAAATGCGTTAGTTACTTTCCACGAAAACAATGTAACAATTAAATGCTTTTATTAAAAGTAGCATCAGTTTCTATTCATAAAAAGTAATGATGTAACATTAGTTACCATTTTTTGAAAGTAACATGTGACTTAGAATCCATAAAAAGTAATGTAACAAATAGTTGATTGATTCTTTACATGAAAAGTAACAATGTACTAACAATAAGTCATTTTTATTCAGTGATAATAGTTACTTTCCCTAAAAGTATCGCGTAACACGCATATTAGGAGTAACGCAATCATGTAACGCAGGGTTTCCAAAATGGTGATTTGAGGGGCAATTGCATGGAGTTCATGAGTTGATAAAAACAACAACAAAAAATTATATTTATATTGATTTAAAATATAAATAAATAAATGGGGCTGCACAATTATCGCAATAAGATCAGAAGTCATTCACAGTATATACAGCAAGCTCATCTCTGCTTGTGCTGCGTTTTGGAACGTGGACTAGGTTTACTTTATTTACACACACATGATTTCCATCATTACTGTGGACAGAAGTTTACAGCATTTCAGCAGTATTCTGATGAAGGATTTTAAATGTTTTGAGTTTGAGGGTTCGAACATGTTTTATTAATATATTATAACACTTACTTATTTGTTCCTTATTCATGTAATGGACAAGGCTTTGGCAATACTGTGCAAGTTATACCAATGAAGCTCATTTTAATTTAATTAAACTGAATTTAATAACAGTTACTAATGAAAAATTTGATATTTCATTTATTTACTTGCAGGTCATTTGACAGTTAACTGAATCCGTTACATACAAATGAATCATTAAATTGTTGAGATATTAACTTAAAATCTCAGAGGGTACTTAAAGGTGGGGTAAGTGAATTCTGGTAGCCAATGTTGATATTTGAAAACACCAAAACAAACACGCCCCTGCCCCCAAAAGGTCTTGCCCCTATTTTGATAGCTCCGCCCCACACATACGTACGCATTACGCATCCCAGGCAACGATTAGTTCTGTGAAACAAAGCAAAACCAATGTTACTCACCTATCGAGAAGAAACAAAACAACCTCGGCGTCCGATCGCAGACCTTCCCACTCCTTGAGTTCTCTCCAGCGCAGGAAAGCTGATCCGATATTTACACGGGTCCTAATTCTTACCTTATCACAACACCGTGTCAACACCGGACGCGAGTGGCGAGGCGCGACCAAATACTATGGAACTCATTATAATCAGTGATACCGTCTACACTAGATGCCGCGCCGCGTCACGACAAATCCCTGACAGTAAACTGCTTCCGCGCTTTATTTATGACACAAATTTCAAAATATTTTCAATGGCGTCCGGTGTACACACGGTGTAAGCCTTTTTTTGTTCCACAGATGTTTTCCTCTTTTGTTTTTTATCTGCCATCTCTATCTTTCTGTCGTCGTTCGGCTCGGCTAATGTCCGTCATGTGCACTGAGCGCTCTCTCCTCGCATCATGAGTAGACACGCTCTTACTTCTGATTGGCTACAAGTTTGTTTTGGGACTGGGCCCGACTTTAAAGTAAATATTTAAAGGAATCAGTTGACAAAAAACTTTTACTTTCAAAACTGACACCCTCAACATTGTACATTATACCACAGTTAAGTCATTAAGTCATGTGGCTTTCAGACAACCTGCACTATGGGACAGGCAAACAAATAATTATGCATCAAAAGAAGGCTTAAATAATTCTCAAGAGCCCACGCAGCTCCGAGAAGCCACCTACAGATCATTAAGCATTCACAGCCTGTTATTAGAACATAACCGTCACAGAACATGTGTGACTTTGTTGTATCCGTGAGTTTACTGATCCCACAATAGTCATTTCTCAGCCATATATTCTTTACCACATAAAACATTTGAGGGTGTACACAGAAAGGAAGCTTCGGGACACCAGCTGCAGCTTGCGTGCTGAAATCCGCAAACACAAACACACACACGTACACAGTATTGTCTTTGGCAGCCTTATCGGTGTGTTTGTGTTTGTATGTGCATCTGCCCTTGCATGTAGATGGGATGCGCCTCTATGCATCTGCATATGTGTATGCGTGTGTGTGGCTGAGGTGTTTACCGCTCTTTAAAAGCGGCAGTGGGCGCAGGCAGATTAATAAACAGAAGGTAATGGCAGAAGGAGTCTATATTTATTTTTTATCTTAAATGGTGCTTGTTTGTCAGGCTGGATGAATATTGAGTGTGAAATTGCGATCAGGGGCGACACATGCCAGTGCTCAGCCTTATCTCTGCGCTGCAGGCGGACACAGCTGCCTTATCGCCCCTCCGCAGGAGCGCCACCTCTCTCGGGCGCTCTCCAAACCGCCACATTCCCTTTGTATCAGCCAGGAGAAGCCTGTTTACCTTTCAGTGGCTTGATATTCCTATTAGAGCTGCTCCTATTTACTCGTTTCCTTTATGCCGTGTGCAGTCTCTCATCTTTTTCATCTTTCTTTTTTCTTTCTCGCTCACTCCTTCTTGTTCTCCCGCTTCGACCTCCTAACACACCACTGGGTGGCTTGTTTGGTTTTCGTCTCTCTGAAGGGACCCCAGTGCAGCCTTTCATATTCCTTCTTGTCTGTCTGTCTTTTTGACGGCTGAATGCACGGCATTATGACTTCAGGAACGTTGCTTCATGTCAGCCTTTAAATAATATTCAAGCAAACCAAAATTGACACATGTACATTGTCTCTCATTGTTCAACAGTGTTGTTACTCCTCATTAAACTGTCAAGTTTAGGGAATATCTGGCCACTGTGGCAGACTGAGGGAAAACAGACACTGTGGGTGTAGTTTCAGGCCTCAGAGAGAGACATTTATTTGAAATAAAATGAACACGAAATGTTAAAAAAGGAGGGATAAATTATTCATGGAACATATTGTTTCATAAATGAAAGGGTGTGTGGTGTCCTCAATGTACAATTATATTTATTTATAAATGTATAGATTTTGATTTAATATATATATATATATATACTTATATATTCGAAAGTCAAAAACATTCACACAAAGTAACAAGAATGTTTGTTATAAAGACCATATAATTGAATATATTTTCTTTAAACATAAGCCAAAATATGACTTAATATAGGTCAATATGATAATAGTTTGGCTTTTTACAACTGATAAAGAAAAGCTCAATTAAAAGTTTTACTTAAGATAAGACTGAAAACATTTTGCTAGCCAATGTTTTATTTAGTTTACCTGCCATGATGCCTTTTCAAAATATGCATCATGTTTTCTGTTATGCACTAAAAAAATAATAAATAAACACCAGAAAAATAAATTGAATTAAATTAACCTACAATAATTTCTGCAGTCAGTAAAGCTAGCCAGTATATCTTCTGCACACCAACAATCTGGTATAAAGCGAAAAATCTTATTTAATATTTAAACAAAATGGGGAGTGTTATTTGCTTTTAGGCAAACTAAACAAAAAATCTGAAATCATGATTTTCGATTGGACCAATATAAAAATGCGGTAACACTTTATTTTAGGGTCTCTTAATTAATTGCTTTTTAGCATGCATATTACTAGAATATTAGCCATTTATTAGTAGTAATTAAGCACATATTAATGCCTTATTCTACATGACCTTATTCTACATCCCTAATTCTACCCAATACCTAAACTTAACAACTACCTTATTAACTACTAGAGGCAAAAACATGTCAAATGCTTAGGGAGATGCATGAATATGAGAGTCACTGGAATATCTAAAGGCTGGCTTGTGTGATTTTTAAGGGGAACAGTGACTCTGGTTGTCTGAGGTGCTCAGGAGGGCTTTGCTTTTTTTCGTGAGTGTATCTGGGCTCTCTGGAGACTGAATAGGACACATACCGCCCCAGGACCAGCAACACAAACCCCGCTTTTACAGTCTCTCTGTGGCCATGGATCACAGATTTCTGCAGGCCTTTGTACAAACTGAGAGAGAGAGAGAGAGAGAGAGAGAGAGAGAGAGAGAGAGAGAGAGAGAGAGAGAGAGAGAGAGAGAAAGCAAAGAACCATGCAGAGGTTATAGAGGAGAGGAATCATGTAGCAATGCAAATAAAATATTTCAGTGGCAAATCACATAAAAAGGGGTATGCATCACTCTTTCGAAAATAACATATATGATGCAGATGCCATAGCTGCATATCAGTTGCATTCTATATAGGCTATATTCTGCCAGTCAATTTGAATAATTACGATTTTTAGAAATCTCTTGCAGTATGCTCACCAAGGCTTCATTTATTTGAGCACAAATACAGTAAAAACTGTAATATTGTGAAATATTATTACAAGTTTTCTATTTTAAAATATTTTAAAATGTAATTTATTCCTATGATGGCAAAGCTTAATTTTCTGCAGCTATTAATTTGCTCTTTAGAAATCATTTGATGCTCAATAAACATTTCTTAAAATGATCAACGTTGAAAACAGTTGTGTTGCATAATATTTTGTGGAAAGCTTGATGCACTACCATTCAAAACTATGGGGTGAGTAATATTTAATAATAAAAATAATAATACTTATATTAAGCAAATATGAATTAAATTGACCAAAAGAGGAAGACATTTATAATGCTACAAAATATTTTTGTTCCAAATAAAAGCGGTTCATTTGAACTTCCTATTCATCAAATAATTATTAGTTATTAATAACCGTGCACTAGTAATAACTGATAATAATTTTCTGCCAATTATAATGGTTAGAATGATTTCTGAATCATGTGATATTGAAGACTGGAGTGATGACTGCTAAAATTCAGGAATAAGGAACACATTTCATTTTAAAATAGAGCAATATAGAAAACTGTCAAAATAATGTGATGTAATAATAGTTTTCCAAACTGTAGACTGGTAGTGTAATATCAATGAAAGCTAAGCTAATAAACACATTTATTATTATTATTAAAATACCACTACTACTAATAGTAATAACTTGTTAATTTTATAATTATTATTGCTGTTGTTATTATTATTATCAGCATTTCTATTTAAGCGAAGAGCAGGGAAATTCATTTCCTATCCAACAAAAGTATTTGCTAACAGTTTCATTTTAATTGTCATTAATCAAGCTTATGATACACATTCATTGTCAGGCTAAATAAATAATAAAATGAAAAAATAACCACTTAAAATTGAAATTTTAAGTCAAGATTGATCTTCTTGAAACAACATCAATATTGAGGGTGTTGATACTTCAAGATTGATCGGCCCATCCCTTGTCGAGGCTGTGATTTTAGCAAGGTAATGAGTTCTTGTTTACTAAACTGACTTCAGATCGAAGAAATTGTGCAAAGACTTGCTGCAAGTGTGTTGAGACAGTGATGGCATGTCAGCAGAGTGTGTGAGAGCGCTGTGCCCTATCTGTTAGTGTGAAGGGTACTCGGATTCCTCTGGCAGCGGGCCTGCTTGGCTGCGGTCTGACTGGCTGTTGTTTTTATCAGGCTTCTTCACACCAGGCTTGACTCAGGGCACACAGCCCATGGATAAGTGAAACAAACACAGCCTGTGCTTAGCAACACTGAGCAGCGTAGCTGGAAGGAGCCTGATAACCAAACAGCCAGAAGAGGGGCCATCGTGGACCCCACAGGCCACGCACTCATACTGCCTCGCAGACAAGGCCACAGGGAAGGAGGGGGTAAGCCCTGAAACACGGAGACTTAAGAGGACATGTCTACGCCTTTCATACATGGCAAAATTCTCTAAGCACTCTCAAAACATGCTGCTTTCAGTATAAGAGTTTTCTAAGAAAGGGCAAGGGTGGCAGTGCCTACTCAAAAAGTTTTGATAAGAAAATAGTCAACAGTACAAAAATAAAACAAATCAATGCACAACAAATAACACTGGATATAAAGTACTTTACAAAAAAGTAATGCTGTCCAACATTGAAACAAGCAGATAACGTTTAAGAAGGAGGCAGTGTCTTCAGGCCATCAAAACACCTGCAGTATATACACAGGATTGTTAATTAACCCTGAAGGAAGGTATAAAATGAAGGTATGAAACAAAAAAATATGTAATTAAGCTATATTTATAAGTATATAATATATTTTTGAAGCAAAAGTACACTACCAGTCAAATGTTTTTAAATAATAAAAATGAGTTTATTTATCCGTTTTTGAAAGAAGTCTCTTGTGCTTACCAAAGCTGATTTTACTATTTAAAAAATACAGTAAAAACAGTAATGTTGTAAAATATTTTTTAATGTAAAATTCAGCTGCCATTACTTCAGTCTTCACAGGATCATTCAGAAATTGTTTGAATATAATGTTTTGGTGTGTAATTATTAACAATTACTCCGTTGTTCATAATGGCCCTTTGATTTTACAGTATTTGTGATCAAATAAATGCAGCCTTGGTATGTATAAGATATTTATTTCTTCTTCTCAATTATTCCAAACTTTTGATCGGTAGTGTGACCTATGTTTTAATAAATGTCATGTAAATACACAATAAATATGCAGAAATATTATTACTATTATTAAGTTATTATATTTTCTGTTATTTTAGCTTATCAGCTAACTTGTCTGGTTTGAAGGATGGAGAATAATTTGAAATATTATTTAAAACATGTAGATAGCCATGCGTGGTCCCTCTGGGCATATGCCCATGTGGTTAATTTGTCCCTAGTCATTTAGAGAATGTTTTGTCACCAGCAGGCAGCATGACAAGAATAACTCATTAATTCAGTCATAAATTAATTTTTGTAATAACATGAAGGTTAGTTTCTGCTCCTGTACTGTTCCTCTGAGGGCCTTCTGCAGAATTTCACCTTTGTTAGATGACCTCACTGTTGATAGTCTGTGTTGAACATATCTATACATATCAGTAGGGAAAGATACTTATGCAAACATCTACTTATGTTTCTACAATGCAATATTGAGAGCCCACTCACAAATCAATTTTCATAAAATAACTTTCGCCTTCATTTTCTATTTCAGTATTGATTGTAGTTATGAGACTGGATGCAAAGTCAGGCTAATTAAGGAAATATAATTGATTTTATTTCACCCATGGGCCGGAAGGAACCGGTTTAGGCAAACGCGATCGAACCAGAAGAGACGCAGAAGAAACCTTTTAATGAGGCAACAATAAAAACATGGATACACCCACTCCATGCACATCATGTTGCTGAGCTATAAAAAACAAACAAACTGACAATTAATTAATCATAAGACCAAGGATAGGTTCTAGTGCCTATGAGAATATTTAAACATCTCACAATTATTACAGTACTGTTTTAATATTTTAATTCTTGTTCAAGATACCAATGTTGCTCCATTAATATCCTGCATAATTTGATGTACTGTTTTAGTTTACAATGGCTTTGAATGCAACTTAAGCAGAACTTAAAGGGTTACTCCATGCCAAAAAGAAAATTGTCATTAATCACTTAACCCCATGTCGTTCCAAACCCGTAAAAGCTTAGTTCGTCTTCATTTTGGGGTGGAGTAACCCTTTAAGAGTCAGAAATAATGTTTTATAATGCCCTTTCAATGTGCTTGGCATTATATTGTGTAATGCTATTTGGGGTTTAATATTCAGTAATACTGCATTATTGATTTGACTGTGCTAACACCAAACAAAACTTGAACTGACTTGAGCTGGATGATGACACTTTCTGTCTTCTGTATAGCTGCTTTATAGCTACTTTGATTCATAATTGATTAAATTTGCAACATCAACACTGTTACTAAACTGACTTGAATCCACATTGGACTGACTTGAGCTGAAAATCGCCACCATTGTCCTCTGTAGAGATGCGTCATAGCAGAATCTGAATTTGTCTTATATTAAATTACGTTTGCATCATTTATTCTGTAAATGTTTATTACTCAAATAAAAATAAATAAATAAAACAGTCCTTTACAGAAGTATAGACAGTATACTGAATATACATAAAGATCCACTTGAATGGAAATAAAAGTATAAATAAAAAGCAAATAAAATGCAAAAAAGAAAATAACATAATATGAGTAAAACAAGAAGATATGTAAATGAAAGAAAAATCAAAGAAAAAGCTCTAGGAACAACTGTACTTTGAGATACATTAAAAGTGCTAATTGAATCTTAGTTCAATTGCTCATATACTGTACTGTCAAGGAAAGCATTCCACATATTTGTATGGTGACTAAAAAGAGTGGCTCACCACTTTTCAAAGTTCTTAATATCTGGCTGACTAGGTGCAGTGAAATTATAAAAAGTATTCTATATTTTTGTCTCTGTCAATGAATTGGTTTCTTTGCTAGTATGCCCACTTACAAAAGTTTTCAGATAAGGTTTTAATCCAAGGCTTTAAATGTTACAAACATAAAAAAGAAAAAAAAGAAAAAACAGACATGCCAGCAGTTGACATTTATTGACTATTATTTTGTCAAGCAGGGCATCTACTCTTGAATCAACTTTTGTAGTTGGTCTTGGAATAACTTTTATAAGCCTTACAGCCTATTCACTCCAAGAACTATGAAGGTAATTAAAGGGATAATTATACTGAACAAAATTATAAACGCAACACTTTTGTTTTTGCCCCCATTTTTCATGAGCTGAACTCAAAGATCTAAGACTTTTTCTATGTACACAAAAGGCCTATTTCTCTCAAATATTGTTCACAAATCTGTCTAAATCTGTGTTAGTGAGCACTTCTCATTTGCCGAGATAATCCATCCACCTCACAGGTGTGGCATATCAAGATGCTGATTAGACAGCATGATTATTGCACAGGTGTGCCTTAGACTGGCCACAATAAAAGGCCACTCTAAAATGTGCAGTTTTACCACACAGCACAATGCCACAGATGTCGCAAGTTTTGAGGGAGCGTGCAATTGTCATGCTGACTGCAGGAATGTCCACCAGAGCTGTTGCCCGTTAATTGAATGTTCATTTCTCTACCATAAGCCGTCTCCAAAGGTTGTCAGGGAGTCACAGTCACTGCCAACCATGCACAACAGATCACAATCCCCTGAGTACTAACCACCTCCACCTTTCACCACTCAGCCTGAGCACCATATCAACGCACTCCTCCCGTACAGTCACTGTCTGGTATTGAACATTCATTTTGTACTAACCTGACTCTCTCCTGCTCTACTTATCTGCCAGTCTCTCCAGCGATCATCTCCCTGTTCTCCTCAGCTCCAGTTCTCCGGCATCTCATCGTTCTCCGGATCTCCACAGATTCTTAAGAAAGAAAGGAAAGGAATCCCCACACAGATAAGACCCACGAAACCTGATCTCACAGTTTACTCACCTGGACTCTCTGCCTTGCTCTTCACTCCCTGCCTGTGTCTAATAAACCTGCTGTTTGTGCACTTACCTCTGTGTCCTCTTGTCTGTGTGCTGACAGTTGTGGTGTCCTACTCCTTTATATTTAAAACAATTTTTAAAGTATATCTAATTAGTTATTGTTATAATTAACATCATTGGTGGGAATGGGCCTTTACCCCATAAACTAAGCCCCTCCCATAAATTTTGTATCTGAAAGGGAAACTCCCCAAATGCATATGCAATAAAGTTAGCTACAAAAATAACAATGTCCACGCCTTTTCATTGGTAATTTTTCACTATGTTTCTTTATTAAATCCTGACTGAAGTTTTTTTTATGCCAAAAGGGTTTACGTTGGTGCAAGCTAGTAAATCTGGCCCTAAAAAATTTTTTAAGATCATGAAAATATTATTAGTTCAGTCAAGTGTGTCTAAATGTATAACTTTGTTGTATATATACCAGCTGGGTGCAAATAACATGGTTTAATCCGTTTGTAAAAATGGCACCTACATTACATTTACCAGACGCTTTTATCCAAAGCGACTTACAGTGCACTCAGGCTATACATTTGTATTGTCAGTATATGTGTTCCCTGGGAATCGAACCCACAACCTTTGCGCTGCTAACGCAATGCTCTAACCACTGAGCCACAGGAACACACATTAAGTGTCTTTCTCTCTCTTGGTGGGCTGTCATCATTCCATGGCACTATGGATGGCACACAGCTGTGAGAAACCTCTCAGCGGGGACACATCGTTTCCATCTGTCCTCTACCCAGGGTGGCGCCTATCTAGAGCAGCACAGCGGCTGTGCATGCTCCGAGAAAATAGAGGGTGAGTGCACGGAAGAACAGAAAGGAACCGCATTATGCACCTGTTCTAAATTTTCCAACTCTCACAATTTGTCATGGTCATTTTGTGCCGCTAAAGGAATTTTACTCACCTGCACCTGGTCTAAATGGAATCGCTCTTAGGAAGGGACACCAGCAGAATTTGCATCAAAATCTCCCACTGCTATGTAGAAATATGAATGACACCTGTTAACTGCATTTTGGCTGGTGTACCTTGTAAGGGAATGCACATCTCGACATCTGCTTGACTATCGACAGATGAGATGATGATGTTTTGCTACACGCTAGCAGAATAGCGTATGGACATCATCCAAGAATATTATCAACACTGAGTGAAAGTGTGTGTTCTGTGAATAGCTGTTTGGGAGTTTGTGTATGTCAGACGACGCACTCAATTTAGCAGGTGTGCTTCGACAGATTTGAATTTGAGCCAAGCCGGCAGTGAAAAAACACGAGAGAAAGAGGGAGAGCGACAAAGATAGAGAGGCTATGCATCTGTGTGAGGTGCTGACAGATGGGACGGTTTAACTTCTAGAGTTCGGTTAAGATCCCGAGCTTCCCTTGGCTTGTCTGTGCCAAGCAGGTGCACACAAAAATACCAGAGAGAAGGAAAACTTCAGCTGCTTTTTTCACTGGTTGTTAAGGAGTCATTCATAAAATCTACTTTTCATTTGAGAGCCTGCCATGGCCAAGTATGATGGTATTCTTTAATGGACACTCCATTTCTTGAACATAACAATAGCTATATGTACCTAAACAGATGCACTCACACAATGATGGAACCTTTTATCAGGGCAACAAAGCCATTACCTTTACCTGCCATCTATCTCTATTCATCGGTTTCTGTAATTGCAAGGTGGTCTGCTGCATACTTTGGATGAACAACGGCTCATTCCTGGCTTGGGGTATCCAGACTTCTAACAATCAGCATCAAGGATGGTCCACACTGCAGCTTATTTTCAGCAAGATCTGCCCACTTGCTTTTTACATGACATTTAGGGGCAGGTAAATATGAAATGAATGCAGACTTTACATGTCATCTCAGTTATAATGACCAAAACATGCCGATTTATTAATAATAGGTATATATTATTATTTAAATTAAAATACTATTTATTATATTAGTTATTATTTGATCATTAAAATATCCCATTTAAAAATAGTTGTTGGATGTTGGATGTCATTTAAAAATGTGGAAATTGCTGGTCTACCAGCTTTACTTGCGAGAGTCTACAGTACCAGGTCGACATCAGGTCTACCAGTTAGCAGTCTAGTCGATCTGCCATTGAGACCATCTTGGACCAGTGAATGGCCATGTAAAACCAGCTAGTGTACCATCAGAAGCTGGATTTACCTTGACTTTCTAGCAGGGAATTTTTGGAGCCTTCTCTTTTTAGAATATGCTCACTTCCCGCTAGCTCAACATGTGTGCTTATGGAAAACTGTGTTATTTTGTCATTGAGCTCAGTTGCTTGGTAAAAATCCTAATTAAGCTCTCCCCTTTGCTCTTGCTGTATCTATTTGCTGAGGAGAGTCTGTGTGCCGCTGATAGGCGGATCTCTGTGACAAGACTAGTCTAGTCTGGTGCTGCAGAGGGCTGGGAGCAGCAGCCGCTAGCTGAGATAAGGGCATGCTAGCTGCTTGCATAACGTTCCCCTCTATCCTGACCTTATCACCGGGAGCAAAGCAGGTCTGGGTCACGTCACACCGCCATCACACCAGTGCAGAGGAAGACAGTGCCACAGAGATTATAGAGAAATCATTATCTCCCTTTCTACAAAAACACATTTAATACCTGACAACATCTGAGGACTAAGAGATACACTCACACTTATAGACACACACCTGGACATATTTACTGTATACGTACACTAATGTACGGAGGGGACATCTTCGGTTCACTTAGTTTTGTCGTGGGCCAAGACATTTTAAGTCATGGGAACGTGATAATATGTTGTGGCCACAAGATATTAATTCATGGGAACCTCATATTAACTCGTTTGAACATGATATAATGTCGTGGCCACAAGATCGTTTTTTTAGAGGTAAAATCATTCTTATGTCCGTGTAGTGCCACGACTTCTTATGTTGAGGGAACAATATATTTTTCTCGTGGCCACGAGTTTAAGGTGTAAACAAACCTACGTGACCGTAGCAACCCGGTATTATCAGATAAGGATAAAACATTTTATTAACATTAAACATTTCATTTAATATTTGTATATTATTATTATTAGGTTATTTAAACTTGTTAGGGCTATATTTTTCTATTTATTTAATATAAATATAATATTTTATTATTTCCCATTTCCGATACATTCAATTGTGTATCGCTTTACCTAATTAACGTTCTGTATAATTATGCTATTTGCTACCACATATTTAGCAAATACTGTAAATGCCTGACAATTATGCCAATACTTTATGATTGTAGGCTATTAATGCTTTATGTAACATTTAGATGTCCCCTCCCGGTCACCTTACTAATGTACTTATGCATTCCACTGAAATTTTACTGAAAAACTACTATATGTATCCATTTATCTAAGTGCAACCATGTTCATGTGAAGAAACACAGCCACATCTATGCTAAATTGAGATTTAAATGTTCAAATTGAGTTTCCAAGTTGGAAGCTAACTTCAAGTGCACTTTTGTAAATTTCCAAGTAGGAGTATGGGGATTCCTGCTTAAGACATCAAGCAGTACAGAAGAAAGTTGCAGTTTTCTGTGAGTATATAAGGTGAGAGAAACAAACATACAACAGCACAGGCAGGTGCAAACATACATCTGGCCCATTCAGGTTCCAGCAGAGCAATAAACTGTGCTATTGTGATGAATATAAATTACTCTTATATTTAAGCCATAAGGGTTCAAGAGAGCGTCACTGTATATTGAGCATATGTATCAGCCTTCATATCCATAAAAAAGAAAAATCACAGATGAGATCTCAGATTAATAACTCAGTTATTTATTCTATATGCCAGTGACATTATAACAGCAAATGTACATTTTTGTGAAATCTAATTTTCTCTTGGAAGACTTTCTTCAGACTTTCAAGGGATCTCTAAAATGTCTCACACTGGGCTCAGATTTGAGACACACTCAAATGTCAAAGATCTCTACATTGTCATGTATTATCAGTGTTTTATTAGGTTCAAACTCTTATCTGACTCAGTGTTTTAGCTAAGAATGTACAGGTAATATAGTAACTTTGTAGGGTTAGGTCTTTATTTTATTTTACTATGAGTACAACATGTACTAACAGTGTTACTTACACTTTGATGTGGTCAAAAACTACATTCGAATTTTGCCTCTGCCAAGTGACTTCAGCACACTTGGCCACACACACACACACTGAACACACACACACACACACACACACACACACACACACACACACACACACACACAGCACACACACACACCACACACACACACACACACACACACACACACACACACATCAGTGAACCGGTAGGAGCTTATTGTGCCTGCTCAAGGGCTTCTCTCACCTCAGTCATGGAATTGAGGGTGGAGAGAGTGCTTGACACCTACAATCCCTGCCAGACCTGAGACAAGTCCAACTCTCTATCCATTAGGCCACGACTGCCCAACCTAGACCACAACTGCCCCACATACGAATTCTTAGCTAAGAATGTACTGGTAATATAAGGTAACTACATCGGATATGGTTAGGTTTAGGTGTAGGTTCAGGGTTAGTACCTAGTTATTACCAAGTTATTGTAATTACTATAATAAGTACATAGTATGCACATGAGGAACAGGACTGTAAAATAAAGTGCTATCGTATTTTGTTTCTGTGTCTGTATTTACATTTCCTGGGATTATTTTCGTATTAAGGTTTCATGTCAACACATGTTTATCACCTGTTTAGTTCTTCATTTTCTTTCTTCTTTCTTCGGTTCTTATTTAGATCTTGTCTTATTGTGAGTCTATGTTTTATCATTAGCAAATTAAGCTGTAACACAGTCGTCTTTAGTTCTTTGATTATGCTCTTCCTGGATTCCTGTACTTTCTCTTATTTCTCCAAAACAAAATATCTGAAACATCTGAGACAACACTGATATGTAGATGCAATTGAAAGAGCAACCTTTGAGCGTAACATTTTCCACCGTGTGCACACAAGGAAAGCCCCTAAAATATTTTGTGGTTATGGGGGACAAAAATATTATATACTTAGCCCTCTGTTACAAAACTTCCACCTGTAACACATGGCCAAACTTCCACACACACACACATACACTACTCTCATATCCACTCTGCTGGCCACCATCTGTTTGAGTTTGGCAGTGACAGCCGGTGCATCTGTGTGCACATCCCCTTTCACTTCTGTCCTCTGAGTAAGTGCGTGTGTGTGTGTGTGTGTGTGTGTGTGTGTGTGTGTGTGTGTGTGTGTGTGTGTGTGTGTGTGTGTGTGTGTGTGTGTGTGTGTGTGTGTGTGTGTGTGTGTGTGTGTGTGTGTGTGTGTGTGTGTGTGTGTGTGTGTGTGTGTGTGTGTGTGTGTGTGTGTGTGTGTGTGTGTGTGTTTGTGGAGGCCAGTGGGTCACAGCTGTACACAAGCTAATTTCTCAGTACGGCGGGCCGTAGGGCTGCTAATATCAAGCCTTTAGAAGAACATATGTTAATTTTCTAAAATCTCTCATTTTCTCTCTCTCACTCCATTATCTCTTCTAAAAAATGTGGTTCTTTTAGTGGTGTCAGCTAAGGCAAACTGTATTACTAAATGCTCATAATTAGGATTAGGGAAATGAAACCAGTGTAATAACCTTCGCTGTTTAACAGACAGAAATGACACCTTAAATAGTGTAGGTTATTTAAGAGAGGTGTGCTATTCCTTTTATAAGATGTTCAGATCATTTTATAGAGACCACTTTATACTAGAGACATGGGATGGGCTCGTTTTACCTAGGCCAGTAAGCAACACAGGAACTACTCTGAATCAACCAACCTAAACCTCTAGTAAACACATATCAACCTGCTAAAAACCATTCACAACACCTTAGAAACTGCCTTTCAATGCCCAGGCAACTATCAAAAGTGCCTTAACCTCACATTTTCTTCACAAAATGTAAAAGAAAAATAGTTTTACTCATAACTCTGCAGATGCCAACTGCATAACAATGCAATAACATAAATATGTAAAGCATATGAGTCTGTGGACTTAATCAGAAGAATGACTCTGAATATTAAACACACTATGATGAAATGAGCAAATAAAAAACTGTCCATGTTGCAATATGCCTTCAGATGTAAGAAACATGCCTTCAGATGAGATTGCTACAGAGATTCTCGGCCTTGAACCTCTTTAAACTTATGTTCAGACCAGGAGGTGTTAGAAAGGAAGTATGGGCACCAGGAGGAGCCCTACTGTCCGATAGGAACAGGAAGAATGATCTACCCACAGACAAAGCTGGTTCCTGCCAGAGGAAGCCTGGATGTGAGCTATCACAGCCGCTCAGCACTGTTTACTTTCGCCTGGGGAACCACCTGCTCACATGGGGACAGGACACACAGACATTTGTCTAGCTGAGGACATACAGTATATAGACCTAATTTTTGTATAAAATTATTTAATTTATACATTATTAAAGACTAACCTTAACTCTAAAAGGAAACTTTTAGAATAAACTACTTTTTTAAATACAACTGTGGGCATTCCTGGTTGTTCCCAAAAAGGAGACTTCATTAGCTTTAACTCAGTTCTGGGAAAATATGTAAATAATGTAAGGCGTATTGCTCAATTGAAGTACAGTCTCAGCCCACAGTCAGGCTGACCTCAGAGCCACCCATACCACCCTTTCCTTTTTAGCTGTTACAAAGAGAGTGAAAGAGATAAAGAGTGTGTGTGTGTGTGTGTGTGTGAGAGAGAGAGAGAGAGAGAGAGAGAGAGAGAGAGAGAGAGAGAGAGAGAGAGAGAGAGAGAGAGAGAGAGAGAGAGAGAGAGAGAGAGAGAGAGAGAGAGAGAGAGAGAGAGAGAGAGATGATAGCGGGAGGAACATGAGCTCACTACACGTTCCCTGCTGTGACAGAGAATATTACTGTTTGCCCAGAAGCCCATCATTTTTGGACAACGATACCGGCATTGCTACCTAAGCTAAAGAGAGGAAAGGAAAAGGTTTGTGGTCAGCAAACTTTTTTCAGTTCTATGGGGGCGTGAGTCTTGCGTCTGGTCGTCCCATTGAGTTGTGCGATTGTCCATGCTTGAAGACATTTGCGTAGGTTACTGAACTGGACAACACAACAGACTGTTCAGGGTGGAACTAGCTAGCCGATTGCGAGTATCCTGCGGGCCTCTGAAACACTTGTGGAGTTTATTTGTGGAACTTTGTAAGCTGATGTATTGGGATGAGATGGCTGGAGAGATCCATGCAAAGAGACTTAACAGGGCAGGAACCAGGAGAGCGCCTTCCAACGCTCTCACTGCACCCAGACTGCCAACAGTCATGCTGACCAGCCACAGTGTTACCCTGGATAAACGAGCCCTTCATCGATTGGCCCTGCCTGCTCACATGTCTAAGAGACAGTCCACAGGTGAGTGAAAGAAACACACACACACACACACTCGCAGTAGAGCCTACTAAAACACAGCAAAATGCAGGTTATCAGAGTGATCGATCAAGATGGCCTTTTTTGTGATGGTGGTTGACCAAGAAACTCTTTCTAAGTATGCTAGTTGAGAAGTCTGGTGGGATGCCATGCTGGCGAACAACATCCAAAACATATGCAGCCAGGGCACAAGAATCTAGTACTTCTGGGGAAAAGTCTTATTTTTAATTTGTACCCTTTTTGACTTCTTTGTGCAGTCTGCCATTTAGATAATAGAAAAAACATGTAGGTTTTTTCAACAAATCATGTAACTGCCTCCAAACAGTGTTCATGATATCTGAGAACTCTAAAGCCACTTGAGACCAGTATTAGAATTCTGAGCTAAAGCGCCACTAAAGTTACACTTTATGGCCTTATGGTAAAAATGGTTTTAGGTTGCGTTGAAAGGTAATGTACAGCATTGCACATTACCTGTGGCGGTGCTCGGCTCTTGGAAATAATGAGCTCTGCACACGTTTCTCTGATAAGCGCGGTATAATTAGGCTTAGTCATAAACATCCCCTGTAATTCAGTGATAAAATGGTTGAGGCAGTGAGCTAAACGTCCCTAAGGCCAACCCGCTGCTCAGCTACAAAGAAAGGACCTGGAGCTTGTAAACAGTGGTGCTTTGTCTCATGTACTGCTACCTATCTAGGTGTGCGTACATGTATGAGAAGGGGCTGATGGGAGGTGTAGTCAACAGCTGGGTAATGAAGGAGCTTTTCATGTCGGGCGTTAGTTGTGAAGCTTCTTGTGAGGCGGCAGATGTGGTGCGACTTGGGCAACAGCTGTGGTGAAACGATAACCACGGTGGTGGAGAGATGTCAGAGCGCTGGCTTCTCTCCCTATGCCTTATCATCACACACACACTGCATACACACCAGTCTGCAATGAAAAAACAGAACAGCCACCCACCACACATATAACAAGATGGGGGAGCCGAATCGAAACCCTGAAATTCTTAAAGGGAAAAAAAAAAGGGAAAAATTATCAAATTGTCTGGTTCTTTACTATCACAGGCAGCAGAGAGCTTAGCCGCACTAATCCACAGCTATTTGAATATGCATGCTTGGATGATATGTTGGCCAGTGCTTTAGCAACTTAGCATAGCTAACTGTGCTGTTTGTGTGTTAAGGGCTGACCATGCTTGCAGGGGAAATGAGGACAGAGGAATGTCCTATACGTTTTTCCAGCATTAAGTGTAAATTAATAATTTGTTCAACTTCACTGATATTCTGGAATGCTGGTCAAATGCTTTTGGAGGTGTTATTTTAGGAGCATGTGGCTCACAAGACATGATGATCTGTAGAAGATGGAAGGGTTCAGCATGGCTGTTCCAAAACTTACTGGGCTTCAAGTCAATATGTTAGGACAGCATAGGTGTGTGTCATATGTAAATCTCCCACCTCTTTCCCTAAAAATAACCACTAAAACATAACTTATACATCTGATTTATAAAGTTGAGGTGCATTAAGTGCAGCAGTGCTGACTTAATTTTGTAAGCCAACCTGGAAGTTAGCATCACGTGGTTCCCTTGACAAAAACCTAATATATTTTTTTCCATTGGCTTTTTGATTAGTTTTAGAAAAGCTTTTAGATTAGTTTGTTATTTTGATAATCTGTACAAATGAGCATAACATTTATGAATTTTGGAGCCTAAATACAATCAGCAGAAGTAATATATATATATATATATAAATACATATATATATATATATATATATATATATATATATATATATATATATATATATATACACAACAGTATATACACACACACACACACAATTAGGCTGTGAAAGCAGATGATGAGTTGAGAATGAAGATGAGAATGTCTCTGAAAAACTCTGTAGTTCTATTTAGCCACTTATTAGCAACTAGCTTTTTCAAGACAAGTAAAAGCTTTTAAAAAAATCACAAGGGGTTATTACTGATGTACTGTATTTTATGCCATAGAATAAAACGTGAAAATATATTGAGTTTGTGTTAACCACGGACCTTATTTAACCAAAAACCCATTCAAAATTAATTGACTTTGGGACAATGGAGCTGGAAGTGCTAAAATGCTAACTAGTTTTTGTGTTTTGGCCTAAAAATGCATCATCTCTGCAGCACTACAAAAAAAAGTTGAATTTACATAGCACCTTTCCAGACCGTAATAATGCTTTCCAACAGTGATAACAGGTGATCCAGACAATGCACAGTGGTAGGCAAGGACAAAATTATGATATTGCATATAGACAAAGTATTTGAATAACACAGTAGCCCTAATTGAACGACTACATGCATCACTTAAGAAGAATAACATTAAGAAAACAGGTTTTCAGTTGAGATTTGAACTCCAAGAATTCAGTGAATTTAAACTTGAGTATTCCCACCTGTCATTAAATAATTTGAATGCAGCAATTGGCATCATGTGATCCCATTTCAAGGCTCTTCCAAAAGGTTGGCTGAATAGTAATGCTGCCTTATAGGACCTTATTTTGGCCAAAATCTAAAACACTTTTTTTGGACATGGCCTTGACATTGGATATCATCATATGTCTTGATGTGTCCTTTGGTTAAATACTGTTTAACCAAATGTGGTAATTATTCATGGTACATAAGCAAGTACCTCACCATTTGACACCATCATTGTTCCAGCACACCACTACTGTTATTTCTAGTAATGGGTCTCAGCATGTCTATATGTGTGAGTGTGAGAATGCAAAATGGGAAAGGACAGGGGTAGAGATGGAGAGATGGAGACAAAACAAGCAAGAGAAAGAGTTAGACAGAAAGGCAGAAAGCAGTTATTCGTCCTATTTCCTCTGCACCAGCTTTGTGGTCTCTATGAGGAACAGATGTTCACAACTTGATACTGTGCATCAACCTTCTCTTTTTGCTATCTCTAGTCCCAGCACTGCCAACTGCCTGAACGCACAAACCCAAAGTCAGGGTTTAACTATCAACATGCGCACCTGCGAGGGCACATCTATGCACAGATGTGCACAAGCAAATGAAAGCTCAACAATTTCCACAATTCACATCACACCAGCGGAGACGTGAAAGAAAGAGAATTCACAAATGAGATCACTGCCTGAATGGGATGTCAATTGTTTATCCTAAACAGCAATGCAATTGAGTGAAGAGGAAATAGAGACTTTTGCGTTTCCTACTTCTCAGATTTTTCTCTCGAGCAAAAAAAAAAAAAAAATAATTCAGAAATTTGAATAAGAATTTAGATTTTCTCATAGATTATTTTAAAACCCAAATTACCTGAGCTATTCACAATAATTATATTTTATTTTATTTCTCCTAAAACATTTTTGGAAAAACACCAAAGACGTTTTTTAACTAACTGAAGTTAAATTAGTTAAAAGATGACAAAGTCAACAGAGAATTGGCATTATTATCTAATAATCAGACAATGATCTACATGTACACAACAAGCATCACATTTCTGTCATTCTTTGGCAAGATTTTAGAAAGACTGTAGCCTAAAACAGCTTCGTAAATACTAGGCCATTATATATATATATATATATATTTAATATATAATATATATTTTATAATGGTTATCATCATTCTCACTGCCTCATATCTGGCTATATGTATCTGTACTGTATGTTTCATCTATTGTGCACAGTGAGACAGAGAGAACTCAACTAAAGGCTCTATTAAGTTTCCGTACATGAGTTACAGTGCATGAAAGAGCACTGACATTAATCTGCATTTGGAATCATACACTGCCAAAAGGACAGATACAAACTGACACTTTAAGCTATTAACTGTGGGCCAAAGAGTGTACAGTAGTGACTGTTCTTTTGCTAAATGATATCACCAGGCCAAAAAAAAAAAAAAAATTCATGGTTACTTCATTTTTTAAATACAAATGTTACAATCACTCTCCACATTTTGAGTCATGGTTACTTAGGCCTGCCTCCATATTTTCAACAAAATGTAAAGGGTTAGTCCACCCGAAAATGAATTATGTTATTTTGCTCATACTTACAGTATGTTGTTCCAAATACTAATAAAATGACCAAATACTAATTTACTCATCTTTATGTTGTTCCTATATACTACTTTCTTCTGTGGAATATAAAATAATATATTTTGAGAAAAGCCCCAGTACTTTTTTATCATACATTGGAAGTCAATGGGCTCCAATGTTGTTTGGTTCCCAAAGTACCAAACCCCTTCAAAGTGTCTTCTTTGAAGAACACATCCCTTTAAAGAGTTTGGGCAGAATTTTTAAAGAGTACTAGAGACATTGCTAGACCCTATTTACAGTACAGTAGGTGGCCTTTAAGCCCCGTCTTTCATCTCAGTCCCTCTAAATATTTTTTATAAATTTAGCTGTTGGCACCATTAAAAATACGTGACTATAGTATTCAATATAAGATTATTTCATTATGAATTATCTGTTTTGTAGTTGTTAAAAAAGCTAAAATGTATAATATTACGTATTATCTTTTCACATTTTTCTTTTTTTTCCCTTATTAATAATTTTTTTGTTTTAAATGGCTAACCTGGTGATAGGGTGAGAATGTTCTGCACAAAACATTTCATCATCAAGTGCATAACGGAACCGATTTTTGTAATTCTGCATTCGAGAATGCAGTTCATTATCTCTTACTCTTTCTTTCTCTCACTTCCTGTCCTGTCTCACATCCTCTCTTTATCAGCATCACCCTGTTGAGAAACATACACACATTTCATCATTGCATCTTCTTTTAATCTCTGCGATTCAGAACATTGATAGCAATGAAGAAAGATGCTGGCGACACATCTGCTTCCGCAGTGTGCCTTGCTCATTGTAAAAGTGGATGACTCTATTCCTTGTTGCACTGCCTATGGCCACCTTCTCATTAGATAAAGTCCCTCTCTGAGCGGCTGTGCTTAAAATAACTTTCATTTACTGCAGTCTGTAAGGGTGACTCAACAGGGCCGCTGAATGCCGGAGCTTCAGTGGGAGAGGACAAAGGGAGAGGACAAAAGAGCTGTGTTTCTCTGGCAGCACCCCGTCTTATCTCTTTCCAGCACTCTGGATGGCGACTGCAGCCACAGGAAAGGATTTATAATGTGGAAGTGAAAAAAAGATCTCCCTCTTGCAAACCCTTACCCGTGCTTTCTTTTTCTTTTTTGCTCTATTTCTGCCTCCGTAGAGACCATCATTTCCATAAGGACACAATAAGCCCAATCAGACGCGAGCATCTCTGCCACTCCATCAGATGCAGAGAGAAAGAAAGACAGACAAGGACATTCTTAATGCCACTAGGTGAAGGTCAATGCTTGAAGGGTAGTGTAGGTATAGAGATAGTGGCTCATAATGGAGAGGTTTGAAACCGTCCTCAAAGTGATCACTGGGAAGAGTGTAGAGAGCAGTGCAGTAGTCACATCAACAAAGACCTAAATGAAGCTAGGAAGGAGGACCTGTCAGGCGCTGACATTGATGGGCTGTCTATGAGCGTACCCCCATGAGAGTGTTGCACTGTCAATCAAACTGCTGTCAAGACAATAAGAACCCCATGCTGCACCTTTTGCTCCAGTCCCTTTTACACTCTAAGGCAGTGGTTCTCAAACTTTTTATACCGAGTACCACCTCAGAAAACATTTAGCTCTCCAAGTACCACCATAATGACCAACATACCTATGACTTTACCTATGGTCTGAGAAAATCATGTCTATTGTTTTGGTTTGTGAGATTGAGCTCGAGCTGCCCACACAAATATTTAGGAGGACAGAAACTTGTTGTCAACGCTACCCAGCGACTTTCATAAATAAAATAGCTTAGATACTGGATCGCTATATTAATCAGCAAAGAAAGGGTAAAATGACTGTTTAAATAACTACACGCAGATGACGTGCAGAAAATGCAGGAAGGCTAATTCACACATGGAACTGTCACCTCTCTCTCTCTCTCTCTCTCTCTCTCTCTCTGCACTATTTCATCTCTTTCTGAAGCGGGCAGAATGCTAGAGGTAACGAACTTCGCGTCAGGTGGTCCATGCCTTCACATCGTGCATTAAAATAGTGTATTTCACAATGAGAACAGGTTGGCTAGCCGTGCATTATCCCTTATGTATACTCTTTAACAGCAATTTTTGAAATCGAGTTCAGGCATTCTCTGGTGGAAATAAAGGATCGTTGTTTGGTTCCTCTGTCATAGTTAATCTAGTGTGTGTGTAGTAGCCTCCGTGTCTCTGATAAGACGGGCATTTTAAGCTGGTGCACCGCAAGTGTAACTTTATTTTTGTTTTGCACAAGTTGTAACAGTTCCGTTCTGTGCAACAGAAACACTCAGTGTAGCGGAGCCTTTACGATTAATTAACCGTGACGTTTTAAAGCGCGGTTAATAGTAAAACCGGTTAATCGCTGCATCCCTAATCAGGACCCTATAGGACCCACACAGACCACAGGGTGAGCACCCCCTACTGGCCTCACTAACACCTCTTCCAACAGCAACTTAGTTTTAACCGGAGATCTCCCATCCAGGTACTGACCAGGCTCAACCCTGCTTAGCTTCAGTGGGCAACCGGTCTTGGGCTGCAGGGTGACATGGATTGTGGTACTTGTACCACACTTTGAGAACCACTGCTCTAAAGCCAGAAACAAACTCTATGTAACTATGCATATGTTGAAATCTCACAGTCCCGTTGTACTTTCTGTGGCGTACCGCTCTAAAAAATGCTTGGTTAAAAACAAACCCAATGTGAGATGTTTGACCCAGCTGGGTTGGGTTACATTTTTGACCCAAGATGCTAAGTTTTTTATTTTATTTATCACTAGTCTGGTGACCCAGTAGTACACAATGAAATCTCCACAACACAAGACATAGGACTAATTTCGCTGTGTTATGCTATTTTCGCTGCGTTGTGGCTTGTTTCTGTTGTTTTGCGGCTTGTTTCTGTTGTGTTGTGCTAATGTAACGCTTGCTTGAGCGCTTGTAGATGTTTCCGGGGCTTTATCTGAAGGTTTAAAGAAATAATACCCTTGAATACTGACGAGCTCTTTTTCCACACTTTATTCTCCATTCACCTGCCCCTCTCTTTCCTTTTTATCTTATTGTCCATACATATTCCTGTCATAAGTAACACGAATAGGCGAAGTCGGTTTTGTTTGAAATTGTGTGACATGCATACTATTTGATATCTGCATTTCCCAACCCAGCACCACTGGGTTATTGATTATCAAACCCAATTTGGTCAAATTAACCCAGCTTCCCTACCAAGCAGTCTCAACCCAGCATTTGGGTAAAAAAATAACCCAGGGTGTACTTTGGAGATTTTTTTTAATGTGTCTTCACTATGAACAGAACAGGAAACTTACTAGAAGTGCTCAACACTGAGGTGTCCATAGGCAAGAGCATAAAACTGGGCTGTAGACTGTTTTTTTTTTTTTTGCTTCACCCATCCATTTTATTTAACCCCTTCTATCCCTTCTATTCAGTCATAGCTTCAAAGTGAAAGGTTTAGCAGGAGTGTGTATATGCAGCATGTGTGGCCATTGAAGGACCTGACAGGGTAGGACAGGCAGGGCTATAACTCCCCAGCAGGGAAAAGGGCAATAAACACTACATCAAGACCCAGGGCAACCAGTGATCCATCTCCCAGACAACCAGGAACTCATCCTGTTGCTGATAGTACTCTATCAGGTAGCAGCATAAATAGAATGCACGTGAGAGAAAATATAAAACAATTAGATAAAGCTTGAACCATATAGAAAATGACTTTGGTATCTTGCCAATCTGAAAACAGACATTGTTGAGATATCTTTTAAACTCCAGAAGAGACATGTAAAATTCCATGAATCTTTTTCTTAGTAGACAAATCCAAGAAGCAGGAGACATAAACCTTTTTTTTAAGTTTCTATTTAGTGCTCTTTGCTAAGGCAAGCATCACCATCAGTGAGGAGAGAAAAGATCCTTACATTTACAGTGAAGGAGAGCCCCATAACGATATCTAGGCATCAGAAAATTGTCACAGAGACTCGCTTGGTCTATTAATAGCAAAACAATCTAGGCATCAGAAAATTGTCACAGAGACTCGCTTGGTCTATTAATAGCAAACAACCAACAAGAAACCACACAGTTATTATTTAAAAATAATAATATTTAAAAATGTGTTGTTTTCTCTACAAATCTTTTTAATATGTTCCCCTGACCTAATCAAATTCAAGTCAACAGATATTACTGACGCTCTAACCATCTGTTTTATCACAAAGTTGGTATTTACTTTTCAGAAAGGTTGATGTTTTCAAGAAAAGTAATGTTTTTGTTTGGGGTCAGTTTGAAACCAACAAAACCAAACTGGAGAAAAATATAGTTAAACAACTCAAGACAGTAACTGACAGCAGTGAACTACTACAAAATAATAATCTGAAAATTCATTGCTGCCATGGTTTAAATCTGTCATCTATGAGACTCCACGCCAATGTAATGTATCTTTTTTCTTATTATTCATTTTAATATTCATGAAGTATCAAGCTAATACTTCAATGCTATCTGCTTGTTATTAAGGGTCTTGGGTCTTTTAGATCTCAAGCAGAACATGTGGATTAAGTGCAAGGTCAGAATACTTTCCTGACTGATGATTTATTTAGTAAACCAATTAAAACTGCATGTACAGTACTTGTCAGCAGATGCATACTGTATCGGTTATGATGACATACTTGGCTGCAAATTTAGACATTTCACAGGATTGGAGAGCCCATGAATAAGCTCTTCCCAGTCCCAAGATTTTCAGTAAATGATGCAGCCACTGTTTTCAGTTAATGTAAATAGATATCACAAAAACAGAGTTTTTCTCAGGGTATTTTAACATAGCTTAAATGAAGGACAGGGGGCTGAAGCACCTCTACATACAGTCTAAAATGACTGTAAGATGTTTGTTTTTTGTGTTGGTTACACAAATAATTATGCTCACTGTCTCTCGCTGTCTTTACTTCTTCCCACCCTTAAAATAAAAATCACATAACAATACAAATAATCATTTAACTAGGGTCCCTCCTGTTGCATCTAGTTTTCAGCTCCAACAGTGTATCACAGAGGAATTAAGAGTCTTATTATCTTTGTCTTTGATGATTCACTTAAAATCCCTTATAGCAGTCTTCAGTTAAAAAAATCACAGAGGTAAGGTCTTAATCTTTGTAAAATTCACAGACCCTGATACCCTAGCACGTTTCTCACTATAACAACAAAATGGCAGTGTTTCACCTATATATACAAAAAATGTTATATTCTTCACAGATATCCAACAATCCAGTGTGTGTGTGTGTTTCAGTGGATGGTGAGTCAAAAAAAAAGTTAATGAATTGTGAATTTTTTTTTTTAATTGTTTAGATGCATAACATTAATAATGTCCATTTGTTTCCCATTTACTATCAGTGTATAACTCTTTTTTTTGTACCCAGAAAAAAGCACTCCATATTTGAAAAAATCTTGTCTTTAAAAATGCATTAACATGTGCTGTAGATCATTAGACATAATGTTACACTGCCTTGGAAGCCAGTCTAAAACCAGATTTCTTTGGAGGAACCATCATACACAAAACACTAGGTAACATGGCAGTAAGACAACTGCTTATAGATTCAGGCACAGCCAGGGTGTATTCGCAGCAGACAGATCCTAACACTTCACACTTGATAAGTTTGAGACATTTGCCCTTGCAAGAGCAGCATAGACTGACACATCCGTAAATGTAGCCAAATTGCATTTGGTTTTAGAAATATCCTTGAATATCTGGGTAGGTATTGCATGTCCACACCAGAGCTGACCACATATCAGTATGGTGGATTAAGAATTATGGGCGTAGAGACTCAAGTCATAGAGGATTTATTTAATATCTGTGAACTGGGTATTAGCTGTCATGAGAGAAGGAGAGGTG
Source organism: Ptychobarbus kaznakovi (assembly GCA_027422405.1). Taxonomy (NCBI): domain Eukaryota; kingdom Metazoa; phylum Chordata; class Actinopteri; order Cypriniformes; family Cyprinidae; genus Ptychobarbus; species Ptychobarbus kaznakovi. Next base: position 33,878,301 of record CM049798.1, read on the forward strand.
GAGCCAGTGCAATGAGGGCTGCTCTTTTTACAGGATTTCTCAAGGCTGAGAGTTTTGATCTAGCGTAGTGTTCAATTCCATTGACATCAATTCACTTCACACACATACACTAAACACTGGTAAACTCCCACATACATGCTTTTTTCACACGATTCCCTTAAAGGGATAGTTCACCCCAAAATGAAAATTCTGTCATTAATAACTCACCCTCATGTTGTTTCAAGACATTTTTGATTAAATGCGAGTTTTCTGACCCTCCATAGACAGCAATGTAACTGAAATGTTCCCAGGCCCAGAAACCTTAAAATAGTCCATGTGACATCAATGGTTCAATAGTAATGTTATACTTTACTGAATACTTTTTGTGCACAAAGAAAACAAAAATAACTTAATTTGTGTTCTGAAGATGAACGAAGGTCTTATGGGTTTGAAACGACACGAAGGTGAGTAATTAATGACAGAACTTTATTTTTTTTGTGTGAACTATCCTCTTTTAAGTCAATGATGTGCTCATAACTCATATTACTTGTGTGATGTAACATATTCCCAGGTAAAATATCATATTCAATAAGAAAAAAAAGAAAGTCAAATCCAATGATTTTATCCATTATAAAAGGTGGTCTCTGCAGATGGTCAGATAGGAGTGGTTGAAAAACCAAAAAGAATTAAACACAATGGTTAATGTCACAGCTAAAATGACAAACATTTATTTATTTGTTTTATAATATGGACATAAGATTGTTTAAATAAACTCAGAAATGTTTCTTAAAGTGACTAGGATACTTTTTCCAAGTTTGATTTAATGATGCTTTAAAGCATTATCTAAGGCGCCACTGTAATAAAATGACTTCTGCTTTTTTGCAATTTTCCAGATGGAAGAAAACCTATTATCATAACCAGCAATAGACTTATGTTAGAGTTGTGAATTTCTCAAAGTGTTTAGACTGGAGCCTTCTCAGGCTGACCAGGCAAGTGGGATGGTGGGACTAAAGAAGGTGGGGCAGCTGTCTCTGTGTACTTTACACCACCGGTGCTTTCTCCAACAGCAGAGTAGCGCTATGTTTGTTTACATGTCTTTACATCCTGTCATTTCTGATTGGTGAGGGAAGAAAGGCAGATGTGCATTTCTCATCGGCTCACCTGCAGTGACACCATCAGATCCTCCCCCCAAACTGAGTCACAATGCCAGTGAATGGCTAGCAGGTGCGATGATGGTTAAACAGTCAAAAACGGGGGAATCAACTGAACAACATGGAACGGTGGGGGGGGGGGGGGGTGTTGGAGAAGAAGTTGGTACATTTTTTAGCAGCAGCTGCATTTACTAGAGTTTTTCCGTCAATACCTCAGAAGGAGGAATATATTCTGCATTAAATATTCTGCTCAACCCACAAGAAGAAAAAGTCATATTCATATTCAAATACAGCTGAAAATGTCTGTGGAAATGCCATCTCTTATCCATATTCATAGTTGGTGTATGCGGCTCTTTGAATCACACAAGTAACTGCTCTGCTATTCAGTTGAAGTGTAACATAGACTTTAGCTGCATGAAAGTTATTTGTCAAGGTCTCAGAATAAATAGTTAATGAAAATTATAGTTTTGTAAGCAGCCTCAGACACATTAAGTATCAGGCATATGGTGGCCTGCTATATGGACACATGTGAATGTCAAAATATGAATATCACTGCATTAGATTATAAACCACGTGCCATTTATTTTTAATGCAAAACATTTTACAAAGCATTTGTTAGATTTAACATGATAAACTGATGGTAATACAGTTCAAAATGAAGACTAAATGTATTTGGACACTCTGAGGTTGTCGAATGTTAACGGATGTCCATTTTATTATGATGAACTTCATGGTTGAACTTGAGGTGGACTTATCCCCTAAAAATTACACTGGGACCAGTGAAAATATTAGCAAAAATGTAATACAATTTGTTTCCAGATGTCACTTGCTTTAATAACTGAAATTAGTATTAGTATAGGCATACTACACATTGTTTTACCTCAGAAATAAAACGCATACCGACAGTAGCTGACATGGTACCACCATAGACATTGAGCCTCAACAAGTTCCCCCGGCCCCCAATAATTCTAAATTGCCAAATGTCCCCCAAAATTCTTGCTCTGATCTGCTGTCCTCCATTACGCATCGCTCTTGTTAGGATGACAAAAAAAAGTTTTAAAAGTCTGCTCTGCCTCAAAAGTCAAAGTCAAAATAATTGAACTGGCCAATCAAATCAAAGTAGGCGGGGTTTAGCGTTCAGATTAACGAAAGAGAGCGAGGTAAGATGGAGGCTGCTAATCATTTAATGTTTAGTCAACTGTTTTACGAAAGAAATGTTAAATGACCAACAATTATATTCAGTGTAGCAAACTACTCAAATTTTTTTTCTCAAATATACCCCATTTTGAGAGTGAGAGAGATGAAATGTGCGTCTGTTAATTATCTGCATGCATTTGTTTGTCCCTACAAACAATGAAACTGTGAATTTAGCTCTACTTCACAAACACGTCTACTACTACTGTTGAAAAATAATAAAATAATTTTTAAGACATAATCACAAATAAATGTATTTTTATTGACCCTTTTAGGGCCGACGTCACGATTACGTCACAGCAATAGCTGGAGGCAAAACAAAGCGAAAACTGGAGGCGGCCAAATCAAAACAGCGCAGATTCGTCTACACACAGAGCTTAAAATATCATCTTGTTGTGATGTTGGGTGCCCGAATCGATGTAGTAGAGGCTTCAATTTGAAATGTTAAGGCATACCTGCTGCCAGTGCCAGACAAAAAAAAACGACTACCGCTGTGGTTAAACGAGATAAAACGAGCAGACTGGACAGAAATCATAGTCAAAAATGCTCGCGTTTGCAGCGCACACTTCTTATCAGAAAAGGTTAAATAAAGTATTGTCTTTTGTTGTTATGTACGCGTCTAAAAAAAATCATGCACCTCACTATGTCATGTATGAAATGTCTGTGCGCGTGTGTGTAAAACAACAAACGGACTATTTATATGCTGCTTAATCATATGTAATTGTATATATATTGTTGTGATTAATTGTGCCTGGAATAATATTGTAGCTGTACAAATAGTTGCCAGCTGAAATTGAAATATATATACATCTTCATGACTAGATATTGACACTGTGAGTTTATCTCTACTTCACACGTTAGATGCGAGTCACTCAACCGAAGGTGACTTAATCCTGTCAGATAGACCAAGCTTTGAGAAAAACGTTAAATGGAACCTTTTCAAATAGCAATCGCAGTCCCCGGACAGTGGGTAACCTGACATATGCAGGTTAAATGCAGTTATTGATAAGTTAACAGACTTCACAACCGAAGGTGATTAATCCTGTCAGATAGACCAAGCTTTGAGAAAAGCGTGGGGCCGCAATATTCAGTATTGTGATTTCGTTCCGTTAAATTGTGTAAAGACCTTTTCAAATAATATAAATCGCTTTTTATTTGTCTTTCTTACTGCTTCCCGGACAGTGGGTATTTTGTATGTAACCTTACATATGCAGGTTAAATCGGAATTTCTCCAGTTATTGTTAAAACAATAAGTTAACAAACTTCATAGCTAGCGTTAGTGAAGCGGTCAGAGGAATCTTCCTGCCTCCAGCTAAGCTCCGCCCACAGGAAAAACGTCTTTTTTAAATTTTTTAATTTAAATTCTGATTTTTATAAAATTAAAATATAAATTAAATCAATGTTTTATGCCTTCATCTGATAACCAGTCAAATTTAAATACACAACACAGAATTTGAAAAAAAAAAAACTTTCCTACTGTAAGAGTAAATACAAATTGTTTGTATGCATTCAAATAATTAGACATGCTAAAACACAGAAATTGGTAACAATAAAACATAAGGTGAGAAACATTTCATAAGACCCTAAACATGTAATTTTTGTTACACTTTTAATAGATTAATGTTAAATTGTATAAGTTTCATGATTTGAATGAAGTAGACATGCTTTTTGATAAATAACATTTCATTTTTTGATCATTCAATAGGAGTCCAGAAAATTAAAACGGAAAAAAGCGGAATCTAGAAAAATTGAAACGGAAAAAAAATGAATTTGAGAAAAAATAAAACGGAATTTGGGAAAAAATAAAACGGATTTCATAGAGCCCCTACACACACACACACACACACATATATATATATATATATATATATATAGGCTATATATAGGCTATTTATAATTGCCCCCCCCCCATATAGTGCTTGCATAAAGCAAGTAGTGCATTCGCTTGTAGCTTTTATGTATCTTACATTTACATTTAGTCATTTTAGCAGACGCTTTTATCCAAAGCGACTTACAATTGGGGAATACATAAAGCGATTAATCTTGAAGAGGTCAAACAGACAGAGGAAGTGCTCGTAACACCAAGTCTCAGGCATTGTTCAAATAAGTACAAGCTAGCAAGAGAAGGAATACATTTGTAAGATACATGCAAGCGCACGACCCCCCCCCCCCCCCCATTATATAAAAAAATTGGGCTCCTACCCCGAAATCCACGGTAGTTTGAAACCGGCACTTAGGTTTTATAATTTACTGAAAGTAAGGACCATCCATCAACAGTCTACACTTAGACAGGATATTTAAATGAAGCACATGATGCTCCTGAAAAATGAAATGCTCAGTTTGTAAGTATGTTAGAAAAACATCACATCTCCCATCTGACTTGAATGCCCTCGATCGGGCTTCGGGCACCAGCTGCCTGGCTGTCAGTTGCCTGATGAATGCGAGTGTTTGTAACTGAGGAGCTGATATGGGGAAACAGCGGCCCTTAGCGGTGCGCGGTCATAACGCGTTTAAAAAACGGGCAAAAACGCCCGGCGTTGTGGAAGGACCATCAATACCGCTCTCTTGAGAATTAATCTGACATTTTTATCAGAGACAGGGACAGTGCTTATGATCCCTTAAGAATTGCAGAAAATTGTGGGCACATCCTAATTATGTTAATAGCAAGTCTATTAAAAATGTGATATGAATTATATTAGGAATCCTCAATATCAGAGGGGGTTATACAGCACAAGGGAGGCAGGCTGTCAGCGTGTGGGTCTGAGGAGCTGTCACAGAGAGAGAGAAAGAGAGAGAGAGAGAGAGAGAGAGAGAGAGAGAGAGCGAGAGAGAGAGGGAGAGAGCGAGAGAGAGAGAGAGAGAGGTTAGGAGCGCAGGAGAACGCTTCTCTTCTCCAGATGGTGTTTTAAACGCAGACAGAAGGGTCATTAGACAACACGCCAGCTTCCAACCACTGACAACAACAAAAATAAACCAAAGCGCGAGATGGTGCAGAGCGAAACAACGCAGAATGTGTAACATCAGTTAGTTGGGACACGAATTATGTTTTTAATGGAACGTTTTTTCGCGTTCAGTGTGGAGGGAGTTCGCGACGAGCAGTTGGAGTATTAACGGGAAGATCTCCGAAACACTCCCTATCTGAAGCATTTCTGTAGACGAGGACTTTGAGGATTTACAAGAGACAATATTCACTACGCGTCTACTTGGAAACATGGAGCATCAGTGGCAGTATTAAAAACATCTTCTATCTGAGGAGGGATCGCGGACATCTACTGTGGAATACGATATAAAAACCAACAACAACGCGAGATCTGAATTGGAGGACTTTGCGATTTTTGTGTGATTTGAGAAATTGAAGCGAACTTTTTTTTCGCCCTGTGCATTTTTACTAAGACATTTGTTGACACGTTTCAAGATTTCGACATTTTAAAGGAACGTAATACCAAAGTCTCACTACTTTAATACTAAAGATCCGCTGTGTTCTAGCTTTGTATGATATCTTTTCGATTTCTTGAAATTGAATACCTCATTATTTATTAGGCTACTATAACGAAAAGACAACATCGCGTGCAATCCAAAGGAGTTCAGAACTATCTCTCTCTCTAAGACACTCTTTGATAAAAAAAGACATATGCTTTTTATTCATTTTGGAAAGTTCACACCTTTTTCAGTGATAATCTCAGTTTCTTTCTGTTTTTATTTTTCGCGTGGATTATTTTTTGCTGCAAATAATCTACCTCAGTTTGACTTCGACCTTCAAAAGTAAGTGATGCTTCTGGTGTATACTTAGTTTGTTCAATATTAACGGCTATTTCTTAAATACAATCATGTAAGTCTGGACTTAAGGGAATATTTTATAAGATGCTTTTAATGTTGGTAGGTCTTCTAGGTACAGTCCAGAAATACAGATATTACATTATCAACACAACGACATACCTGCTCGGTTGCGGTTTGTTTTCTTACGCTTTTTCACGCTACGCAAGTACAAAATACATATATGCAATACAAACGCTATCAAACGTTTAAAATGTATACATTGTTTCTTTCAAATTAGTTAGGCTATTTTAATTGAAAATAGATGCTTATTTTAAGATAAGGATGTGGAGTCAACAGAAAGTCTGTTATTATCAATACAAATATTGGCACAATTAATATAGCCTAGCCTATTTAAAAATAAACTATTCTGAATAATGCCAAATTTTATTTCTCAAACTTTCTGTAGGCTAATTATTTGTTTTTAGTTACAGTTTGTGAAAAGAACACGAAAAATGGAACAAAGATGAAGTTGATCTTTTGGCAAAACAATCTCAACCTCTGGATTTGAACTTAGGTGAGCGGGTTAACTTAGGTCTGATCTGCCAGAAATCTGCTCACATTGCATCCTTTAATTCTTTCACATTTTCTGAAAGAGGCTAGATTGTAATAATTAAAACCTGGCCAATAATAAACGAACAAGCAGAAATTACAGCAAATTTATGCACATCAGATGGCTTCAATCTTGTAAAAATACATTTACAGCAGTCATAAGCCTAGCAATCTCTGCACCTGTTCATCTAATAAGTGATTAGTCTATATGAGCACACAAATGAAGATGTGATCTGGTGCATTATGATGAATTGTTCATTGCAACCTTGCCAGCACACTGATGGATGAAACCACAATATCCTCTGTTGCAACATCACTTGACTTAACTGTCCTTCAGTCCAGCCCAGTCAGCACCCGTTGATGTTACTGCTGTTGCACTGCAAACCACCACTTTACTCTTTAATTGACCCCAGTAAAGATCAGCTGAATTATGAATGAACACACGGTAATAGTTCTCCCAACAGCTAAATGTCTAAAGGTGAAACCGCGCTGTGGCCACAGACTATCCTTAAACATTACCACCAAATAGCCCTTAGCTTTTACAGGCGTATGTCCCTGCTGCATGCACTAAAGCGCCTCTACTAAGAGAAAGCCAGTCATTCGTCTGGAGTGATTATTCAATTTGCTTTCATGACATCTTTAGTAGATTTATAGAGAAGAGTCAGTATATGTGGTTAAGTCAAATGGCTCTGAGGAGACACTGCTTTGAAGAACTTGTTTGATTGGTTTTGCAGCTTCTGACGAGGGTCTTTGGAGTCGGTCTTACCTGCTCCCTGTCTACACTTAACAGACCTGTTCAGAATGTTGATCAAGTCTAAAATACATGTGCTTAAAAAATTAAAACAAACTGCTAGTGTAGAAAATGTGCAATAGTTTTTTTTAAACCAAATTTCATACACTTTTGAATGAAAAACAATAGTTTGAAAAGCCATAACGTAAAGTTCACCACGGTTTAGAAATCCTTAAAATTGTAAATCGAAGTCGTTTTAGATATTATGAATTTAAACTTTATGGTTTGCACTCAGTGTAAATCTAGTTTAGAAATGGAAGTGTATTTCAAACTGTCAGTGCAACACCCAGCACTGATCTGCTGAGAATGTATAAAGGCTCACACTGCTACTATCATGCAGTCATGTGGAAGGTGTCAGTTTTTATGGTTGTGGTATATATATATATATATATATATATATATATATATCATAAGTTTACTAGTATATAGGATGCCCTATACGATGTTGGGAGAGCGTGTCCTTGTGGCAGTGCTCTGCAATGGGAGCAGGGACATGGTGTGCACTGGAGGTAATTATTGTAATTTGAGTGCGGGTGCAGGTGAAGTTTGCCGTCTCGTAATTAACGAGAGGAGCAGATGGCGGTGGGCGGGAGATGGGTGCAGGCAGACGGCCGGCAAAGCAGCAGGGGGAGGGAGGAAGAGAGAGCGAGAGAACTAGGGGGTGGGGTCAGGCACCGATCAGTAAGCACTGGCACCTGATCGGCCAGGTTGCCTGACTGTCACCTGCAGGAAAGACTTCACCCACGACACGTGGCAGCACCGCACTTAAAATGACAGTTTATACAAGTTTACCTCTTTGGCACAAAGCTATACTATGGGAACAGTTACTAAAATCCATAAATATAAGTTTTTCATTGTTATGCAATGGTTTGTGTAATTGTTGGTGACATAAAAAGGGCTTTTGTGTTCATACTGTAGGTATGCAGATTCAAATCTGGCATGCAACATGTTGAGTAGTGCATGTGTACACACAAAGGGGCTTTTGTGCTCACAGGTACATAGTTTTGAACCCTACAACATGTCCTAGTGACATAGTCGGTAGCACATCTGCTTGGAGAGCACAAAGAGCCAGATGCAGGTTTGAGTCTGACCTGGATCATACCTCAAACCCATTTCCTCGATTTTCCCCTCTGCTTTACTTTGCTACACTGTAAACAAAAAATCGGTATAAAACAGAAAAGGTACTGGTAGATTTACATAAGTTTATAGACATTCCCTTTAACTGTAAAGCACAACATAATGTGATGCGTAATTCAAAATACGGGTAAAACACCTGTGAAAACTATTTAACTATAATTCCTCCATATTAACAGTATTTTTGCTCTGCTTTTATGCAGACATTTTTAGAGTGTATAAATTAAATACAAAAAGCCCATTAATATTTGTATGATTTATTTTTGATTTCTCCAAACTGGATTACCTTAATTATGTAAAATCAACATTGGACTGTGTTTTTGATCAATTCAAATTTAATTGACAACAATGTAATTTTATTTGAAGTGTATTTGCCATCTACCCATTCCAGTGTCTAGAGAGTTGTCAGATCACACACTGATCCTAATTCTTATAATGCATTAATGCAATTGTGCAGTCACATGAGTCCTGAGCAGGTGGGGACGTCCGCAAGCTTTAGAACTGAGGTTTTTGAACCTGTTTTGTTTATTTGTTGATGCCTTTAGAAGAGCTCAGTAGAGATTATCCTGGTCTATTATCTACATTAGCTGCCAGAGCGAGCACTTATGTGTCACTTGTGTCCTGGTGTGAGGAAATGATTCTCAGACTGAGTAAAAGATCTGGGTCTTTTCCCCTTTCTTTTCAAAGTTGCATGTATTGAAAGGAACACCTTCCAGATCCACACTGGAAAAAGTGCATAAAATAAAAACAACAACTGCACAGTGTGCGCTACAAAACCATTGTGTGTGTGTCACAGATATAGGAAGAGACTAAGGCTATCTTCACTTCACACTGCAAGTCTTAGTGCTCAATTCTGATTCTTATTGCTCAGATCTTGTTTGTTTGGCTGTTCACATTATATTGAAAATGCGGCCAATCTCAGACTCGAGTGTGAACTAGTCACAGTCATGAACTGACCTGCATGCCCAAAAGAACAATAATAAATACAGCAATCAGCATGCTGCCATACGAAATAAATATGAAAGCCAGCGTTTATGCGTTCATTTATAAGCGGATGTGCCAGAGAATCCAGAGAATTTATACGCAGGTGATAACGAGAAGTAAGGATAAGGAGTAAGTACTTTTCCCTGAAGTTTTGCTTGTATTGCTTCCATATTGACAGTGACCAAATAATTACTGGTATGTAAAATCTTTGTAGTGACTCCCATCAACACAGAATTGTCATGAACGTCCATCTAGAGAGATGTAAAAGTCATATGAATTCTGATATGACTGTTCAGACTGAGATCGCATTGCAAACTGGACCTGTGTCTGATTTAGGACCACATATGGAAGTGGTCCAAATAAGAATTGAAAAGATCAGATTCCAAGTGGTTTGTGATGCTCACACTATTATGGAAAAAACTAACAAAAACAGATCCGATCACATGTAACTAACAAAACAAGATTTGGGCCACTTTTCCCTGCAGTCTGAATGTAGCCTAAGAGAAGAGACTCAATCAGTCCAAATTTAACATCAGATGAATGTCATATTTGATTTGCCTTTTAGTTAAGTGAGGTGCTGATAGATATGCTCACATGATCACAACATTTGTATTTCAGTGTGTCTCAATACTTAGGGGTGAGGGCTCTTTTGTGGCAAATTGTCCCAGCAGTCCATTTGGTTGTCCTACCGTGGCAACCCCAGGCTCCCAGCGGGAGTGCCAGTGAGAGGGAGCAGCAAGGACGGGCAAGGGGGCATTTGCCAAGGTTTCAGCCCTGTTTATCCCTCCAAACAGTGGGAAAGACGGCGACGGTGTGGTGAGCGCATGTGTTTGACATTACTGTGACATGGCGGCCTCTCTCGGGAGAAGGAGAATGTCAGAGAGCAGAGAAGCCGGCCAGCTTCCAAACATCTGGGGTAACAAAAAACACATTTACGCCACATTGTAGGAGCTGGGAGTTCACTCTGAGAGAGAGTAACCACATCACTCTCAAATACACTCACTCCACACGTTCTTCCCTTTTCCCATGTGCTCTCACAAGTAAATATGTTGTCCTTTCTTAATGACACAATAGGTCAGATTTAGAAAGATAAATGCATGTAAAATGAAGAATGCTGTATACGAGCCATAGACCTATCAGCATTAAGTCTGGTTCACACTGCAACTTAATCTGTCCAAGACCTGCTTACTTAGACAGGAAGAGACTGCCTGATTGACATGTGAAGTAACCATGTTGAAGAGTGAGTAAATCAGAATTTTTAAGAGCAAAACTGCCTTGCATAAGATTCATAAACATTGTCAAATCAAGTGATTAGATCTTGACATGTTCATTGTCTGCAATCCGGCTGATAGAAATCGCCAAGAAATTGACTGAAAATAGCCAATCAGGTTAAAGCTTGTATTTTGAGAAAGATACTGACAGTGCAAGCGACAAAAGCTTCTCAAAGAAACAAGAGACTGCTCAGGGTGATTTTGCTAGATTGTTGGATCCTCATTTCTCTGTAATGAAAAACAGATCTGATCTGATCAATTAGGGAACATTGTAAAGCTCTTTGAGAAATGGCTCCCACTATGAGTTGGCTTGTTTTGTTTGGATGATAAGCAGACTCTCACTAAATAAAAAGGTGGAAAAAAAGATTGGCGGATGTAAGGATACATTGCCAGCATAAGTATGGCTAAGAGACAGGGCACCAGCTGGAGTAATCCCTGCTAGTAGAGGGTTTTATTAATCAAACAGTGTGGAAGTTCATATCACCGCTCCTGTCTGTGATAAAGCTAGTTCCTCACTTCCTCTCTCGCCCTCAGCCAGTTACTTATCACACAGTTCTGAGTGGTAACTACAGATGAAGTTCAGTTATTAAGCCCTCACACACACATACAATTCTCTTCACAATGATGTTAAAGTATTTAGAAGGGGCTCTGGGCTGGACTGGGGCTGGGAGACGTACGATGTAGCGTATTTGCACAAATTAAAGTGGCCGTTATCTCATGGAAACAGAAGCAGAGCGCCGTACTATCCTGTCATTCTTGAAATGGGTTTGAGCTGAATTTCACTGCGGCTCCAGTCTCTTACGAAGACCTTAATCTAACGCAAGGGTATCCTCTGATAAGTTATTGTTCCACGACCAGGGATCCACCAGAAGGAAGTTTAATTTCCATACAAAAAAGAAACATTTTCAAAGCGAATGGAATTGGAAGAAACATTTTTTGTTGATACCAGAATGTTCCAGATGGAGGAGGGGTGGAGACTTTTAAGAGGATGTTCCTATATGGAAATGAATACAGATTCCTGCAGAGACTTTATAGTATTGAAAGTGTCTTAAGAGGGATGAAAAAGAATGCTGAAAGCTGCATCGATCCCACTCTGGACAGAGAAAGACAAGGACATCGAATATACTTTCATTATTATTAGGGCATATTTAGTCATTGCCAGTGAGCCTAAAACGTTGCCTATGTAGGCAGCCACTAGGTTTTGGATCAAAGACTTATGTTATTTTTTTTATTATTTAATCCACAGTTTATCCTTCTTAACTACTTTTCTGTAATAAAGTTACTTCTTTAATTAATTTCCTGCCTTATTTTTGTTTTAAATTACCACTTTGTTTATGCTGCAATGTTTTGTTTATTTTATTTCATTTTATAGAATTATATCATTTTCAAATTTTCACTTGTTTTAATCCATTTGTATGTTATATTACTTTAAATAATTCACAATAATTTTAAACACATTTAATTGAAATTGAGAGAGAGTATAAAACAGATGTAACTTTTATGAAGGCTATTGATAAAAAGAAAGTTGTTTAGGGTAATGTCAACTAAGAACTAAAAGTAATAATATATGTTCAATCACTGAAAGAGTTCAAATTCAATGATTCAATACTATTAATTATTACCGTTAATTATTCAATATAATTGTGTATGTCAATGTAACATCCTTGCGGATCACTGTACTATTGTACTACTTCAGAAATTTGATAGAAAAAGAGAACATTAATAAATATATAGATTATGTATATATTTTTGTGTGTTTCTGCATGTGTGTGAGTTGGGCAGGTTTCAGTCTTCTGTGCTCCATAAATCAGCAAGCTGTAATGACGCAAGAGCCAAAGCAAACAAGAGCAGTACTAGGCTACAGCTGGCCATAGCCTAAGAGAAAGAGAAAGAGAGAGAGAGTGAATACTGCAGAGAGACAGCAGCTGTCAGGCCCCGCATCGTGCACCTGTCACACAGGAAGTCAGGGCCTGCCACTATTTCCTGGAAACGCCTCCTCAGCCAAACACTTCGGCTGTTTTCTCAGAGGATATAGAGAGAGAGAGAGAGAGAGAGAGAGAGAGAGAGAGAGGAAAAAAGAGATAGTCATCCTAGTCAGGGAATTAGGATGAAAAAAGGAAAAGGAATATAGTATGTATGCTGTCTGTATACACCGGAACCTGACTGACACGGGACTGTGAAATATAAATATTTTAGAATTAAATACTATAGCACATTGCAAGCTCTGTAGTATATACTATATATTGCTGTTCTATTTATATGGTACAATGCTATTCAGAGTATATTGCTGCACTGTAGATAAGACTGACCAGCAAAAACGCACACAACCACTCTTTGCTTTCATTTACATTTTCATCCTTCTCCCAGGTAATAGTTATCCATGTGACAGGATGTGACATCACTTCTAGCGCAGTAACAGATGGTGAGCATGGTGGCATGGCATTGTAGCCACTCTTGTTTTTCTTCCAGTCACGTGAGCAGGGGATCTGTGGTGTGTGTCTATGTGTGTGCAGGCCCTGTGTGTTTTGCTTGGCACGCGTCTTCTTTGTTTGTTAGGATTGTCAAGGCGGGTCCTCTGGAGGGCTTCTGTGTCTAATTCCCCAGCCGCCCCTCACGCTGCCTGTATGCAATTAACAGAGTAATTAAAAGCTTGATGAGCTAATTGGTGTTGGGTGAAGCTGCAGGTGTTTTGATTGGGGAGCTTGTTTGTGGAAGTGCAGAGAGCAAACAGAATTCCTGTCATAGATCATTTTGTCTCTTTTTCCCCCACTATTAAAGTAATACATGAGTTTAGGGAAAGCGTAGCTATTATAACTATTTATCAGCCTTGATGGGAAAATTGTAATTGTTCCGTAATGATCGTTCTTGTAGGGCTGAAAGACAAGCGTGTCTTATTATTTGTACAAGCATCAATAAAACAGTCATTAGAATTATGACTCTCCTAAAATAACAAAAAAATTTCATTATATTGTGCAGCTTTATGTTGTTTCCTAACTTAGCTTCTGGTATCAAGCCATTCGTTGACAAAACCGCTGCACGATTTGACACAATAATAGACAGTCAGAAGATATCAAATGTTTAGTGTACAGTTATGAAGGAAGGGATTTTTAACCAGTTAGATTCTACTGTTGGTCCACAGACCCATAAAAACCTCATTGCTGGTTGCGGTCCCTTCTGTCAATTGGTGTCAAAGTGAATGTCGTTTAACCACTGCGACAAGCAATGTGCAACAATAATTTGCCCATAGTGAAATCTTACTGGCGAAATATTCTGTTACACTTGTCAAACATGGATTGATTGGCTGCGATCTTGTTGTTGTTACTGTCATTGATGACAGAAAAATTACTTGGCAGTCAAAAGTTGCTGTATGTCACATAAATTGTCTTTCACTTTCTTCTACTTCTTTTACACATTTCCTTTTTCTTGGGTGTTTTAGCTTTCCCCTCTTGCTAAAGAACTTTCTCTCTTTGAATATCAGTTGACAGATGTGTTGGCGATGGCTGTATGCCTGCAGTACTCTTGGTCCCCAGGTGCCTGAACTGAGTCTGAGGACGTTCTTATGTGTGTGCTTGTGAGAGTGTGTGACAGTTAGTGGTGTTCAGGTGTGTGAGCTCAGAACAGCGACACACACTGTGAACACACTGCCTCCGCCTAAAGCACAACGGTTACTTCAGGCAGCACAGGAAACAACTACAAACGCAACAAGTCCACAGAGGGGTGGAGGGACACGAGAGTTAGAATGTTGTCTTGAACCTTGAAACAGACCGATTTCTCCACTTTAAAACACCCACTAAAAACTCATACCACTTAGATGTACCTAAACAACAAGCATCTCTTTTTGTGCTTGCATGTTCCATATTCCTAATGAACTGGCCATACACTCATCTCTGCACCTCGACTGTTGCCCAGCGCTGTCCTAACACACTCCAGATGGGCCGAGCTGGGGAGTTGTTCTTGGCACGTCCCGGCTCGGCTGAATGTCACAAATACTTTCCTTTATTTAGGAATGGCTAAGACCGGGCAGCTGAGGAGAGGATAGGAGGGAGTATGGTAGAGAGCAGCTCAGCAACATCTGGATTTTATTAGCAGCCATTGGGAGAAATCTGAAAAGGAAGTTTTTTTCTCTCTTGCCTTTTGGGGTAGTGCTGTGCTTTCCAGAACCCTGGCCACTGATGAAGCCCTCCCTGTGGAGAACAGAATGGCACAGAGACGTCAGTACAATTTTATCAATATTCACAATAATATTCGAGTGAGCAAGAGATACCTCTAGCTACGCCATCTTGTGTTTTGGATGCATGCGTCCCAGGTTTCATAGTTTGCCTGACCAGCAAGACTTCAGTAATAAATCAGCTTGCCAAAAAGACTGATGTTGGTAGAGTTTTACCAGCAATATTCAAGATGGTTATTCTGGTCCATCAGCTATATTGTCCACACACCACACCAGCCTGAACCAACAGGGTAAGTACCTTCTGAAGTAGAACCTGACTTTGCCAAGTAGGTTCCTGAATCAACATCCTTTTTGGCCAGTGGGGTCAAGATTTGGCAGGTTAGATTTAGCAATTAGCCTCTGCTAATTGTACAGTAGATGTCATAATGAACCATTCTGCCGCTGGGAATGCTTATGAATAGCTTTCTCTAGGTATTGCAATTGCTTTAATTTCAGGGAGAGGAAAATATAGGAAACAGGGGAAAATGGTTGTAGTTAAGGCTAGGGTTAGGACTATGTCTTTCTCCCAGTAATGTTGCAAGGATGTTGATCCAGGAATGCATCCTTCTTGGCTAAATCAGGGTAAACCCCTTTGAGAGTGTGTTTGAGTGGGAAATGATCTCTCAATAGCAGGTTTCCTTTCATTATGTTCATGAAGTGTTATAGTCGAGCTGAGTTGAGATATTCCCGTCTTACCACTTTCTGGATGAGGTGAAACCCAAGAGAACAGCGTTTAGCGCATGTCTGCTTCCTCATAACAGAAGGATATGAGGATGTTTTTGGAACTGCGACAAGAGAATGTGTCTCTACACTCTTTTACACAACCGTACTGCGGTTATACATGCACCACTTTTGGTGACCCCAGCATTCTTTCCCACACACACATGCACATGCTGGACATCTCTCACACATACAGAGTCTCAGGGCCCAGGGGTCTGTTCAGCTTGTGACTAAATACGCATTTATTGCCATTTGAATGTTTGTTTTCTCAAAACATATTTGCTCAGCTGAAGACGCCTGCTTAGGCTCTCAGAGAGTGTGTGTTTGTGTGTGCGTGCTCTCTCACCCTGTTGTAAATAAGTAAAATATAAGCTCTCTTGTTCAGTGTGGAGACCACATGATGCTGGCCAATCAGATATACTGTAGACAAACTGACTTTCTAACTCTGTTTCAAAACCTAACGCCGGTTTCACACTGCACGCGTAAGCATGGCGTATTCAGCGCATATTTTTTTCCGGCACCCATGTTAACAGATTAGAGCATTCACGCGTAGCAGGAGCAGAGCAGAAGCAGCAGTGCCGCGATCGTTTCGGCGCGAGTCTATTTTTGCTGCGCCGCTTACAATGAATTAAAGTCACAGTGCATTAAATTAAAATGCACCCGATTAACATTAAAATAACAAATTTCACCATAAAATCATGTAAGTGATGTGTTTCGTGTTTCACAATCACCATATGAAAAAATTAAATGCACGAAAACATCACTTCCACGAGTTTTTGCCCAAACATCAAAGATCTGCTAAATTAATAATACTAGATGCATTTGTTAGCTTTAATATTACTTTTTTATTTAATTATTCAATCCAATTACACTTTATTGTTGGAATTCTTTCCAAAATTGGTCTTGGATTTCACAGCGTGTCTCAATTCACATAGATAATTACTAAACAAGCAATACAATAGACGCACCTTAACACAAAAAACAACAGTACATGCATAAACACACGGCTACAGTGCATTAGAATAGTGAGTCCTTTCTATTTTCCAGAGACCTATTTGAACCCCCAATTCAGTTTGATTAATTCTACTGACTGATACACAAAAGATTTACGTAACATAGCCAATTCAATCTATATGCAACTTCTGTTAGATGGCAAAAATGAATATTCCTCATACAAAATGTGAGATGGGTCAGACATAATTTTTCCTGACAGGGTTGGCAATATTTTCGTATACACAACTTGAAATCTTGGCTCAAGTTTATCATGTAAACCTATATATAATACATGTTATTTACATATGCGTGTGGGACAGAGGGGAGGGGGACACGGTTGCATCACAGAGTTTGCTGGCCATATCATACATCAAAGCACATGGCACACAGTATTCAGAGGAGAACGCTTGAAAATATGACAGAAATGAAGATACTCGTCTTTATTGCAGCAGTACAAGCCACGGTTCAGCTGCGCGTGACAAACGCTGCCAGTATGAAAGCACAATGGGCGCGCTGCTCCTGCTCTGCATACACACCGCTTCTGCGCCGCTCACGCTTGCGGTGTGAAACGGGCGTAATGAGCTGACTTACTGTCTACTACCTACATTAAATTTAAATAAAACTACATTGTAAAGGGGCATCCTAACTTAATTAGAACCCCATAAGTGACTGATTTGAAGGGTTCTGTATGCAACTCAACTCTGATTCCAATTCAACAATTGATTCTAGTGGAGGTTGATGTTCGCAAGAATCCATTCTTGATTAGATTAGAGATATTTATTTTCAGCAATGAATGAAATTTGACATCTTTTTCATTCATCATATTACTTTCTGAGGTTGCTGCAAAGGACACATGCAAGCCTACCTTAGATTTAGGCTCAAATAAGATGTAGAAAAGGAAAGGAGGTGATGTGTGGCCAATTATGGTGACCCATACTCGGAATTTGTGCTCTGCTTTTAACCCATCCAAGTACACACACACACAACAGTGAGAACTGAACAAACACAGGTAGTCACTAGGTAGTCAGCTCAAACGCCTGGGCAGCAGTTGGGGGTTCGGTGCCTTGCTCAAGCATCTCATCTCAGTCGTAGTATTGAGGGTGGAGAGAGGGCTGGACATACACTCCCCCACCGACAATCCCTGCCGGACCTGAGACTCGAACCCGCAACCTTTGGGTTACAAGTCCGACTCTATCTATTAGGCCACGACTGCCCCCAGTATACAGTATACTTTTTGGAATAGCCTTCACCTTGAAAGCATACATAATGTATGATGCGGTCTAGGTAGTCAGCTCAGTAGAGCTAGCTACTCACCTCTCATACTAGTTCCCATACTCGTTCACACAGTCTCCTACAAAGGTCTCTTTAAGGGACAGCCTCATGTCTGTCTTGGGATATTGTCCAGGCAGATCCAAGCCTTGTGGCAATGTCTGTTTCTTTACCATAAAGATTTTAGAACGTGGGCTCCAGTTCCAGGGGTCTACTGAGGAGCTTTGTGTGATGATGAGGAGAGATGGTGGGATGACTGGGGAGAGGGATAGCGGATGGACAGGTCTTGAAGTGCTGGCCAGGGGTCGAGGGCTGTAATCCTGCTGTTTTGATGAGAGACCTCTGTTTGTGTGGACTCGGCAGCGGCCTGATGGGGAACAGATGTGGGAAGGCAGGCGGTCGGGCACAGAGCCAGAGCAGCTGGGAGAAATTAAAAACAAGAGCATTCCTAAAGACTGGGGGAATTACAGAGGGGTGGAGTGGAGGGGGTTAGATACAGGGACAGGGAAAAGAAGCCATGTGAAGAGAGAGAGGGTTGCCTCAAGGGGCTTTTCATTGTGTTTGAGTGAAAGGTAGCTTAGTACGGACCGATGGTCGGAACAAGTGCCAGTGTGAGCAAAGAACCACATCACACTCACATGTACCAATGCGGTCATATGATAGACTTCTGTTTATAATGTCAACAGACAAACCTAGCCTGTAATCCTGTCCTTAAAATATATATTTGTGCCTTATAGGCTTATACATTTGCCTCTTTCTCTTATATAAGCAAACACAAAACATTACTTTATTTATTTATGAATAATTTTATATTTGAGGATATCGCTAGATGTCCCCAAAGAGAAGTTTTGTCAGATTTAGCTAACTTCTAGCTAAGTATAGCTAAGTAAAACCCTCCACATACACACATCTCACAAACTCTAAAAATAGCAAATCACAGAAACCGGAATTTGGGGCTTGTCATTATATGATGGATTCTTGTGTGTTTGGATCTTTTTCTGAAAGCAAATCTCAAAAGACTCCAAAAAAGCTTCAGAATTACAAACTGGAGCACTTTTGTGGTGCGCTTTTTCAATCTGATTATAGCACACAAAAGCAGATGGACAAGGTTAGTTTTAGCTGTCCTATAAGTGTGCGTTTTCCTTCAGACATCAAGCATATGGCAAAGGCGACAGCCCAAAGAGACTGCTTTAATATCATTACTGAATCACAGCATTGAGGACCAAATCACACATCTGTAGGAGGTCTATTAAAAGCGTATTGCACTGTGAGCTTGATCTATTTGGCTTATTGATCTCTCAGTATGGCTCTTCCATCTCATGCAGATATGCGAGTGACTGAATGTGTATGCTTTATTTTTAAGGTAGCCACAACATTTTTTAAGGTAGTCACAGGATTTTTTTCCCCCCTCAGAATTTATCTTTATAGCTTTTAATGGAGTTCTCAGTTGTTTCATTTAAATATAAATTTATCTCAGATGTTTCTTGTAAAAGAAAGTCTGCTATGTCTAAAAACACATTTCTAAAATTGAAATAAAGAGTGTGCCTTATGCAAAAAAATATTGTTAAGTAGGCATCTCAAAGTAAAAATAAATTTGCCATTAAATAACTCTAATAAAGGGTGTCGGAAATAACTATTTTTCTCTCTTACTATCACCAAGACTCAAGATGGAGAAACAACTGAGATAACAAAGTGATTTTTCTTTGTTATAGGTGGATACACGTGTAAGCAATTCAGTGTGGTACTTTTACAGATGATGCAGCTGTCATACATTAGAATTTTCTTCTCAGTTAGCATTGTCTCTTTTTGTATCTTATCTAAGTATTTCTTTTTTTGGGCATTATGGAAGCACAGATGGTCACAGAAGGGGCTCATACATGGACTTTCTAATGTATTAAAAGTGAAATCCAGTGACCGGTGTGTGTGTGTGCGTGTCCTACTGTGTCCTTTAGCTGGTCAGATTAATCAGATATCTGTAATCCCACAGTGGATACAGGCAGAGCAAGGCAGACTTGCCTCTCTCCCCTTGTGTTCACTTATATTTGACAGTCCCTCTTTCTCAGTCCTCTTATGGGAGTTCATGCCACTGCATCCAGGCCATAACAACTTCCACAATCCCCCGAGAATGCATGCAGGAATTACCATGTGCTGCTCCCTTAAGAGCAAATTAAAAGGAGTGATTATGGCCTGTTTTTCTGTAAGGAAGTTTTAAACCAGCAGCCCTGAGAGGGAAGGGATTTTATTCATCTCTTTAAGCTTAAATAATGTCAAAACACAGAAATGACTTCCTACTTATAACCTCTCAGAATATATATTGTATCAGTCATTGGCCACACTGCTCTCTAGATATTGACATTGACTCCTATTGAATATGAACATTAACGTTACCTCAGGTCATGTGTGACTGATGTGTGTCTGTGTGAATGCTTGCTGGCCTGTTCTTTGTTTAATGACCCCTCTGAGGCTGCAAGCTACTGGACTGAGTGACAGATGGACAGGCAGGGCTTGTGGCCTTAGCAAGATCTCTCTCTACCTGTCTACATTTGGCAATGACAGGGACAGTGATGCACAGAGCAGTGCACCGTTAGCCCCGCATGGCAGGCCAGCTTGTGCCTATTTTGGTCAGCATGGCATTAGTCCTAATACCTTGTTATGTTTATTGCCCTGGGGCACCAGTCAATCTTTAAATGAGAATTAAGAGCTAATTTCTCTTTTCACACCCCCTCTTTGCACATATGTTATTGCTATGTTATTGTTATATTAGTGTTAATTTAATGTTCTACATGTATCGTTCTTTATTGGTGTTTCAAGACAATTGCTTTGTCTCAAATGTTGGTGATAGAAAGAACACCAAACCAGAGCTCTCAAACCGCTAAACAGATTGCAATTTTTAAACAAGTAAAACAACAAACGATAAATCATGTCATGTGTCATGTTCATTTTATATTAAATTTGTGGTCCTGTCAATGAACTAAAGTGCCATTCTGTACAGGTATTAGATATTAATGCAGATTTCAAGTCCTCAAAATTCAATTTCTGAATTATGTATGATGTGTTTACTTTAAGGCTGTGTAAGCATCAAATATGTTATAATTACTTCGCATTGCATTTTTGTTAATAGTGAAGACAGACTGACCTGATTGTGGAAAACTGTAGCATGACGCCTGTTTAGAACACACTATATGATTGAGGATCAGGAAAACACAAAATTAGCAAAATGTTGTGCTCCTCAGGACCCTCACAATGTCCCCTGAGCCGAGGTGGCCCACAGACCAGCAGACCAGCCTCATACCCTGTCACCCTCCTGCAGCTGTCACCCCTCTAAGGTCGAGCACCAATTATCTGGCTGTTAGTAGTTTGGCTGTGCCCCTGTACGTTTAGTTATTTTTGCACATGACATCTCGGCCAGGCGGTGGGGGCTTTCTCCGAACATGGCCTGGGCTGGTGGCCTGGGCTTGTGGCCCCAGCATACGGTCAGGGTGTTGGGCTGTTTTTCGGGAGGTCTATCTGACTGAAGGTGACAGTGGAGAGAAGTAAGGGCAACTGATCCACAGTGAGTGACAGCACTGAGACAAGAGACGCCTGTCAGAGAGCCTGCTGCTCAACACATGCTGCTGTACAAGCTCACACACACATCGCAACATATAGGTGAAACATGCACGTTTAATGTTTACTTTTGTGCATTTGGTTAAACTATGCTAACAAAAAGTTGTCTTTTTTTGTGGATATGCATTATTTTAATACTGTGTTTTTTGGAAATACAATTTCCACAGTTTGTTTGAAGTACCATAATGTACTAAATATCATAGTATATGAATTTGGCAATTATAATTTATGAGAAAATAAAAAAATACCACATACAAGTTTATTTTAAGAGATCTTTAAACAATCTTATAGACTGTGTAATAAATGAGCATTGACATTTTTTCCCTCAGTGTTTGTGGCATCTGAAGCATCCTTCTTAGCGGCAGACGATGTTAAGGAGTAGCAAATGTGAGCTGTCACCAATGATGTTGTATGCTAATCTCAGTACCATCTGATCAGTGGTGGACCGTCAGTGGCAGCAGGGCCTTCTCTGCTGGCCCTATAAAAAATACAATTGTGTGAAAAAAAATTTTTGTATTGATTATTTAGGGATCATTTTCATTTGTGTAATGTCCACAAATTGCCTATGATTAGTTTAGTTGAGGTTGAACTGGAATATCCTACATAAAAAAGTCTATGTCCAGCACTACAGATAGTGCTACCCTTTTGTTGAAAGACGTCACATCTGATTTGTTTACGAGCATTAGTGACAGAATCATCAGCCAATCAAATTTTGATGTTCAATGACAACCCGCCCTCTGGGTCCAGCTATGTGCCCAGTGCTACCCCAGCGTTAGATCGGGTACCCTTTAGTTGGGGATTTCCAAGGAACGAAAGTGAAATTCAATGAAAAGAAAATGCCAGCCGCAGTCATCGGCGTCTACACCAGATCTTGTTGCCCATCTACTAAAAACGCCTTTTTCAATGCACTCTTTTCCAGACAAAAGAGAATAACTGAGAAAGGAAGACCTACTCCCAAACTGAATTTGCTAACAAGGGACAGCAAAGTTTTTATGCACCATTTCAAAGAGTGCAACTATGAGTGCTATGAGTGGCTAGCAGCTAGCACCGAGCACAAGTTATTTTGTCGGCCGTGTTTACTTTTTAATCTGAGTAAAGGGACATGTAATGACAGACCCATGAACTTTATTTACAAGTGACAGGTGAGTGCGTTATTATTTAATGAGTATTGTATCATGCACATTGTTATGGAGGTGTATGTGGTGCGTTGATAATACTGTGGTGTAGTGTGTGGATGTCCAGCGTTTGTACAGTTTTGCTGCTTTGGGTGCATTGTCATTTTAGAGTGACATGAATGTGCATAGTGACCTGTGTATTGGCAGAATACTTTTACTGACCACGTAGAGAAATTTACTCTGCATTTATCCCATCCTAATCTAGCCTACTGTTGAAATTGTTAATCGGCCGTCATTGTTGTTGAGAGCCTGTCTGCGGCATATGTGCATTATATGCATATGGCTGCGTTAGCTGTAATGGAGATGTGTAAGATGTGTACATGTAAGTTTACAGTTGCTTACTGAAGGCCCTGACTGAAACCCCACGGTACGCCACTGCATCTGATGGTACTTCTTTTGGGATATCTGTGCTTTCAAACACTAATGCTCCAACCCTAAACCTATTGATTTTTACATTACAAACAAACAAACAGTAAATAATAGCATTTTGTCATTTAGTATGCTTTTTATAAACTTTGTTCCTCATGGGTAACAAAATTTTGCTCCTATAACAGCAGAAATTTCAGTTTTATTATCCATGTGGTGACATTTGGTAGGACACAACATAGGGAATACCTGGACCACATACTCACACACACATATTACATTTTATCTTAACACTGCTCTAACAAAACCCAGCAACTGTTGGTGTTTGCTGCTGTTTGTTGGGGCAGTTATGCTTTGACAATTTTGAGTGAAGGCATGAACCCTGATGAACTACATTTCCATCCCATAACTGACAGCGTTGAGTGCGCTATACATGATAACATAGAATTGGGAGATCAGCATGTGACACTATGGTTAGGGAGCTGGGTAGACAAAGGGATTGTCACATGACCAATGCGGGCCAGGCGGACAAGTGTGAGGAAGACTTGCCATGTTTGGTCCCTCAGCGAAGCAGAGATGAGGCCCGGTGTGAACGCAGCCTTGTTGAAGTGTTCAGCACCGTGATGGACAGCAGCAGATCCAGCTGCACTTGTCACTGGCTGTCAAGAGACTGTCCATCCAGCATACAAGAGCGGGCAACAGGCAGGGGAGCGGGTGGGGGGTGTAGGACATTGATGTGGATGTCAGGGTGATGGGGGGGTTGGGTGGTGGGATGAGGGGTAGGGGGGTCCCGTCAGCAGCAGCTGAGTAGGAGAACAGGTGTAACTGGATGTTTCCAACAGCAGTGACATTTACCCTCTGCCACAGTCTGCCAAAGCCACACTTTATCTCTATCAGCGGAGACTGCACTGATTTACTGCTATGAAACATTATAAGTCTGTCTGAACGAATCACTAGAAGGGTACTGCTGAAAAAAGAATGCCAAACACATGATCTAGCACCGTGAACAAGACAAAACATATGTGTCAAACATGATACAGTTTGAACAATGTGCCATGTAGCAGAGTAGGAGTACATATTAGCTGTGGCCTGGCAGTTAGGAGACTTCCGGCACATTACTGTACATGTTGTTGTTCTCATCATCTTGCTACTTTTGTTGTGCATAAAAAGCTCTAAAAGAGTAAATGTCATGTCATCCACAGGTAGCACAGGACAGAAGGCTGGAACGATGCCAGATTCACCTGCTGATGTCAAAACCCAGCCCAGGTCAACTCCGCCCACAATGCCACCTCCACCCCCTACTGTCAGCCAGGCAGCCAATCGCAACGCATCATTCACACCCACAACAAGTAAGTTGTCTTAGTAAAAAACATGCTTACATTTGTTTTTAGAACTTGCTGAATTCACATATTGTGATGTGCCGAGTATATGTGTGATTGGCGACATTTTCTAGGTAGCTAACTTAATAATAACACATTGGAGGTAACTCTATCATCATCCTGAATACTGCAGTTTATTACCACCACAGTTACGCAAGAATGCACATTAAAGGGATAGTTCACCCTAGGGATGTGCGATATGACGATATATATCAGATGGACAAAATAAAAAGTCTATCGTTTCATATGTTCTATCGTTTATTTCGTGGTGTCGCAAAATACATTGTTTACGGTAATACCTTTTCATAATTTGAGTGACTGCGATCTTTATACGCCGCCCACCACGGGGCGTGAAGGGGAGACAGAAGCAGGTGGAGAACGACCAGCCAGGACAAAACGAGGAGCTTGTTCCTAAACGAGGGACAACATCTGTAGCATGGTCACACGTTTTTAAGCACTGCAGTTTTAAAACAACTGATTTTAAGCCGTTGAAACACAAACAACAGACCTATATGCGTGCGCCGTCTCTTTCTGTGTGAGAGGACGCGTTTTTATAGTCAGAACTTTGCAGTATCCTCATAAACACAGCGATTTAGGTCTTAAGAGTAGAAAACGCATATGTGTAACTTTATAATGGATCCGGACTTCGTCTTAAAGGGGAAGCTGTCCAATACATGTTAATCATAGCACAGTGTAACTTTAATGCGTGCGCACAGTGAAGACTCTTTCTGTGTGAGAGGAGTGCGCTTTTTCTTATTTATCTTCAGTGAGGTTGAGTTTTTCTCTCTCTCTTTAGGCTTGTAATAGTTTGATATTGACATTGGTGACAAGGATTATGAAACAAATATGGTATCAAAGATTTTAATATAATAAAAACCTTTTTAAAAGAAAAAAAATCACTATATCGTGAAATATATTGTTATCGTGATATAAAATTTGTCATATCGTTATATAGGATTTTGGTCATATCGCCCACCCCTAGTTCACCCAAAAATGAAAATTGATGTAATTAATTACTCACCCTCATGTAATTCGAAACCGGAAAGACCTTCGTTCATCTTCAGAACACAAATTAAGATATTTTTAATGAAATCTGAGAGCTTTCTGACCCTTCATAGACAGCAAGCATTTGGATTTCACCAAAAATATATTTAATTTGTGTTCCGGAGATGAACGAAGTAAGCAATTAATGACATAATTTTTTTGGGGTGAACTATCTCTTAACAAATTTACAATGGGACAGTGCACTTAATAAACATGTCCATAAACATGTTATTAAAGCAATGCCAAAACATAGAATAATTTAAATGAGACAACAAAAGTTATTGTCACATTCAAGGTATTCATATAGCACAGAATGCCCTTGTAACATGACCGAGAGTGTTTGTGTATGATAGGTTGAGCCATTGTCTGGGTGTGTGAGTGCTTAGGATACACAGCAAGAGATTTGTTTACTGCATATGGAGGGATTCACAGGCAGCATCAGGCTCGACGGGGCTTGGCAGATCTCACTACCCTATATAGCAATGACGGGCCTTGTTGTTTCACCTGTTCCATGGGTCGTAGCATAGCCTGCTTGCCACTCTAAAACCAGAACACAAGTGTGGGGGCCACATGGTAAACCCACATGTGTCCAGCCTGGAATGGCAAGATAAAACGGGGCACAAGCGAAATGAAAGACCCTGTGTTCTGCAACATGAAGCCATGCACACACTCACCCAGCAGTGTGAACATGCCACCGAACCTGGAGCAAAGCTAGCTTCCAAGGTGTGTTTGCACAATCATATGCTTCCCAATGTCTCGGAGGATTATGGTCTGTCACTCTAAGCCCTCATGCTGTGTTCCACTGCTAGTGTAATGTTTGTTTATCTGTGGTCATGGCTTCGGGTGCAGGTAACATAAGATATAAGGCCTACTCTTAAGTAGAACGCACTCAACCATCAGAAGGAATAGGAAAAAGTGCAGGGATGAGATGCAGGAGTGGAAGTTTGGATGGGGCGGCCTGGACTCGGAAAGCTGCAAATCTGCTCTCAGCTGGTGGACATGTGCACAGCTTGATTTAGACGCACACCTGCTATTGGAATAAAAGTAACCCAGTCCAGTGGGCTATTTTTGGAACCTCTTTAACACGTTCCTCTTATAGTTGTGTCTTAGTGAGTGAGTGGGTGAGCAGTGGGGAGCAATGGACAGGGTGGGCGGCATGTGTGTATTTCATGGAGAGAGATAGTGAGAAAGAGGTTGCTGCTGGTCCCATTTGCGGTGTGTTTGTTCAAAGTAGAGAATGAAGTGAAGAGTACAGAGCAACGTGCTGCGTTACTGTCATAGTGTATCTGTAGTTTAAGATTGTTTTTTGACCATTCTCGGAATGCATGTGCCCTCTTCGTGCTGCGTTGGAGCTTCCTGGAGGGCGCTTCCCAGGACTGAGATGGAGAAAAAGGGAAAGCAAAAGAGTCTGGTGTGACTTAAATGATGCTAATACAAACAGTGGCTCTCTTTCCTCAGTGCTGAACGGGAGCAGTCACTCCCCCACGGCACTAAACGGAGCTCCCTCAACCCCCAACGGCTTCAGCAATGGACCGGCCACCTCCTCTACCGCTTCTCTGCCCACACAGCAGCTTCCCCCTGCCTGCGGAGCCCGACAACTCTGTAAGCTTAAGCGTTTCCTCACCACACTGCAGCAGTTTGGCAACGACATCTCGCCCGAGATTGGAGAACGTGTACGCAGCCTGGTGCTGGGGCTAGTGGTGAGTGTCTAATGGCTCTCTTTATCGTTGAACTGTGTGTGCTATCTACAATTCTTTTCTTCACTGGGAGTTAAGTGGATTTCTTTTTCTGTCTTATCAGAACTCAACTCTAACCATTGAAGAGTTCCACTCCAAACTTCAGGAAGCCACAAACTTTCCCTTGCGTCCCTTTGTCATTCCATTTCTCAAGGTAAGAACAGTCATAAAAACAATAATCTCAAACAGACACAGTTTTTCTGCCAGTATAACCAGACTTTGCATTGCACTGCATTGTGCTCTGGCCAAGAATTGTTCACTTAGTAAGGAAGGGGTTGTCCGGTTAACTATAAAGTAACCAACCTAACTTTGGTGTAAGTAAATTGCGTACAACTCTGAGAGCAATGTGGAATATACAGGTGTGCTCAAAGAGATCTTGTTAACTTTCTAATAACAAACAAAACTCTTGCATATAATCAAATATTTGATAGCATGAACCGGGCAAAGTTTGTCCAGTGATCCAGAGTCTGTTTTTGGAAACGCTCATTGTAACAGCCAGGGAATTTTGTTTCCCTACAGACTGATAAAAACGTGTGCACCCTGCCTTGTAAAACCAGCCAATCAATTTGCATTTTGAAAAAGCTCTTGCCATTTTTATGTAATATGCATCAGACGATGGGTGAATGGTCGGCGGATGTGCTGTCTGAAGTGGAGACTACTCTACCAGAGTTCTTAAAAGTCTTTCTCTATCTGTATGAGGAGCTCTTCCTTATGGTGCACCATATGGGAAGGGGTGGAGGAGGAGGGTAGTGGGACTTTGAGACAGACGGGCAAAGTGACAAACAAAAAGAAGGTAGATGGATGGCGGCCAGAATCGGCACACACGTGAACAATCTCACTCTGTATTTCCCTGACCCCAGATACATAGTTTTCTGTATGTGTAGATGAGTGAAGTCCATTTGATAAAGCATCCTCAGCCTCTTCCAACCCCCCCTGCTCTGCCGTGGCTGGGCTGTGCCGATCTAGTGCTCCATATGGCCATCATTTGTGATTCATTAAAATTGGCACACTTGTGTTTACCCAGAGTGGAGAGGAGTGGTGTGGGCCAAAGAAGATTTCCTGGCAGATGTTGCAGTGGGTGCTGTAAGCAGCACGGATTTCCGTTGCTCTGCTGCTGTTGTCTTTACGCTGATCCCTTTCTGTCCTCAGACATTACATAGATCCAGAGCTCAGACACATACACAGATTCTCTGATGCATTGTAATTCTTTCTCAAACGATTCTGCATTGATGCACACAAATACATAATCAGAATGTGAAATTAAATCACTTGGAAATCACTATGTTGATTGCATACTTGACTGCAAAAGATTTAGTGACAAAAAATATGAATCCCTGAATCACTCCACACCAAACACACACGTGAATACACAGACATACATATGTCATCTCTGTGTCTGGTAAACATACAACCCATTCACATGATTTACTACTGCAATGCATATAGTGATAACACAGATTTAAACTGTCAGTCCCAAGTTGGGTGCTGAAAGAATGTTCTAGTACTGAAGGGGCCTCAAGACAGATGTATCCCCTGACCAGCATAAAATATAGGGACACTTAGAGACAACATTTCAAAAACACACTCACTAATGTAAAACTCAAATTTCAGCATATAGATATCACCCATAACTGGTTTTAGAGAGAGAATGTATACATTGACCACAGAACGGAACAAGAAAATGTTTGGTGTGGAAAGTTGCCTTGGAGGCCCCCACCCCCCATCTTCCACTATGCATGTGCGCATGTTAGTGAGATATAGACTACACAAGACATATCTCATAGTGTAAGTGTTTTATTCAAAGCAGAGCACTGTGGTACATGGCACCCAGTGCATTGCTCACAGGCTGCTGTCAAAAGCCTGCAGAGTGTTGATGTTACACATCTGTATCATCAGCCAGCTGTGTAGCGTTATACTGACAGCCAGAGAGAAAAAGACAGCAAGAAAGGAAGAGTGTGAGAGAGAGAGGCAGCAAAGTTCTCTTGCAGACCTCAGCAAGGCACAAACACATGGTGGGCCAGAGAAAGTGTCTGTTTTATCTCGTACTCTTTCTTTCTCTCTCTCTTTAACACAAACCCTGTTAAAAGACTAACATAACTGGCCATCAGAATATGCTGTGTTTGATTGGTGCCTGTATCACCAATAGACTTGTTAACTAGCTTAACTAGGCTTAATCAGAAAGAACTGGTCAACCAGCTTCACTAACCAGATTTTGCTATTGGTCCAGTCAGGCCCAGCTCCAGAATAAAATTGCTGAGGGTGCTTTAACCTAAATATATAGGCTATATAAATGTTTTAGTGCCATCCATTGCTATTGCGCAAAGAGTGCCCTGTTTATCACTAAAAAGCTGTCACTCATCTTAGTTCATCGCAATCTCACAAAGTTAAGTTATAATAAATTAAGTTCACTACGCTGCACAATTAATCTAGTATTTGCATTGCACCTACTACACTTTGTTATAATTATATAATTTGTGCTGAACACAACACCTGCAAAAACTCTGGCGATTTGAGCAGTGAGTGGATTCTTAAATGCCTTTGATTGACTGTTGAGTACAAGGAATCAACAGATATGTCTGTGATTGGCTATTGCTCAACACTGCAAAACATGTTGAAATAGAAACCGATCTCTAGAGCGCAAACCGTAATGCACTGGATAGTTTGCCAAATCTGCAATGAAATTCGATTATTACAGCTTTAACTGAGGGTGCTATTGATTTCATTTGAGGGTAATTAATACCTTCTAGCACCCCATAGAACTGGGCCTGGGTCCAGTGGCCTGGAGATTTGAGTTCGTCTTTATGAAAAAAATGCTTTCCTTTTTCACCCACATTTTATTTCTCTTTCTGTACGATAGGCTAACTTGCCCCTCCTGCAGAGGGAGCTGCTTCACTGTGCTCGGATGGCTAAGCAGACCCCAGCCCAGTATCTGGCCCAGCACGAACAGCTGCTGCTGGATGCCAATGCCAGCTCTCCCCTGGACTCCTCCGAGATCATGCTGGAACTCAACGAGCATGGCAAGAGACGGACCCCGGACAGGTATACACACTTTAACACTCACACAAACTTGTCTTTCTGTGTACCATTTTCATAACAAATACCTTAAGTCATAAATATCTACAAAGTCAAGCAAAAGGCAAAAAATGTAGACAGCTACGGTAAATGTCAACACAACCTTGCCCTGGGCATAGTTCTTCCTGTCTAGCTTCGAAATGCACACACACTCAATGTAATGAGTGGAGGGTGTGGGAAGGTTAGGCCACACAGAAGGAGACCATGAGGAGGGTAGAGAGAAGGCGGAAGTGTGTGTGGCATATCTGCCAGGTGCTGCCAGTTGCCTGTGGAGCAGAAACAGACTGAGATGCTCTAACACCACACAAAAGCATATGCATACCAACAGAGTCCATACATTGGCGAGACATTTAAACATTTAGAATTTACTCTTGACAATCAAAAAAATAATAGTGGGACTTAAAGCACCAATATTACTGTTTGTCTCCTCCTTTTGTTTTTCTTCAACTCTCTCATCTCCTGTTAGTTCCCCAGTAGCTGTCCATATGTCAGTGATGTGTCCAGATGGTGATCTTGCTGAACCCCTGCTTGAACTGATCCTGGGGGAGGGATGAAGAGAGAGAGAGAGAGAGAGAGGCAGAGAAAAAGAGAGGGTTGGGGTAGAGGAATGGGCAATCCCCTACTGTAATCCATACACCTCCATCTCTGAAGCCTAGGCTTACCATATCACGACAGGAGCCCCAGCTGTTGCTTTGATTTGTGTGATATCTGGCCAAAAATGCAAAAGTTTGGAAGTTTTTGGGTTGGTTGTGGAGGCGGGCATGATGGGGTGTCGTACATGCAGCCAGATTCAGATGTCCAAGCCAACTGCACTCTACTCTCAAGTGCAAGAAAACAAGCTTGCACAGTCCTCGCACACACATGTATATCATGCTCGCAGAAGGGAGAGGAGCTTTAGCCCTGAATGCCTGGCTGCTGCACTCAGCTAAACAGATTATTATCAACACTGCAGCACAGGCCAGCCAGATGGCTCCAAAACGCCAGTGTCACTGAACATCTGCCAAAGGGAGCAGCTCTCACAGTACAGCAGCTCAGGAGAGAGAGAGAAACGGGTGAGAACGGGAAAGATTAAGGGGTTGGGATTTAACTCCGTTTCTTGGTATATGAAGGCTAGAGTCCACATATGGCTCACAGCTGGCCTCAACATTTGGACATGAGCGGAGGGGCAGAGAGAAAGAGGCAGTTGGGATGGGTTAGACTGCAAGAATGCAAAACTATCAATAGCCCTTTTTCCTCTTGAAAATGTCCTTTCTACAGCATTTCTACAATCTTTATAACAGGTCCAAAGAGAGTGCAGTGGACCGAGACGGCTTGCACACAGAGCACCTGGCCAAACGTCCATGCACAGTGAGCCCCAGTCAGCGCTTCAGCCCAAGCAGTGGTTTACCTGCTCACCCTCCCCCCAACGGCCTACCGACGCATCCACCCAATGGCCTTCCACATCCGAACCCTCCTGCCCCACAGCACTACCGTTTGGAAGACATGGCACTCGCCCACCACTACAGAGATGCTTACAGACATGCAGAGCACAGGGACGTCCGGGATCGTCACCGGCAGACAGGTCAGAGTGGTGTAGTCTATAGTAAAATAAACCAAAAAGCTCCGTGGGGCCATGTTTACAATGACTTTACCATAGTTAAGTGGTGTTGCTTTAAACAAGAATTCAAATTATACAGTCACAGGTGTACATATATACATGCTATTTTACATCAAATTTAAATATGGCTAATCCTATCAGAGTTTATGGTTTAGACTTTTGAATTTGAGTAATATTTCCAACTGCAGAAGTAATGGCAGGAGTGCAAAGCAGTATAGAAATGCATATACATAGACATGGTTTCTCCATTGTGATGTAATGTAATGTGGTGCTGTGCTTGTGTTACAGCCGTGCATGGAACACGTCAAGAGGAAGTGATTGATCATCGGCTGACAGACCGCGAGTGGGCTGAGGAATGGAAGCACCTTGATAACGTATGTGTGACCAGATGCTTAGTTTTTTTATTATCTTTCATACATAAAGCAGAGAGCCTAATAGTTGCTAACTCTGATGAGAGAAAAAACAAGTTATATCAGATTAATGCGGTTAGAATGAGTTTTGGTTGCTGGTCCAAGGTGATCTAAAAACCATAACCAACTTGACCAAGATGGTGCACCAAGTCAAAAACATGTCAACTAATGGACATATGAAAGTGGTACAGGAGGGAAGACAGAAGAGCACCATTGTGGAGTGGATGTTGACAAACATAAACTGTGTGAAATATTCGATGGACACCTGATAGTTGATGACTTAGTTCAGACCTTTTCTGGATGACAACAAGGCCTTTGTTATGCTTTTTGCTCCTCTCACCATTGCCTCTATACAGACTTGCACTCAAACACATATTGAATAAAAAGGCCACAGATGGAGTGAGGAACCCAGTGGAGGACGTTCCCACTGGAGAGAGCAGCTGAGACATGACTTGCAGTCTGTGAAATCAGGCTTATTCTGGACTGTATCCAAATCTGAAATAAATACAGCCAACAACATACTCAGAGATTGAAGAATGGCATCACATGGATGAGGGGAGATCTTATTGAGGGGGGTGGGTGGTTGGGGAAAATGAGAGGAAAGAGGACGAGAGTGAGAGAAGGCTGTAGAAGCATTGGGGAAGAATTAATTGTTTTGGCTTCTCCCACTGGCAACACAGCTGTTGCATAGCTATTGTTGCTTAACCACTCAACCGCTCACTGTACCACTGGATTACACACACACACACACACACACACACACACACACTCACAAAAAGCGTTCAAAATATCTCATGCTTGTGCTGCTCTCTAATGTATCAGCCCTTCGAATAAAATATAGCATCTTTTTTTTTATTAGTAATGGCCAAAGAAGGTGCAATGTGGAAGTGTTATTGTGGACTTAATGTAACTGGTCTAATGTTATTTCGTAACATCCTCTTCTACTTTTTCCCATTCCTTTCTATCTCTCTATAGTTGCTGAACTGTATCATGGATATGGTGGAGAAGACGCGGCGTTCCCTCACTGTGCTGCGACGCTGCCAGGAGGTGGACCGTGAGGAGATGAACCACTGGATCCGTCGCTATAGCGACGTGGAGGATATGAAAAAAGGTGGGAGCTCCGCCCAGCGGCCTCCTCCTCTTCCTCCCCACCACAACTCTTCCTCCTCCAACATTCCTAACAGCAGCGACACACAACCGCTAGGTACATGCACCGCTGCAGATGCAGCCGCAGATGCTTGGCACGCAGCATATCTCACACATTCTTAGCGACTACAGACACCACCATTTATCTAAGTGGTTTCCATCAGCCAACACACTGCTCAGATGAATGTAATTTAAAACTAAACTTAACAAAAATCCGACCAGTTTTTTTAGGTAACCAGTCAGGAGTCAGAAAGAGCTTTATTTCCAAGTATGTTTACACACAAGGAATTTGGCTTGACAACAGGAGCTTCCAGTGCAAGGAATTTGGCTTGACAACAGGAGCTTCCAGTGCAGAAGAAAGTATGGACATAGTGCAACATACATGATAGTGCAAACATACATAGGTACACAGTAGAAATGAAATGTAACATTTGGGTGTCTCTGTAAGCTAGCATATCATGATTCCACTCAACAAGTCATTAGTACAATGATCTATGATTTGATTATCATGTAAGGGAGACATCCAAAATGTGCAGTACTATAGGTTCCTGGCAAAAAGTGTAGGGAAACACTGTCCTAACCAAGTAATTATTGTTGTCATTGAAAGCAAGAATAATGCACGAAACTACCGGACATAACATATTCAGTGTTTATTGTACAGCTAAGAGGGATTTTGTACCAGTGAAATTTCATTGTGGGAGGGGCTACCCAGTGTGATGAAACTGAAAAATAAAACAAGCAGCCAAGTAAACTGTCGATATATATGATTGCGGTAATTAGGACTAAACCATTTTTTTGCGTCACATCTGGTAAGGATATGGTTGTCAACCTCCAAAAGCATGTCATGATTTCAAAGTTGTACCTGTATTGTTTTTGTTTTTTTCACGTCTGAGGGAGTATACAATGCTTTTCTCTCATCTAAGGGAACTCAAGTCACTTTTTTCATGTTCTTTTGCAGAAATTCACAGAGACTTCCTGCACCGGCCCTCGTCAGGCTACCTACCCGAGGAGATCTGGAGGAAGGCTGGTAAGAGCATTTGGACAGTGTATTGTCTACTGTCACCTACTTCCACATGGGCACACAGACATTTGCACACTGGCCTGCAGGGCCTCGCAGCCGTACTTATGCAAGGCCAGGAGCGGGAAAGGCCGTTGAATGCTGTTATTGTTAAGAGCTCTCCATCTGTCACGACCATGAAAGATAATGGCAGTTAAAGCTGCAGTGAGAATGCAGTAACCTGCAGCAGTCAACAGCAGAGCAGCACAGGTAGGGCCAATAAAACTGACCAGCCCAAAGAAAGAAAGAAAGAGAAGTGAGAGAAAAGCACGGCTTCATTGTTCTTGTTCACTAGAGTCTGTTTTATTACTGTAGTAAGATATATAGTAAAAGGTTTAGGGGGCGGTACATACGCCTACTTGCCCTCTGTGCCATGTAGGTCACACACAATGCTGATGTGGTCACCCAGAGCACTCGCCCAAAGGTCAGAGATCAAAGGGCACTTATTAACTGTGACCCAGTAACATTACAGCTGAGTAAAATCAATATGCCATTACTAATTTAAAATACTGGAATGATGCTGCTGTTGTCTGCAAAACTTAGCTGCATTTTCACTGTGACAAAAGCCTTTTTAACTGCTGTTGTTTTTCATGCAGGTACTACAAGTATCCCGCTCTCGCCAGCTTTAAAGCAACTTCAGAACAAGCAGGGTGAGTAACAACACCCGCATTACAAACCAACCTGCTCTTTTTTCATTTTATTGCATAGATGGCCTTGTATAATTTTTCTAGTTATGGCCAAAAAATATATTTTTGCAGGTGTTTCTCCTAAAATACCTAATGCAAACAAATGATACAAATATTAACATGTATTAAGAGTGCAGAACTATTCAATTAATGTGGACAGCATATCTCAAACAAATCAGACTTTGAAGTATTTGATGAAAAATATTTGAAATCATATTGAGATTTTTTGGTGGTGGAAACCATAGTTTAAACTTTAAAGCATTGACAGGTCTCTTCTGAATCTCCCAGAGGTAAACCGAAAACTGAGATTACTAAAAGTGAGACTACTAGGATCTTTTTCAGAGGAGAAATGTTTTTAGAAACTGCTAATTCACGTAGAATGAAAAGTTTTTTAATCCATTCATTGCTGTCTATGATAAATAATTGAGATATTAAAGGAGGGCCAAACATGAATTTTCTTACCTGTGGGTGTCTAAATTTGCATGTCCCTCTGCCTTTGTTGAGGCCTGTCTTTGAAAATGCAAGTGAATAGCAAAATAAAAAAACTGTCATATCCCTGTGGGATTAAAACGTTAATATTGCTGCCCCATGTTTTCCATTATGTGCCAATTGCTCAAGCATCTGCTCCCAAGTCTCCTTGATAAAAATTAATTACATTTGCAAACTAATTTTAGTGGTGCATGCTCCGATTCTGATTAAGCAGTCTAGGTTTTTCAAAGATACAGAAAAATTGTCGAGAACCAAAAAGATGAAGAAAAAAGCAAAGAAGTGAAGAATGAAGGCAGAGACAGGATGAAAAAATGAGTAGATGTGTGTGGGAGGTGCGGAGAGAACAAACTGAATACTAACTAGCCTTCCAGCTGAGACAGTAGTGATGTAGATGAAAACACACACATACACTCAGTCAGTCAGTAGCCTGAGGCAGAACTCTATGGAGAATTGAATGGAGGGTGTGTTATGACAGATATTTATGGCTGGGTTCCTCACAACCAGCTTTCTAGAGTAAACACACTATGGGGCATAAAGTATAGAGCCCAAACATATGAAAAATCTGCAATAGGAATGTTTGTGTGTGTACCCCCTGCAGCATTGCAATACACATGCATTCACCAAGCACATCATATCCTCCTGACAGATTCTGAAATCAAAACCATTACCCCACAAAACAGTAGACAGCATCCTAACATAAATGGAACTTTAAAAGTGACTGTTTTTAAAGATTCCGCATTGGCAACTCCTTATGTGAGGCGCATGAGAATTTGTTAATTTGGTATTTGGTGTTAGCATGTTGCTAAGCTAACAGCGTGACACTAAAAGAATCACAAAATAAAAAATAGTTTCACACAAAAATATTGGATAAAATCGTTTTAAAATTTAAATTTACAATGATTATTGTTCCATGCTGAATACAACACAAATGTATATGTATAATCATTTAAAGTCTTAAAATGCAATTTTAGATCAATTGTTCTGCTTGTTTGGGACGGCCTTCACATTGGAAATGTTACTCTGATGTCCTAAAATTAGGTTTAGGTCACCTAGCTCACTCGGTTTTAGAGCTTATTGTAAATGTTCACATTTAAAAAGGCCAAGGAAAGACAATAGAGCACAGGGAACCCTAATGTTCAGAGTGCTAATGAGTCCGGTGTTAGATTTCTATTTTAGACAACACCTGTACACATTCACACCTGTGTGTCCTGAAAACTTGCACAGTTGCGCACACACAAACATTTACTCTCAAACAATGGCATTTGTAGAACAAAGTTTGCCACGAGTCATCCTGGATTTCCTTCTTCTATATGGAATGATCCAGCCTCAGTAATGAAGCTCCGCCATTTATCCACTTATTAAAAAATATGAAATATTTAATCATGTATTGTTAGGTAAATAGGCAAGCTTGTGAACAACCTTTCAAGATGTCTACTGCCTATCAACACTAGAAATAATTGTAACCACTATCGTTCGGATAAATTATTAATAGCTTATTTTTCTGACAGAATGTTTTAAATCTTGAATGATGTACATATGTTTGGAGAGATGAAACACGCTGAAAGCTTTGAGTGCCTCAATAAAGGATGTTGAGAGGAACAGCAGTGGTCTACGGGGATAATATCTTCTTTTTTCTCTTGATATTCCTTCCTCATTTCTAGAGGAGGCAGTAAATGAAGTGAAGAGACAGGCCATGTCAGAGCTGCAGAAGGCGGTATCGGATGCTGAAAGGAAAGCTCATGAGATGATCTCTGCTGAGCGTTCCAAGATGGAGAGAGCTCTGGCCGAGGCTAAGAGACAGGCCTCTGAGAATGCGCTGACTGTCATTAACCAGCAGGAGGACTCCAGTGAAGTAAGTACGGCATGTAGCCAGTGTTCAGAATAGATGACTAGTATACTGCATACTGCCTACTATGGGATATTGCCTCAATTCATTCGTCACACCGAAGACAATGTTCTCTGGTTGTTCACTGCCCATTTTGGCAAAGGCAGCAGATAATCTAGGTATTTTACACGTACTGTATATTGTACATACTACTGTTGGTCACAGACAAGACAGGGGGTCTGTTAAAACTCAATGAGCTCAGGGGAGGCAAGAGAGACACGGACTCCAGCTGTAACTTCACCTGCTTGTGTCACTGTTGGACAGTGTTTCTTTAGAAAAACAAGTGATTTACACAATATGTAATGTTAGATTTTGTAATATTTGCATTGTTTTTGTACTACAACATTTTTCTCATACAATATTTTGAGGAGGCACTGCCTCCCTTGCCTCCTCAGAGGAAACATCCCCATTTGGAAACATACCCGCATATAAACATGCACCATTAAACACAATTAGTCTCATAAATTACTGTGCTATGTGTTTAAGTACAATATTTTATCATGGCATGGAGATTGATAATTGTTTGTATGGCAATCAACAGTCCTCGTTCATCTCCCTCCAACAGAGCTGCTGGAACTGTGGTCGCAAGGCTAGCGAGACGTGCAGCGGATGCAACACTGCGCGCTACTGTGGCTCTTTCTGTCA
Organism: Ptychobarbus kaznakovi; assembly: GCA_027422405.1. Classification (NCBI taxonomy): domain Eukaryota; kingdom Metazoa; phylum Chordata; class Actinopteri; order Cypriniformes; family Cyprinidae; genus Ptychobarbus; species Ptychobarbus kaznakovi. Next base: position 33,916,651 of record CM049798.1, read on the forward strand.
GCACAAGGACTGGGAGAAGCACCATCATGTATGCGGCCAGGGTCTGCCCGGGAATAGCAGCGTGCCACTCGTGACACCATCTACCACCTCCATCTCCTCCTCGTCCAGCATGCCCCCCACACACTCCGAGAGTACCCCTCCAGGCCCCCTGTCCCTGGTGGGGCAAACCAGCAGCAGTGGCAGTCCAAAGGAAGTGAGCTCCAGCAGCGTTTCTCGCTCAACCACTCCAGCAACACCCGCCCTGATGGATTCCTCGTCCCGCTGACTGATGAACCCCAAATCTTAACCCATGCCCAGCCACGTCTACTGCTGCTACAGCATCCTTTATCCAAAACAAGCTGAGGAACCTCCTCCATACTTACCATCCTCTCAAAATGAACTACGGCAACCTGGCTTCCACATCTACGTTAAGATCTTGTTTTCTTAATCTCCAAAAAAACCATCAAGGCTCAGATTCCTTCACAAAAGGATCTACTGTGTTTAATGCAACATGAGCAGGGTCTGTTATACTGGATGCCACCGAGAACGCCAGGAAAACATGTGTAGTTAGACATTACATGTTTTATTCATGTATAAGACAATTTTAGGCATGGCCTCAGTTACCTACACCCTTTAAGTGAGGTGTGCTCTGTGTGAATTGGGGTGGCACCATACTCTGAACATGTCTTGACACAGGTAGGACTAAATATACAGTATGTAGGATGGATTCCACTAAAATGACCGACAGCCGCCACTGCGGGATGTCAATAACGTACAAGAGCACTTGGAAAATCTTCCACCACAGAGCTACTTCCTCACAACATGACACACTGCATTTCATTTTTTGGCTTTAAATAAAACAAAAGAAAAGTCCAAAAATCCAAAATAAATAATAATGATGATTAATAAGAAGAATTAACCCTGTTAACTACCTTGCTAGCGAGCCAAGAAAATCTACACCAGACTCACCTCACTGTACTGACGTGAACCCAAATGAATTTTAAGTGAAAAAAAAGAACATGATCCAAACCTTTTTATTACACTGCCAAAGTTACTAAGAGGCACTCATCTTGTAACCAAATGCAAACAACTTCACCTCCTCAGCAGTAAAGCCAGCCCAGAGTTCCACAGTCTGTGGAGAGGTGGCATGTGACTAGACACTCAAACCTTCACTGTGCCCACTCTGCTGCCCACTCAGATCCTGAGGAACGCAGACTTTAGCCTGGATCCATGGCTATGGCAATGGAGGGTCGCACCTGGGATGTTTAAAGCACGCCACCCAGTCCGCCGCAAAGAGAAATGACATGAAAATGAAAGAGAAGGTGAGGATGAGTAAACGAAAAGAGACAGATTGGCCTCAAAAAGAAAGACGGACGGCAACGGAACTGCCTAAAACCTCCTTGGATTGTACACTAAGAATGAGCCTTTTCTTGTGAAACATTTTCGTTTGGTTTTCCTAAAGCTCTCTGAATGCCGAGACATTTCATTTTGTTGTACGATTTCATTCTCCCTCATTCTCCAAAGCATGACAAGACTGTAGAGTCTCACGAGACTGGCGTAGACTTGGTTCTCTTTTCTCTCGCTCTTTCTACCTCCCCCCATCTTCTATATGTTCATCCCTTTTGTCTCCTGACAGAGCCTCTAAGCAGATATCCATGAAGGGATCAAACGTTGCTTGTAGATATTACTTTCTGTTTCTGGATGTCTGTCTTCAATATCTGCTTGTGTGCGTACTCAGAAGGAGGAACGCATTCTTTCTTTGTCTTCTTTTAGGTTTCAGCCGAACATTGGACAGAAAAAGACACTCTAATGGGAGAGAAGCTGTGTTGTACCTATTGTTCGATTTGTTGTATCGATATTGGTGATGAGAATCCTCATGTAGAATATTTTATATTGCTCGCATTGTAAGACAGTGAGAGAATAACGGAGGTGCAATATGAAAAGAGAATTCAGCTACTGAATGGAACCTCAGAAACGGCCCTTAGGGTATCTTATAATATAAATATACATATAAATATATCTAAAATTACCACAGTAAATTAATGTGAATGTACATAGTATTTAAAAAGAGGTCCAAAAAATGAGTTTGCCAAATAACAGAAACCTTTAAAGTATAATGTCTAGAATTTAATTTCTCTCCATTTAATCTTTTCTGTCTGAATGATCATTTTACTACGTCTGTTGTAACAGTGAAGGAGGAAGAGGTTTTCACATCACTGCTCCTGTAGATTACTGCCAGAGGACTCTGCTTATGGACACGCTGGGCGAGAAGTTTTTGTAGCCAGAAGCGTGTCGAAGCAAATGGCATCACTTTAACGACACACCAAACCACAATAGACTGACCTAGCTCGCCCCGCTGAGAAGTTCCCAGACTAGAATCTGTGTGAAACATTGCCATCCTTTGGGCCAAAGTGTCACTGCAGTGGTCCAATGTGTAATTTGCACACATAAACACACATGCATGCACACAATCACAAAACCAAACCCTCGATTATTCATAGTCCAAGCATCTGACACAAGAATCAAGCAAACACTATCTGGTTCTCATCTGGTTTTGATACAGTTCCCAGATTTTTCTTTGAACATCCCGTTGTGATCCAACATAGTACCGACACATAATACATATTTAATGTAGTCTGGATAATATCCGTAGACGTTGCTGTGTGTACTGACTGAGCAAGCTCTGCTCATCCCAACATTCATGTTCCTTAAGGGTTGTTCGTGACGGCAGTTACAACGGACAAGACTAACCTTTAGAGTAAAAATACTCTGAATTTTGCCACCAGCTTACGCTTGCAACCCTGTTTACAGCCTTTGTTTTGGTCAGATGTAATTTTCTGCAGTCTAACTGAAATGCCAATTTTGCTGATTACGTGGCGTTCGTCTGATACGGACCAAACTTGAAAGGCCAGGTTTTTTTTGGTGTTGCTTTAGGTGTGAGATGGGTTGATAGTTTAATTATCCACGTGGCATGTGCAAATTATCTATCTTCCTATCGGATTTCTAAATGAATATATGAACTCATCCAGGAAATATCAGCAACACATGATCTAAAAACCAGTGAATTACTAGACCACCAGTCTGATGTCTCTCATGAGGTCTCTCTCTCTCACCCATTTTGAGGAGGATTTTTCATGAACCACCCTCTTTCCTTACTAGCTACCTCCTGTAAACAAACCCAAGACAGTTTGAATGAATGAAACCACTAGCAGACATGCAAATCCATCATCCTGCTCGAGCTAAACAAGACATTTCATCATAGAAACTCAAGAAATTGGTATGTTTTGTCCACATTTTCATGTCTACACAAGTGATGAGCCAACAAAGTCCTGTTTTTTCATGCGCTGTTATACAACAAATTAAGCCAAAAACACTCTACAGAAGTACGTAGCGATGCAAAAGCATGCACTTTTGTGTTACTGCGGCATTAACCAAACTCAGTTCTCAAGGCTGTAAAGTAAAGTTACTTTCAAATGTCTGTGCAGTTAAACCGGATGTGTTATTATTTAGGTAGCTAAACATTGACAGTTGAAACCAACTTTAACTTGCACAGCAAAATTCTCTTTAAACTGTTGCTCTTCTATGACTTTAGTTTACCTGTCTGTAGAAGAGTACTGATTGTAGAAAAAAAGTGTTTACATTCATGCCCACTATGACAAGTCTTCGCATTGTTGTGTAAGGAACTGTTCTGACACATTCAGAATGCAACAATGAGTGAAATTGAGCTTGCATAGTTGTACTCGCTTAGAATGTGTTGAGCCCTGAACATAAACATATCTCACAAATATCCAAAATGATAAAAGCACAGACCAAAGCATATCTGCACATCCATAGAAGCCGTTTGGACATAGCGTCGCCTAAAAAAAAGCAGCCTGAATGTGGATGAGCAACTATACCCATAAACCAAAGTGTACAAAATGACCATGTTGAAAGCACAAGACGACAGTAAACACATTAAGAGAAGAGATCGGTACTATAATTCCAAGCCAGGGGAGTGCTTGTTCCTGGCATCCAAAGCATCAGATAAGATTACAAATGCTTCTAACATTTAAACCAACCTTGCTCAAAGATTTCATTATGGGAATGCATGAGTGAAAGATAATTTCTATTAATGATTTTGCTAAGGAACTTACTTGAATCTCAAGAGCTTTAAAATAACACTATTAGCAAAGTTATGGTAGAGCACTTCCATAAACTCATTTTGAGCTTTGCATGTCTGCTAGTCCAGAACTCATACAAATATGTATTTGCAATATTTTTGGCCATTCTGCACCTAACCAAAATCGAACCAAAAACAACACAATGCAAATGCATCTTTAACTGTGTGCTGTAATTCCGCTATTATCTGGCATATCGAAGGGCCGTCATTCTCAAAGCAAATTTGTGGATTCCTAGATTTGGTCAGCATTTGGCCTGGTCAGTTAACCCAAGTTGGGAAGCTGCTCCGTTCAAAGATTGACTGGGAAAGAGAGAGAGAGAAACTACATCCTACACATTAAGCAAACATTCTCTTGAAGTAAAACGGATGCTGAAGGATAACTAGTCAACAACTTGTTTTTAGTTATGACCTGTTTATCTTGACATACCAAAAGCCCTCCTGAAAAACAAAACAGTTTAAACCAGCCTAAGGTCACCAAGCTGGTTTCTGGCTGGAAGACTAGCGATATTACCAAAACCAGCTTAAAACAGCTAAGACAAGACCAGCAAACTATTTTGGGCTGGCTTAAGTAATTTTTAATAAAATATCCCTGCATATCACTAATGTTGTCCAGCATCACTAATGTTTTTTTTAATGGCTAGGCCTATACCATCCACTAAGGCTAACAGAAAAACTGTAAAATGGAAACCTTTTTATCACAGAACACACAAGGCTGTAGTAGAAACCTTACACTACTGTAGAACTGAACATTGCTCTGACTAGCAGAGTGGGCCGGGTTTTGAACACACACACAATAAATGCCATAACAGCAAGATACATATTTCTGTACTAACAAAGGCTTGGTTTGATACATTTAGGCAAACATGATATACTGTATTGTGCAATACATAATTACAGGAAAATGCATTGTTTCAATAGGAAAGGTTTGTGTGTTTTTTTTCTCTTTCAAGGTCCTGCTATCATTCTCTAGATGATGTGAACTGTGCCAGGAGGGTTTTATTTATTTCTTGCATGCTCTTTCTCCCCTTTTGCAATTCCCTCACTCTCTCTTACTGTGCGCTTTGTTGGACATGTGACGCTGTAAACATTCTAAATCAGGTTATTGTCTGTGATATGTATCTGTGTAATTAAAAAGACCGTGAAATATGACTCGTCTCTCAATTTGTGCTTTCCACAACAGTAGCATTTTTTAAATCTGGAATGTGATATTATGCCTGTGTCCATTTATCAAAGGCGGTCCTCAATGAGGTACAACTGAAGCCATGTTTATGAGTTTAGACATCAGTTAAAAGTATGAAATCTCACCCATCATAAGAAGGAACATATACATACTGATGTCTTGCCAGCTATCTATCAACCACATTGGTCTCTGACCAGAATTCCTAGTCAAGGAATCAAATACATTATCCAATACAAGTAGCTAAAATATATAATGACAAACATACATTCCTTTAAGAGTTTATTTGACAAGGCAGTTATTATTTTTGACTATTTTAATAAGGTTATTTGGTAACTTAATTCTTTAGGGATTTTTACAGTCCACTTTAATAAAGATTACACACTATTTACTGACTAGGTTTAGTTTACTGGGCTTACTGGATTTTTTTAGAGGAGTATTTGATTGAATTAGGATTGAATTGGAATAGCAATTCTATATTCATTCAGGATAGGGTGGGAAATCACCTCAAATCTCAATATAAAAAAGCTGTAAAAAGATCACACCTGTTTCTTCTATTACACTCACCAGATTTGATTAGTCGAGTCAGGTGTGTTCGTTAAGGGCTGTAACAGGAAGGCTGTTGGAGCTGATGTTGTAAACCAGCGTAGATCCCACAGAACAGGTAAAGTTGGACAAACTGAAGATAAAATATTAACTGTATTATGTCTATTTACTTCGCTGTGAACAATACTAGCTACGTGGTGGGCAGAGTCGTTAGATATCACGACTAGGCGAATATGAGGGACGTTTCATATATAAACATGGCGGATCAAATTGTCAATATCACAGTCCAGAAGTCGATCATAAGATAATATCGTTCGCCTTTTCATCGCGTCTTAAAATATTTATGCTTTTTTTCAGGAGAATTAAGTAATTGAAATTGAGCACTTAATAAATACTGTAAATCGCGACATACACACACACACACACATACACACACACTACATACTGCGTATAGAGGCCTACCTTGCTGCAGTCTCAATCCTAGCGGGATTTTTCACACAAAGTCATTGGCAGTTTTGTGTGGCGGCCTTAAGGGTTGTTAAATGTTTTATTGCACTCAACAAACCAAACATTACTAAACATGTAATTATTTTAAACATTTAAAATGATTGAAGGTTATGTTCCTAAACCTATAGAATGTATTTTAATAACTTTTAATAAGCTTTCCCGTTCACAAAGGAATGGGTTATTTTAGTTTTAGTTTAATTTTTTTTTTCTATCAGTCATTTTTGAGTGAATTGTTTTTTTTAAATAGTCCTGTAACGTTTTTAACTCATACATGCATGTAGTGTACAAAAAAATCATACAATAATTAGAAAAGCAGTTTAAAATGTCATCCTGCAAAAGATGTCATGTCATCTACCCATGCGCATTTTTTCTTTGTACATAAGGAGCTGTGTTTGTGTGAAAAATCATCTTGTTCCTTCAGGAGCTGGATGCGATTCAAACTCGTGAGCTGGAAATGGACGAGTCTGACATGCAGTATGAGGTAGAGAGCCCGTTTCCCTACAGCCCTCAGGCAGGTGAGCAGCCAGCTGGCCCACACCTGAGCCCATCTGCTGGGGCCACAGTGTCTTATCACTGCCCAATGAGGCATGCCCCAGAAGGGCTGTCCTGCAGCCCAGCGTGTAGTCTTATCTAAGGACATCTCTGCTTGCTCAGGGACAGCCTTCTGGGACAACTGTGAACCCTTCAAAGTCCATGTGTACTATATAACATATACAGTGTCGTTTGTCTGTTATCATGCCATCCTCCAATGGAAAAACATGGACTTGGCTGACTAATGAAATAAATTATGTAGAGTAGACCGGGGCTAGTTTTCTCAATTTTTTTTAACAGCTCTAAAAAGAGGACAATAGTAAACAACCAAACAAATCTGAATACATTTACATGAAATTAAAATGGATGAAATACTTTACTATTAACCTTTTTTTAAATACTAAAGTTGAGTTTTGATTGTGTGGTTTTATTGGATATACTCGTTTACCCAAATAGCTTTTGCAAAAATATTTGAATTTCATTTTTAAAAGTAATGGTTCTTTATTGGTATCTGTGGTTCTATCCATGAAGAACCAAACATTTCCATTGCACAAAAGATTGGTTATAGTGGAATAAGTTTCTTTAAATAGATTCTTGAAAATGATTTTTTTTTTTTATTCTGAGAACTGTTTAATGAAAGTTCTTCCATGACATTACTGCAAAAAAACATATTTTAGGTGTATTTGGATGATTTAACACTAGTGCTGCTTCTATGTTTGTACAATTCGATTTTTCACTCAACGCCTTACAGTTACTGAATTATGTGGCCCAAATATAGCACTAACCCTGGACCTCCCTATCATGTATCACCTTAAATGACATTCATTATTTAAAATATAATGTGAATATTTTATGTGATTTTATAATTAACTTTATAATCTTCCCTTCCTCAGGATTATTCTTCAGTATGAACCATGAGGAGAAAATGGATTCTGATAGGAGATCTATCTATGTGGGGAATGTAAGCTGCTTACTTTCTTAAGATCTCCTTTGCCAAGTAGTTACTGAAATAAGCAGAACAGACTTGAACTTTGTTTGGCATTGTATTTTAATCATGTAGATTCCATTATTTGTAGTGTATGTTGATGGAAGACTACAAGCAATATTGTTTGACTTACAGGTGGATTATGGAGCAACTGCAGATGAACTGGAGATGTACTTCAATGGCTGTGGCCACGTTAACAGAGTTACAATCCCGTATAATAGATTCACAGGACATCCAAAAGGGTTTGTACCAATTTAGCTCCAAAACAAAAATGTATTTAATATCAAGCATGTTTTATGAGAATATTTTTCCTTGTAGTTTTGCCTACATTGAGTTCTCAGAGAGGGAGTCTGTGAGGACTGCCATGACTTTAGATGAAACACTATTCAGAGGACGTGTCATTAAGGTGAGATGGAAATGCAATGGGGTATGGTTATGTATTACATGGCAATGAGGCACCACAGCTGGATGTGGCCCAAATCAGTTTTGGGGTTGACAGAGTTAACAGAAAGATATCATGTTAATTCTGATATTTTCAAATCCGATCTGAGCCACTTTCATAAGTGAGAATAAATCCGATAAAGGAATACACCATCTGTTGATGTTTTGGATTAAAAAATAAGGGAAAGTATAAGAAAATCATAATCATGCCAGTCTGTAACGATGTCAGTCACAACTGACATTAGCTTTACCAACACTGCATTTATTTTTATTAATTTCTTCTGATGAACATGCATTCACTCTTAAATAAAGGTTCTTTATTGGCATTGATGGTTTCATGAAGAACCTTTAACATCGATGGACTTTCCATTGCACAAAGCTTCTTTAAATTGGAAAAAGGTTCAAAAGACAAAAGTGGTTCTGTTAACTGAAAGGTTCTTTGAGGAACTAAAAATGGTTTTAAAGGCCCGTTCACACCAAGATAACGATATTAGCGTCCACACCAGTGGATGATATCGTCTGTTTATTCTAAGTGCACTCTCATCTGCTGCTTTAAATTCTCAAGTGCATTTATAGCAGGATGGATTCTGATTGCGTGTCAATGTTTTTATCATTCATCAGCTGGAAAAAATAATTCTGAAAGTGATTCCAACGATATCGTTTCTCTGTGCCTTTACCGTTATAGTTGTGTTGTGGACTCTGCTATTCTTTAATATTGAGAACGATTTTTACAACTATATCTTTATAGTTATTGTGCTTTGTGTGAAAGGCCTTTTATACCACAATTATGAAAAACCCTGTTGGAACCTTTATTTTTTGGAGTGTGGTAGGCTGCATGTTTCAGTTTAGTGTCTCCCACATTTTAATTATGTAAAAACAAAAACATGAGCTGAAAATCAGAATTGGGCACTTTTGCTTGTGGTGTGAATGTAGGCTCCAGTGTCCGTTTGTTTGTCATAAATCATTTTGGATTCAAATGTGTGACCGAAGACCATTTCACATCAAGCTCTTTGTGCACTAGGTATTGCCAAAAAGAACAAACATTCCAGGTTTCAGGACTACAGGCACATACTCGCGTGGAGGGTGGTCCCGAGGACGAGGTTTCCGTGCCGCGAGATTTTACAACCCATTCAGGGACTGCCACTTAATTAGGTCAGTTCTGCCAATACATAACAGTACCTCACATGATATGGAGCTTTAATTGTTTAAGAGCAGCGGTTCGTGACTTGTACTCTTCATATATACTGTATAACCTTAGTGGTGATCTGGTAATCTTAAACCTAAAGTAAAACAGAAAAGAAAATGTTGCATTCAGATTTGTGAAGACTAACATTAATGCAATATTTCAGTTATCATAGTGGTATCTTAACATTTTATACTTGCTTTTTTGAAAATGTGACATTTGTACATCCATACCTGTAAATCCATCAATTAAGATGTCATAAACTGTCATTTTTGTTTTAGGGAAAATGGAAGAGCTGATCCTTGGGTTGATTCTTTTTGATATTCAATTTTGACTTTTCTGTTATCTTCAAAGCACTTCTTGGTGCTGATTAATGGACGTTTCAGTATTTGCATGACAGGAGCTCAGTTATTATTTTTCTGTGCGTGTGAATGACACTACAAAAACGGAGACTTTATTTGTATTGATTGGTTACTATTTTATTTATATTTTATTCAATTTCTTTAAAATTCTATGCCTGTGAGAGGCTGAGATGGCTTGTGAATTTCAGTACTTTGTCTGTTTTGGAATTTCAGTGCTTGAATTTAAGTAAAATCAAATGTAAATAAAATCAAAATTATCATGAAACAAATTAAATATTTATTTTCACCTTACGAACAATAACAATAGACACTGATGTAAATATATACAATTGTGAAGAGAGGACATCAGCAGGCCTGCACCATCATAGTTGAAACTATGCTGTCAAAAGCCCTGAGAAGAAAGAATATTATATTAGCGCAGGGAATTAGCGGACCAGACTCGGTCCTGCAGAGTTTAGCTCCAACCCTAATCGAACACACCTGCAGCAGCTAATCAAACTCTTACTAGGCATACTAGAACCTTCCAGGCAGGTGTGTTGAGGCAAGTTAGAGCTAAACTCTGCAGGTCACCGGCCATCCAAGACCAAGTTTGGTGACCCCTGTATTAGCGGATCAGTCAATACACACAGCAAATACCTCAAATGTATGTATTCACTAAATGCACTTACTTTGATTGAATTGTATCACCAGGATTGTAGAATGGGTTACACATTACATCAGTAAAGGAGTTGTGCAACTTTCTAAACATCTGAGGAAAGACAAAATGCTCATTACACCCATCTGATTGACATCTCACCTTTTTTGTTGTGAAACTGACACAATACACCTATGGAACTTACACTTCTAATTTCGTTGTCTCGCAGAGATGTGTTGGAGGAGTCAACAACAATCACGAACTTCACCTTAGAGTTTGTCACGTAGCCATATCTGTAATTCTTGTTAAGATGTTGACATTTTAATAATGATTAAATGCATTAGAAAGCATTCCAGGTAGTTCACTTAAAAATGAAAAATGTCATGTAATAATATGCATTTCTTTCTTCTGTGGAACACAAGATGGTATTTCAAATGTTAGTAACATAAGTTTAAAAGTTAATTTCAATTTTATGGACAAAACCACCGACATTTCTCAAAAAAAAAAAAAATTCCACAGAAGAAAGTCAGTCATAGTGTTTTGGTTCAGGATTAGTGGCCAACAGATGAGTTTTTCTCGAGCTGTTGCTGATATCCGAAGGGCAGGATGGTTAATTTCTATAAATACGTGAAGTAATTTAATGATAGCAAATTAGACCAGGCTGTCAGTAGAAGGAAAACGAGAATTGTTGGTCAGTGTGATAATCTCAGAACGGTCAGATATCAACTGATATATCAGTCCAACACTATTAAAGTCACCATGAAATCAAAATGGACAATTTTGGAATACTGCAGTGCAAATTTTTCTTTTTCAACTCGTGCCCTCATAATACTTAATAAATAATATTAACATCCACTTGCCCTTGCAACAATATTTCTAATGTTGTAAATGACATGACAACAATCCATTCACTTTCTGATGAATGAAATGTGATACTCTGGCTCTACACTTTTTCTTATTCGATAAGATGGAAATAGATCACAACAAGAAAGTCATTTCTGTTTCACAACTTCTGTTAATTGTTGACTTTAAGGATACACTTTGTAGTCCTCCGTTGGATAGAGGAGTCCCAGATAAAGCTCCCTCTGGTCGGCCAAGGCTTTGCCCACACCGGAGATCTTCTCCTCCACCACGTCCAGAGAAGTGTGCACTGTGTAGTGGAACTTGAGTTCCCCTTGTGTAGGAACGCTCCGAATGTACAGGGGATAGTTCTGCAGAGATCAGCGTAATGTTAGTCAAGTTTGCTATAACAGGAAACACAATTTCAGCTTGTAATTTTATTTCAACTTAATGTACATACATTTAGAATTAAACATGAACTAGACTAAATTGATCTGTCTATTTGCAATAGAGTTGATCAGTGCATAAGTCATGCCAGTGCTACCTTAGACCATGGTTTTCCAAATGCCAATGTTCAATTATTTACAGAAAATTTCTAATTTTTTAAGAATTCATAATATGTAATACAAATTTCAGCTTATATGTAATAAATTGTAAGTGTGTGTAAAATTTAATGCATTTACAGCACCAAAAAAATGACAGAACATGATCTGAATTAACACTAGTATAAATTAAATGAAAACCTGCTATCTAAAATACTATTTCTGATTGGCTAATCGCATAAGTTAGCGGTCAAAAGTTTTTAAAATATGATTTATGTCCATAACAACATTGTACCCCTGACTGCTCATCCAGGAAGTCTGTTTTCTGCACAGCTGTGCTTGTGATCTATCAATCTGCAATCAATACAAGAAAGCTAATAAAATATAGGCTACTCTACCATTACTACTGTCTGTATTTATTTAATAGCTGTGTAATCAGCAGGATGAGGTACCATCTGTTCATCATCACTCAATTTTTTTTTTTCATCTACAAAATCAGAAAGAGCTGACCAGGGGGCTGTTTCATAAAACAAGCCAGGCTTATTTCAGTTAGTCTCACTTATTTTGAACCAAATCAACTGACAATAATTCGGACTAACTGAAATAAACCTGGCTTATTTGGTAAACTTGTTATATGACACTGCCTGTTATGTTTTGAGTGGTTTTGTGTTTTCTATGTATCTATTTATAATTTTTATTAATGTGAAAATCTCATATGTGGGGTTGTCTCAATTATTTCTTAGAAGTTAGGCCTTTAAATTAAGTAAATCTGATTAAATGTATTATTCGGCCATGTTGACCCTATCCCATCGAATAAATGTGAAAACTCACCCCACATACTGTTGCATTTAGACCGTTAAGAAGACATTGTAGAGTTCTAAACAAACTACTTTAATTTGTAACGCAAACACGGGAATCAAGATTGAGAAACACTGACACAAAAACACCCTCACCGGTCTCCATGACACAGACATCGCTCAAAACGATGTAGGTTTGTAAAACACGGTATATTTCATGTCATACCATACTGCTCGCACTGTAGTTGAGCCATTTCAGTGTATTTATATTAAACTGAAAAACCTATGAAAGTAAATATATTGCACGAATATGAATGTTGCTAACAGTTACTCAGCCCTGATCGCGACATATATTAGCAACTCCTCACATAAATCCTTCAAATGTGATGAATCCAGTACGTCGGATCTCAGATGCGTTCAACCATAACCAAGAAATAATTTGTTGTGTCATAAAAATATTAAATGTTTTCACTTACCTCCTTCGCTATGACTGCTATACACACCGCCATGATGACGCTACATACAGCGGTCACGTGACACACAAAGTCACATGACTCATGTCGCTGGTGACTATGTGCAATACTCCTCGTGATGCGAACAAACAAGCGCTTTAGAGTGCACTTCCTGAAAGTTAGCATGTGTTTTGTAAAGATTTAAAAGAAAGTTACAATGAGTTTTAAGACTGTGATCTGTGTCTTATGGGCAGTATGTGTGGGTCAGACTGCAGGAAGCCAGCATGCTCCAAACATCATCATCATGCTTATGGATGATGTAAGTCCTTTTTCTTAGAGGCTTGACTGACCAACTAACTTCAGAACGATACTAAAACCTACTTTTTCATTTGACTTTTTTGTTTATACAATTGTACGAGCAATACATAGGCTATGTGTATCCGTGCAACACATATCTTTGGTGTGTGAAATACATTTGTGTTGGATGTATTTTGTTATAGTTTATATTGTATATAAATAGCATATTCTCTCGTTTTTGTATTTATTAGAGTGTATGTTGCAATATACAGCGCTGACAACTATATCTAAAATATATTATATTATGAATATAAACTGTTCTACATGTTTGTAACCCATAAATACAATTCACACTAAGCAAGGTCACATATTTAAGTGCAATCAGACATCAAAACATTTAGAAGGGATGAATTGTATGGTCCATGCTGATGCATACTACATATTACTGTAGTTTAAACTGTAGAGTATGGTGCTTGCAACACCAGGGTCTTCGGTTTCATTCACAGGAAATGTACAAACTGATACAATTTAGATTTCAAATGTAGTATATTGTATACGTTTTGGATAAACTTGACTCTCAAATGTGTTAATGTAAAATATGTTTTTGTACTATTTGTACTTTTGAAGCCTGCCTTAGTAAAATGGTAATAGCCTATCAGCAGTGGTTCTCAAGCTTTTTGACTCCATAGATAGATAGATATACCTCTGGTACTGCTGTTGTAATAAAGCTAAAATAAATGATACCAGTTTAGTTTAATTTTAATCTTGTGCATTCATTTTAAATTATACAATTTAAAATCAAATTTTAATATTTTTTAATTATTATTATTTTTGTATATTTTAATAAAAAAAATACATTTACTGTGGCTCCATGGACGTTTGCTGGGGCCCCTTAGTGGGCTCTGGCCCCCTAGTGTAAAACCTGTGGTCTACAGAAGGTGCAGTCTGATTTAGACTTCTTCCAATATCTCCCAAGATCATTTAATAAATGCCACAGATGCCAATAACAGTAAGGGCTATTAATAAATTGTGCATACATATGTAAATTAAAGTACATCTCTCTCTGTCTGTCAGTCTGTTGAGCTATAGTTTACTTCCATAAAAAATGAAATAACGTGTATATATATTTATATATATATATAAACTAGAAGCATGCTCATAACATTCTCTCTTTCTGTCTGCAGATGGGCTGGGGTGATTTGGGAGTATTCGGGGAGCCCTCCAAGGAAACTCCAAACTTGGATCTGATGGCTGCTCGGGGGATGCTATTTCCAAACTTCTACACTGCCAACCCTCTGTGTTCCCCCTGTATGTGCCGCTTCTAGGCTTGCCTTTATCTCTCTATCTCATTGTCTTTGTTCGGAATATATTAGCATACTGCTTACGCACATTACTGTATGCTGGCTACGATAAATACGATAAATAGTACTGTAGGCTACGATGCATTGCTTAATAATTCAGATCGAGTAAATGTAGTTATTTATTTTGCTGGTCCAAGCAAACAATAAAGTAAAGAAAGACATGTTAATTATTTAATTTAGGTGTAGTACTCACAGCAATGTGCTCTGCTTATACAGCATACTGCACATTTTTGCCAATGAAGTAACTCATCTGGGTATTTCATGCACACAGGAAATTTGCATATTGCCTACTGTAAAAATGTGTGAGTTGCAGTATGCTATTCTAAATATGCCTAACCAGAGTCTAGAGAGGGCTATTCAGCTTTGATTCTTGTTGAATAGGCCTGGTCTAGACACTGGATGCAAATGAACTTATCTTTTCATTTGCCTGAATTTGATAAAACGTTGTTGAAAGTGCCAGAAGTTTAAAACATCTTTTTTAAATGTGAATGCCCACCACATTCATAAACACAGAGAAAAAGTATTACAATTTTATATGAGACATTCATTATACAGTGTAGGTTTTGAAGCAAAGCTCTATAATAACACCTCTCTACAGCGGCATATATATATATATATATTGCTGAAGAAATAAAAAAGTACATATTTTGTTTGTGTGACTTCTATTGAATATATTGATTCACAGTGAAATTGCAAATATTTTTTTTCATTCTCTCTTTTTTGTCATCCTGCTGAGGAAACTGAAAAGCTTCAGCTGTATTAATTCCACGTGAGAACACAAGACGTGTGTGGCTGCACGATAGTAAGAGGACAACTTATTATGCTAATATGGATAATAAACCAACAGTACTCAAATATGCTAATTATGCATAATTTGGTAATTTGAATGGACTTGCTATGCAGAGCAGATCTTCTATTAGTCCTCTTTTCAATTCGAATTAATTTTGAAGCAAATAAGGCTTAATCAATTGTTAATCTCGAATGTGTGAGATGAAAGTGCCTGGAGCACTCATACCTGCCGCTATAGAGAGACGTTATTATAGAGCTTTGCTTCACAACCTTAATTAGAATTTTAATCACAAAGTAGATAGTGGAGAACTTCCTAATCATAATATCCAGGGTGAGCTCTCTCATGTCCAACGTCTCTTTCCTTTCTCTCCCTTTGAAATGAAGTCTTAAATACCACACGATTTAAATTTCAGCAAATGCATAAGTATTGTGGATGAGCTTGCACTTTGGTTCAATTTTAAAACTTATTTCTAAAGAGCAAGACTTTGCAGTAATAGCGTGTGTTTTTTATAGGGGTTGGACAAAATAATGTGAACATATGGAAAATAAGCAGTACTTAATTATTAAGGTTTTACCACCATTTGCCTTTAACACAACTTTCATCCTTCTGAGATTCATAAAACGTTATAGTTTCCAGTTGAATGTTGTCTACAAAGCATCTTCCAGTTCCAGATGATGAAGGAGTGGATCAGTTTCTCATTCTTCTCTCCAAACGGTCCACATTGGATTAATCATTTTCCAGGTTTTATTTATTTATTTAGTCATTTAGCAGACGCTTTTATCCAAAGCGACTAACAAATGAGGACCTTTTATGATCATAACACCATATTTTTCACATTTTAGCTATGGTGTCTGTGACCAAAGTTTTAGCAGTTGCAGCTCTTTCCACTTTGTGAAGTTCTATGTGGTTAGTTTTAGTGGAAACAGTGTCTTCAAGATGAACATTGAGGTTTTCTGTCACTTTGCTGCAGTAGTTCAGAGTTGTTTGGACACTATCCTTCTAAGTGCTTGATGGTCCCCATCGTTCACTTTAGTTTTTGCCGACTATTCTTCTTCATTGATGAAGTCTTGCCATACTTTGAGTACTCAATTATAATTATAAAGACTTTCTTAATAAACAATCAAACAATTGGACTGTTAAGGTTACAGACGCTCCTGCTAAACGGGCTCCCATGATTTGTCCTTTTTGGAGACAAGACATCCATTTCACCCATGGCTTGTATTAACCTCTATAATAATGGCTGTTCACATTATTTTTTCCAACCCCTGTATCTATCAACTTTTCAGTTGGTGATGTTTGCTCTCTTAAAACAGTCCATGTAAGAGTAGGTACTATATCTTTTGTATCTTTAATGTTTACTTAATTTATCTGTATTCTACAGCCAGGGCCGCTTTGCTTACTGGAAGACTTCCTGTGCGAAATGGATTCTACACCACCAATGCTCATGCTAGGAACGGTATGATAATAAACCATATCCTTCTTTCCTCAGCCCTCCTTCACTATTATCAGTTTATCTACCCTTACTACTTTATGGTGCACTCTTGTAATGGATTCTCTCTCCTACAGCATACACACCTCAGGAGATAGTGGGAGGAATATCTCAGGATGAGATCCTGCTTCCAGAACTGCTGAAAAAGAAAGACTATGTCAGCAAGATCATCGGCAAGTGGTGAGATTCCCAGCAGCGTCTCTCAAGAGATGTCTTTGTCAGAATAATGATATGAGATGTAATAGAATATGAAGTAGTATGCAAAGTGAAACAACTGTAGAATGCATTTTTAATTGCACAAAAAACTTCTAGCATCACAGAACAATATTTATTATTATTTGTGTAAAATATATTCGCTTTTGGCAGTCTGATCAAATAATAGCTCAATAGAAATATTGCTTCTGTTGATATTACTTCCTGTTCAAAGGTTACACTGAAAATGGAAGATCAAGCTGAGCACTTGTACCATATTGATACAAATATAAAGAGTAAGAAAATATATACCATTTATTGTTATTAACAACATACATTTTCCCAAAATACATGGTTAAATAATCTGATAATTCAAATAAAATATAATGTGTTCATCAGATCAGATGCAGTTGATGCAATGTTCTTAAACCTGAAATGATTGTTGTAAGTCCAGTGGTCAAATGCTGTGTAGCCACCTGACCAATGACTGATCTCTATGTGGCTGTCCACAAAACTGGAGTTTCTGAGTGTATAGAAGCGGGAGACTATTTTAGAAAGGAAAAGTTAAAAGATGATAAAAAGGAATTAGGGAGAATCAGTTAATAATTTATTGCTATTGTGTAAATAATATGTTATCATGTAATCTATAAAAAAGTAACTAGTCTGATAACAAGTATTTTAAAATGTAATTTAATCCAATTACAAGTACTTAATTTTTGGAATCCGTTTAAATGCTTTATAACAGAATGCATTATAACACCATTGGTGGTGTAGACTTTAAATGCTTTATAACAGATGCTTTAAAATTGGTGGTGTGCTTTAAATGCTTTATAACAGAAGCATTATAACAATTGGTGGTGTGCTTTAAATGCTTTATAACAGAATGCATTATAACACCATTGGTGGTGTAGACTTTAAATGCTTTATAACAGAATGCATTATAACACCATTGGTGGTGTAGACTTTAAATGCTTTATAACAGAATGCATTATAACACCATTGGTGGTGTAGACTTTAAATGCTTTATAACAGAATGCATTATAACATAACACCATTGGTGGTGTAGACTTTAAATGCTTTATAACAGAATGCATTATAACACCATTGGTGGTGTAGACTTTAAATGCTTTATAACAGAATGCATTATAACACCATTGGTGGTGTAGACTTTAAATGCTTTATAACAGAATGCATTATAACATCATTGGTGGTGTAGACTTTAAATGCTTTATAACAGAATGCATTATAACATCATTGGTGGTGTAGACTTTAAATGCTTTATAACAGAATGCATTATAACACCATTGGTGGTGTAGACTTTAAATGCTTTATAACAGAATGCATTATAACACCATTGGTGGTGTAGACTTTAAATGCTTTATAACAGAATGCATTATAACACCATTGGTGGTGTAGACTTTAAATGCTTTATAACAGAATGCATTATACACCATTGGTGGTGTAGACTTTAAATGCTTTATAACAGAATGCATTATAACACCATTGGTGGTGTAGACTTTAAATGCTTTATAACAGAATGCATTATAACATCATTGGTGGTGTAGACTTTAAATGCTTTATAACAGAATGCATTATAACACCATTGGTGGTGTAGACTTTAAATGCTTTATAACAGAATGCATTATAACACCATTGGTGGTGTAGACTTTAAATGCTTTATAACAGAATGCATTATAACACCATTGGTGGTGTAGACTTTAAATGCTTTATAACAGAATGCATTATAACACCATTGGTGGTGTAGACTTTAAACTTTAAATGCATTATAACACCTAACAGAAGCATTATAACAATTGGTGGTGTGACTTTAAATGCTTTATAACAGAATGCATTATAACACCATAAATGCACTTTATTGGTGGTGTGACTTTAAATGCTTTATAACATTGGTGGTGTAGATAACACCGTGGTGTTTATAACAGAATGCATTATAACACCATTGGTGGTTATTGGTGGTGTAGAAATGCATTATAACACCATGGTGGTGTAGACTTTTGCTTTATTAACACCATTGGTGGTGTAGGACTTTAAATGCTTTATAACAGAATGTATTGGTGGAATGCTTTATTGACTTTAAATGCTTTATAACTTAACACCATTGGTGGTGTAGACTTTAAATGCTTTATAACAGAATGCATTATAACACCATTGGTGGTGTATTATAATGCATTATAACACCATTGGTGGTGTAGACTTTAAATGCTTTATAACAGAATGCATTATAACACCATTGTGGTGTAGACTTTAAATGCTTATAACAGAATGCATTGGTGGTGTAGACTTTAAATGCTTTATAACAGAATGCATTATAACACCATTGGTGGTGTAGACTTTAAATGCTTTATAACATGTGGGTGTAGACTTTAAATGCTTTATAACAGAATGCATTATAACATCACATGCTTTATAACAGAATGCATTATAACACCATGGTGGTGTAGACTTTAAATGCTTTATAACAGAATGCATTATAACACCATTGGTGGTGTAGACTTTAAATGCTTTATAACATGCTGTAGACTTTAATGCTTTATAACAGAATGCATTATAACAATGTATAACAGAATGCATTATAACACCATTGGTGGTGTAGACTTTAAATGCTTTATAACAGAATGCATTATAACAATAGACTTTAAATGCTTTATAACAGAATTATAACATAGTGTATGCATTTAAATGCTTTATAACATGTGGTGGTGTAGACTTTAAATGCTTTATAACAGAATGCATTATAACAACTTTAAATGCTTTATAACAGAATGCATTATAACATCACTTAAATGCTTTATAACAGAAGCATTATAACAATTGGTGGTGTGCATGCTTTATAACCATTGGTGGTGTAGACTTTAAATGCTTTATAACAGAATGCATTATAACACCATTGGTGGTGTAGACTTTAAATGCTTTATAACAGCATTTAAAATGTGTTATGAGAAAAATACCTATAATTGCATTTTCTAAAGTTTATAAGTTATGCTTGTAGGTATTAATGTTATTTGATCATATTTTAATCATTTTAATGTTAAAAAATAATATAAATAAACACAGTGCTGCTGGAAAGTTTGTGAACCCTTTAGAATGTTCTATATTTCTGCATAAATATGACCCAAAACATCACATTTTCGCACACAAGTCCTGAAAGTAGAAAAAGAGAGCCCAGTCAAACAAATGAGACAAAAAATATTTTCTTTGTCATTTATTTATTCATGAAAATTATCCAATATTGCATATCTGTGAGTGGCAAAATTATGTGAACCTCTTAGATCAGCAGTTAATTTAAAGGTGAAATTAGAGTCCATCTGTGCAGAGGTGATTTCAGTCAGTGCAATGACTATCAAATGTCAGTACGTGACTTGTTTTATTCAAAGAACAGGGATCTGTCAAAGTCTGATCATGTTTGGAGAACAAAGGAGATTACCGAGGACCTCTGAACAAATTGTTTTGCTCATCCGACTAGAACAACCATCTCTAAAGAGTTTGGACTCCACAAATCCACAGTCAGACAGATTGTGTACAAATGGAGGAAATTCAAGACCACTGTTACCTTCCCGAGAAGTGGTCGACCAACAAAGATCACTCCAAAGCAGAACGTGTAATAGTCTGCGAGGTTGCAAAAGTTCACATTGGCTAATGTTCATGAGCCCAACATCCAGAGAACACGGAGCAACCATGGTGTGCATGGCAGAGTTGCAAGAAAAAAGCCACTGTTCTCCAAAAAGAAGATTTCTTGCTAAAGATCATGTGGACAAGCCAGAGGACTACTGGAGAAAGGTTTAATGGATGAATGAAACCAAAATAGAACGTATTGGTTTAAATAAGAAGCTATAATGTTCGGAGAAAAGTCAAAGTCCAGACCTTAATCCAATTAAAATGTTGTGGAAGGACCTAAGCAAGCAGTTCATAGGAAACCCACCAACATCACAGAGTTTAAGTGGTTCTGCACTAAGGAATGGGCTAAAACTCCTACATGTTATTGTGCAGGACTGATCAGCATTTACAAGAAACTTTACCTTCCGTTAGCAAAAGGGGGTCACACCAGATACTGAAAGCAAAGATTCACATACTTTTGCCCCGCACATATATGTAACACTGGATCATTTTTCGCAATAAATAAATTACAAAGAAAAAAAAAATTCTCACTTGTTTGATTCGGTTCTCTTTGTCTACTTTCAGGATTTATATGAAAATCTGATGATGTTTTGGGTCATATTTATGCAGAAATATAGAAATTTTAAAGGGTTCACAAATTTTCAAGCAGCACTGTATATGTGTGTGTATATATACTGCATATTGCATAGGCCATGTGTCCTTTTGAAACGTTTCATTTTTATCTCCTACCTCAGGCACCTTGGGCACAGAACTCAATATTTACCTCTGAAGCATGGCTTTGACGAATGGTTTGGTTCCCCCAACTGCCATTTTGGCCCCTACAATAACAGCGTTCGTCCCAATATACCTGTCTACAACAACTCTGAAATGACGGGAAGGTGAGGTGCAAATATAATTAGAGTGGTGCTTGCTAAAAACACCTTTGAAACCACATAGCAACACGGTGAAATTGTGGCCATCAGTTTTGAACGGGCAGGCAGCACTCAAATTTTCTTCAGAAAATGTAAAAATCTTGTTCTGCTTCACATGAACGTGTCCTTTTGGCGACGTTTAGTTTTCCTCTTTTTATACCAGCTGCAGTGTACTATCTCATTTTCTGCCCATTTGTTCATTCCAAAACAGCCATATGTGCATTCTGGGTCATTGGCTTTGGCGATAGGGCTGGTTTTCCGCTTAGCAGTGGGTTTAATCAGTATGGCGTGTTTGAGCCTGGTCAGATAAACACACACACACACACACACACACACACACACACTCACACCCAAGAGATGGCAGGTTTTGTTTGCGGTATGTTAGGACACCTGGAACAGCCGGAGCATAAGAGAGTTGCCTCTACCGTTCCACGCCTCAGCACCTTCTCACAACGCGTGTGTCTTCTGAGACACAATCTCGCAATTTACCTCTTCAAATTCACTTCGTGATCACACCCTGGTGCAGCACTCGGTTTAGGAAGCTTGTCATTTGGAACAGGAACTCATATGGTGTTGAAATGAGTTTGTAGGGATGGTCTCATTAGATCTGCAGGAAGCAGAAAGTTGAGATGATCTGTGTGTTTTGCAGGTATTATGAAGAGTTTGAGATTAATGTGAAAACAGGCGAATCCAACCTCACCCAAATCTATTTGAAGGTGAGTTTTCCTGTTCATTGGCTTGATTAATATTTATTTGTGTGGATCATTGCTGTTGATGTGGATAGATGTGCCTGATGTTGTTTTTGATCATATCTGTCTCCAGGAAGGCTTGGACTTTATCTCTCAGCAAGCCATGGCCCAGCGGCCCTTCTTTCTCTACTGGGCTCCAGATGCGACCCACGCGCCTGTCTACGCCTCAGAGCAATTCCTGGGAAAGAGCCAGAGGGGGCGGTATGTGAACATTGCTAAGTATCTCATCCATTGTAACTCATCCAGCATGTTTGTGCTAACTATATGAATGAAAGCTCAAATAATGCTTGTTTTTAAAAAAGTTATGCTGTAACGTTTTTAGTAAGCCATCTACTAAGCCAACAACCACCCAGAAAGCATCAACAAACGTATTAATACACAGCATGCCACTAATCACTCAGAATAACCGTTCTGTGGTTGCCTAAACTTGTAAACATACATTTTTAAACATACAATGCAACATAAATCTCTAACGGATAACAAAAAAACAAAGAAGAAACAGTATTATTTCAATGAAAAACCATCAAATGGGAATTTTCACATAGGAGAGTTAGGAAATGTCATTTTTCAAACGATTTGTTCTTTTTCACTTCCAAAAAACTGATATTTTAATAGTAAGTAGTAAAATAGTAGTTTTAATAGTATGTAATAAAATTACATATGTCCAATTAGATCTATTACACATTTTCACCATAAATAGTAAGGTAAATTACGTTAACCAAATAACAGGTTTTTATCATAAAAACACTATCAATTTTTATTTGCTTATTTTTTAAAGCAATTAGCACTTAGCAACATCTAATAAATGTCATGCTCAGTCATAGACTCTATTGGTATTTCCCAATATTATTATTGTTGTTTTAATTATTGGTGTCTTTTCTTTTCTATTTTGGAAGCAGATAACATACTGTATTGACAAAAAATATATAATTCAAAGAGCTTAATTCTTTCTACACCAGCTTTTAAAAGTACTGAACAACAGATATCCATGTTTCTACTTCATTACTGTCATATAAGTGCTGTTGCTCCAAATATTGGAAATATTACAAATCTATGCACAGACTTACAACCTCGTTGCGAACACACAAACATATTTAAGCAGAGTGATATAATACAAATTCTGTATTTCAGCATTTTTGGAACACCCCTCAGCCAAACAAATTTGAGGATTTGAACTTACTGTTGTATAATATACATAAAAAATGTTTAGTGTAATTTCACATGTAAAAATCTAGATGCTTGAATGCCTTAAGGCAAAGCACTATACAGGTGAATAGGGTAGAACATGTAACTGATATCACCATACTTCTTAAGTTGATTTTGATTAGCATTATTTAATTAAATAAGCACAAATTTGCATGCATTTCTAGAACAGAAATATGAACATTGGATAAAGCCAAATTTATCCAATTCAAAATTATTTCAGAAGGCATGTGCTATTATTGCTCCATACATTTAGAAAATACTGTCTACAGAAATTTTGACCAACTTTTTAGGAATACAATGTTGTATAGAATCAGGCAAATGAACAAACTCTTCTGTAATAACCTTTAGAAAATTGATAGGAATTAAACTGTAAAATAATTGGTGTACTGAAATGGAGATTTGTGTCTCAGTGCATGCAATGAGAAAAAAATCAATTTAAGGAAACTACCTTTAAATGTATTGTGACGAGTCGGCTGACTCCCCCTAAATCCCCCGTCCCTTAATCGCCGCCCTTCACCAGCTCCCGACGGGAGTGGTGTGTGAGAGAGGAGGGGCGCTGAAACAGCCAGGTCTGGCGGCGTGTGATGAGGCACACTGAAGTGAATGGAGCCTCATCAAATATGCCGAGTGCGCCTCTCCTCTGGAGACCGGTCTCTTCCCCGTGCATGCACGCTGGTGTCCTCGTGGGTCCAGGAAGGGAGCGTCGAGCGTGGAGGACCGCACCCGTTACACGGCTGACGGGCCAGGATGCCGGGCCGTATAGTCCCCGGAGGGGCCGTGGGCCGAAGGAGGATGAAGCCGCTAGGAGAAGCCGCCGCCCCTCGCGCTCCGGACCCGAGAGGGGAGCCCGTGCGGCCGCCGGACTCCGCCCCTTACCTGGACCCTTCCTTCCAGAACACTGCCCCTCCTTCACAACCCGCGCAGCACGACGAGGACACCAGATCCCCTGTTTATTTTGGACACTTCATCCCCTTTGGACACTTTATTTTATTATTTTATGTTCAATAAAAGCCTCTCCGAGGCCTGACGCCACACCCACTGTGTCTGTCGTATGCTCCTCGCGCCACAGTATATAGTAATTGAAATCTACAGATGAAGTAGATAAAGTGCAAAGTGTATTTTGCATGTTTATTTTGCACTAATCTGTTAAAAACACATTATGAAAAGCCCAAAATCTATAAAAGACCAGTGCATGAAATAACTGTTTTTTCCTTAAAAAAAAAAAACATGTAATTTATAAAATCAGTCAATACTTTATTTAACAGCCATAATGTAATTATCGTTCTGGTCAGAAATTCTGCATTGTGCGCTGCAGTTTTGTATTATATAAATGATTGGTTAATGAGATGTTATTTTTCCTGCTCTGAGGCGAGAATAAGGGCTGAGGGCTTCATTGGTAGTCTTGTCTGCAAGCGTTTAGTATTCCGCCCAGTGCTTTGGAACACTGGGGCTTCAGTAAGCATACGTTTCTTCAGAATGCTAAATGAGGTTTGTGTTGACAGAGGAATGGATCAAGGCTGAGGGGTATTAGCCAGGTGCTGGCAGGGAAGGGATTCAGCCTGACACGCCACATCTTAAAGTTTTATAACCAGCGCACATCTATCAGAGACATCTATCTTCCTCCATATATCACATCCACCTGTCACAGGACAGGTTTCAAACGTGGGCTAATTTGACAGAATTTGTTATGCTGTCTGGGTTAGTGCAATTGAACAGGTTATCTGGGGTATTTTTTAGTGATTTGATTGCTGTGATTAAGGGGGGAAGACACTGTGATTTGTCTTGTAGTTATGGAGATGCGGTGATGGAACTGGATGACAGCATCGGTCAGATTCTGGCTCAGCTGGTCAGTCTGGGAATCCACAACAACACATTGGTGTTCTTCA
Organism: Ptychobarbus kaznakovi; assembly: GCA_027422405.1. Taxonomy (NCBI): domain Eukaryota; kingdom Metazoa; phylum Chordata; class Actinopteri; order Cypriniformes; family Cyprinidae; genus Ptychobarbus; species Ptychobarbus kaznakovi. The sequence goes on from CM049798.1 coordinate 33,942,303, forward strand.
CCTCGGATAATGGGGCAGCAGTGATGTCTGGACCGCATCAAAGTGGGAATCCATTTACACTTCTCCACCTTACACATTAACACACTAAAGGGGGCTTCCACAGTTTTTTGGGGGGTGTTTATGACACTTTATTTTCAGTAGGGGACTTGCAAGAAATTATTTAGATTTTTTTAGCCAAATAATTTCTTGCAATTCCTCTGCTGATGGTGTAGGTTTGTTAGATTGAGAAGGCTGAAGTACATTTTTTGTTCACTTTCTTTAATATAATTAATTTGAGCTAAATTTAACTTTTCTTTTGATGTTTATTAATATATATCTACATATATTTGTATCTCTCTGCCTGTTGCATAAATCACAAGTTTGTTACAGCAAAATAAAACAGTTAAATACATAACAATATATTATAAACATATACATGTTGTTATTATTCTTATTTAACTTTTAGGGATAAAGTGTTGCTCTGAGCTTCAGTGAGTGACGTTCATGCTACCGATAAATTCAATTAAGTTAAAGCGATGACGTGTTACTTTTTTGATTAAAAAATAGCAAAATGTTATAAATGAGAGAATGCAAAAAAAATCATCCAAACCATGTCTTTAGCCAAATACACTCGAATAAACCTATAATAATTATTTTTAGAGCTTTCAGGATGGATTTAAATCACATTTATCAATGTAGATGAGCAGAGCTGAAGCACAACCATGTTATTTTTTTTACAGCTAGACACCCAAAAGTTACAGAGTGCCGTTTTAAATGTGATTAGTTTTAATTCGTTACCCTCCAGTACTGTTTTTTTTTTTATTCCTAATAAATATTTAGATGAAGCTCAAGCTCGTTGTCTTCTGTGGCATTTAGTGAACCACTACTAATTGCAAGCTTCAATCAAACCTGCATCACCCACTCGAGTGCAGCTTTTCAATATATCTGAATCATGTGCCATAACTGCTAGGCCTCGGCTCAGATTTGTGTGCTAGTTTTCTTAGTTTATTTTCATTGCTGGTCTATGGACACACACACCACTCCGATATATTTTAACAGTACATTGTGTCATTTTAAGAAAGGTGGTGTGAATTTTGAAATGGTTAAGTCTAGAATACTGTGGCAAGTTTTAAATGATTTTTTTAAATGTATCTCAAGACCATTGCATTCTGTTCTATCTTCTGCTCTCTCACTTTATCTTTCATTTACACTCCCAAAACACCTATTCAGTTTCTTTGAGTCACGGGGCTCTTCTGTAAAGATGATTTGTTAGAGATGAATTGCCATCACTGTACTCCACAGATGAGTCTTCGAGTTTAACATTCTCTTCTGTCATTTTTCATCCTCAGGCGGCAGCAACGGTCCGTTCCTCTGTGGGAAGGAGACTACGTTTGAAGGCGGGATGAGGGAACCAGCCATTGCCTGGTGGCCTGGACGGATCCCTGCTGGCACAGTGAGAATGATCCCAAGCTGTTTCACTTAAATGTAGAAGTCCCAATTGTGCTTTCAAGTTCACTGTATTCCATCTTTCCACACTCTCAAAATGCACATTACACATTTCTATCCATTCAAACACTCAGTCAGTGCCGTCTATAGTGTGTAAGGCCCTTAAACATCAAGTGGCTTGCGATTGTGTTACGTCACACAGCGTTTCTGTTCAGTCAAATTTTTGATTGGTGGTTAATGAAACTAAAAGAAACAACAAAACATTTACCTTGCATCTACCTGTGGATAAAACATATATAACTTTAAGTAAGGGATAATGTACATCCATCCGGTTGTTATAACAACTCAAAGCTCTCATGAAGAGTGCCGCGGTTCATAATAAGTGGCTTTGAGCCAAGACAACAAACAATTTAAAACAAGACAAACCTTTTATGGTACAGACATACCACTTATATGCACCCAATAAAACAACAGCATTCATTCTGACAAGACAGACACTATAACAGTATTATAGTACGACTGAAGTATTCCGATTTCATTTTCAATACAGTCCATAAGTGCAAGATGGTACCAGGTGCGTTTGTATGAAACAAGTGATGTGAGAGACATGAAAGAAGCGCTGGCCTCAGATATCCAGATGAGTGGTCCGTTAATCAGCATTACTATTGAAAACGGTCATTATGAGGATAACAGACCTTGGAATGTCTTATCTGACCAATCAGAATCAAGCATTTCAGAGAACTGTATAATACATTTAACACGGTTGATCAGATATTTGCTACCAATTAAAAAAAAAATGGAACTGGTTCTTATAAAAATCAGTTCCTTATTTAAAATATTGGAACCAAATAATAGTTATGATGCAATTCCATTTTGAGGTTTACCTTTGTCAGGACGATGATTAAATTCTTTACCATATATCTTCAATTTATTCTTGAAATTCCTTATGATTCCCAGCCCTGGTCTCCTTTCCTCCCTCTTTTTTTGTGTGGCAGAGGAAGCCTCCTTTTCCTGATCCGCTGAAGCTGTGTGCTCCGCAAATGACTTTTAATTGTATTAGGGGCAGCTGTGACATGGGGCTGTGGCGTGGGGGGATTTTTGGAGGAGGGAGCGCGGGAGCCGCGCTAAGCCTGCCCCCGGCTCATATCTGAGGGGTGTGCGGGGCCCTGATAGCACGACGGAGTGACGAGGGAGAGGGGGATTGGGAACGTCTTAAGCGGCTAATCTGTTTGTGTGTTTGCTGAGGTTGGATTGAGCTGTAATGAGGGCTTCTGTATCTGAATATGCCAGGCGTGCCGGATAAAGAACAGAAAGGGAGAGGAGAGCAGAGAAGAGTGCTGGGGTATGCGGCTGGGATGGAGGCGTGTGGTGTGCCAGGTGTCTGGGCAGTGCCAGAGCAGTGCAGAATGGGATAAGCAGGTGTTTAACACTGTTAATGTTTGTCTTGCAGCGACAGGCTGGATTTTGCCCGTCCTGCTCCACTCGAGTGTGGCTCTTTGTGATATGTATATCTTCTCGTCCATTTCTCTTTTGGGAAGCATTGATGCCCCTTTTTGTTTTACAAAATGATGTGGGTTATATTTATTGCAGATTTACAAATAAATTGAATCAAAAATGTATTCACAAATAAAGAAAATAAAATGTACAAATTCATATTCAGTGTTTCTCAGAAATTCATGATTTATTTTATACATTTAGAAATGAATTACGTTTTTTAAAACTGTTTTGTGTTTTAGAGTATTTCTTTGCAGTTTTGCTTTCAGAAATAAATCCACAAATAAATGTGCACAAATCTACAAACGCATGGGAAAGAATTAAAAAAATAAATGTTAGCAAGAAACTGAATATTGAAATAATAATAATGATAATAATAAAAACCATTGATGAAATTAAAGCCCAGATTTAAAAAAGGAAACAGAAAATAGGGAAAAAAAAACAGATCTCAAAACTTTCTCTCCAAAATGGTCATGTAAATGTATGATTATTTTTTGGACAAGTAACTTAAGTAATACAAGCAAGTACCTCAGATAATAATAAAATAAAATAAATGCAAGATAACCCTAACAAGCATATAAAATATATTTTTGTAACTTTTAGAACTGCTCCTTAAATTGTAAGTCCCTCTTAAGTACCAACACCACCAGTAACTGTTATGTTAGTAAGAATGGGACTGTGTGCACTATATTAGACCTGACAGCAAATCCTCAAAGGATCCATTGCATTCAGAAACAGCTGAATGAAGCACAACTCAGGGTCTCGAGATTATTTTTAACTGAACATGTCTTTAAAAAAAACATGTAGGAACCACATTATGTACAGGTGCATCTCAATAAATTAGAATGTCGTGGAAAAGGTCTTTTATTTCAGTAATTCAACTCAAATTGTGAAACTCGTGTATTAAATAAATTCAATGCACACAGACTGAAATAGTTTAAGTCTTTGGTTCTTTTAGTTGTGATGATTTTGGCTCACATTTAACAAAAAACACCAATTCACTATCTCAACAAATTAGAATATGGTGACATGCCAATCAGCTAATCAACTCAAAACACCTGCAAAGGTTTCCTGAGTCTTCAAAATGGTCTCTCAGTTTGGTTCACTAGGCTACACAATCATGGGGAAGACTGCTGATCTGACAGTTGTCCAGAAGACAATCATTGACACCCTTCACAAGGAGGGTAAGCCACAAACATTCATTGCCAAAGAAGCTGGCTGTTCACAGAGTGCTGTATCCAAGCATGTTAACAGAAAGTTGAGTGGAAGGAAAAAGTGTGGAAGAAAAAGATGCACAACCAACCGAGAGAACCGCAGCCTTATGAGGATTGTCAAGCAAAATCGATTCAAGAATTTGGGTGAACTTCACAAGGAATGGACTGAGGCTGGGGTCAAGGCATCAAGAGCCACCACACACAGACGTGTCAAGGAATTTGGCTACAGTTGTCGTCAGAGGCGTCTTACCTGGGCTAAGGAGAAGAAGAACTGGACTGTTGCCCAGTGGTCCAAAGTCCTCTTTTCAGATGAGAGCAAGTTTTGTATTTCATTTGGAAACCAAGGTCCTAGAGTCTGGAGGAAGGGTGGAGAAGCTCATAGCCCAAGTTGCTTGAAGTACAGTGTTAAGTTTCCACAGTCTGTGATGATTTGGGGTGCAATGTCATCTGCTGGTGTTGGTCCATTGTGTTTTTTGAAAACCAACGTCACTGCACCCGTTTACCAAGAAATTTTGGAGCACTTCATGCTTCCTTCTGCTGACCAGCTTTTTAAAGATGCTGATTTCATTTTCCAGCAGGATTTGGCACCTGCCCACACTGCCAAAAGCACCAAAAGTTGGTTAAATGACCATGGTGTTGGTGTGCTTGACTGGCCAGCAAACTCACCAGACCTGAATCCATAGAGAATCTATGGGTATTGTCAAGAGGAAAATGAAGGCCACAAAGAATGCCACGCCTGAAAGAAACCAGTAATTAAAGCAAAATGGGTATTGATCACCTCCATGCCACGCCGATTGAGGCAGTAATTAAAGCAAAAGGACCTACCTAATTTGTTGAGATAAGTATTGTACATATACAGTAAATTAACATACTTTCCAGAAGGCCAACAATTCACTAAAAATGTTTTTTTTTTTGAAGTATTCTAATTTGTTGAGAATTGGTGTTTTTTTTGTTAAAATGAGCCAAAATCATCACATAATTAAAAGAACCAAAGACTTAAACTACTTCAGTCTGTGTGCATTGAATTTATTTAATCAGTTTCACAATTTGAGTTGAATTACTGAAATAAATTAACTTTTCCACGACATTATAATTTATTGAGATGCACCTGTATATATCACCACAAAGTTGTTATTACAAATTTAATTTAAGCTTTGAGTTTCCAAGTTGGAGTCTCAGCGAGGAAAAAATATCAGATGCAATAAATGCAGCATCTGTAATAGTGGTAAAGTTGCTAAAAATAATGATATTATAATGGTTTTTCATTGCATATTCTTTATATTCAGCATTTTGCAGATGTAGAATTAAAAGATCTTGTTGGATTTTATGCAGAAAGTTATTTGAACTCCCTAATTATGACTTCCTAACTCATAAATATGAACTTCATCAGAATCTGAGTTTCAGAAGTTGACAGTGGCTATTGATTTTAAGTAAATGTGACCCTGGACCACAAAACCAGTCTTAAGTCGCTGGGGTATATTTATAGCAATAGCCAAAAATACATTGTATGGGTCAAAATTAACGATTTTTCTTTTATGCCAAAAATCATTAGGATATTAATTAAAGGTCATGTTCCATGAAGATAATTTGTAAATTTCTTATAATAAATATATCAAAGCGTATCATTTTTGTTTATTAATATGCATTGCTAAGAACTTCATTTGGACAACTTTAAAGGCGATTTTTTTCAGTATTTAGATTTTTTTGCACCCTCAGATTCTAGATTTTCAAATAGTTGTATCTCGGCCAAATATTGTCCTATCACAACAAACCGTACATCAATGGAAATATTATGTATTCCGCTTTCAGATGATGTATAAATCTTAATTTGTAAAAAAAAATTGATACTTAAGACTGGTTTTGTGGTCCAGGGTCACAAATTGCATTTAAATATTAAATTGTTTTGATTCAAGTAAAATTTTCTCGTACATGAATAGACTTAATTGTCAAGAAAATCCCACAAAATAACAATTTTTCCAAAAATGTTTAATGAATTGCCTAATCTGTAGCATATTGTTAAGACTTGACCTTGATTTCACCTGGACTCTGCATCAGAGATTATGAACATGTGCTTGGTGCACCTATGGTTCACTTCACCTGTGGAGTGACGTGAATATAAAAATAAAGAGGTGGGGGGCGTCACAGCTAACGTGGCCATCCCAATCTCTCCTGTTATATTTATCAGCTTAGAGACACAGAGACTGAGTGCATTAGGCAGGGTTTGCAGGTCTGTCTGCTCAGATAACTAGCGTCAGCCAAAGACACAGAGACGCAGACAGCTAGAAGAAGAGGAGGAGGAAGAAATGATTTTGGAGATAAAGAAATGTTCATTTCCTTTTTTACTTGTCCCATGTTTTTGTGTGTGTGTTGGTGGATAAGAGCAGCTGGTGGTAGCAGCTAGTTACCTTTATTAATTGTTCCCTTTTGATTTCTCCTTTTCCTGTGTGTATAAGTATGTACGTATGTCTGTGTGTGTGAAGCCTGAGAGTGGAGATAATGGAATGCACTGGCTGTCTGGCAGTGGTGAAGGGAATTCTGGGAGGCTGAAGTAGACGACGTGTGTGTGTGTGTGTGTGTGTGTGTGTGTGTGTGTGTGTGTGTGTGTGTGTGTGTGTGTGTGTGTGTGTGTGTGTGTGTGCGCGGCAGAGCCAGCTGCTCCGTGCTGATAGCGCTATCTGATTGTGAGCGTGCCGTCTCCCTCAAAGGGCCGCTCAGGAGAGAATAGAATGGAAGATCAAGGATGACAGCGAAAAAATGGCATTTTATCGGAAAATAGTTCAAAGTTTATAAATAAAATAAAGCTTTTTTTGCAGCAGGACTGGGGAGGACAGATAAAGCAGCAGTTCCAGCCTCTGTCCCAAGTCTCCTTTCTCTCTGCCTTTCTCTTCATTTACAGAGATGTTAGTGTGGTTTATAATAAACCTGCGAGCACAGATTAGAGCGGGAACTGAAGAAACGCGTCATCGTGGTTCTGCTCTTCTAAACTGGCCTCCCTGCCAGAGCTTACGTTCTGTGCCGTCTTGACAAGGTTCATGCATGAAGATGTTTTTGCATCTGTGTGTGTTTGCGTATAAGTGCGGGTTGCAGGCAGCATGGGTTGATGTATCACAGCTTAAACAATTTTGAGAATCTAGACTAGTGATAGACCCACATATCAGCCAATATTAGGATTATTAATTATCATTTGGATAATTGTTCTTGCCTATCCAAGTAACTATATAAAGCCTACTGTATCATATTTGATGCGTACATTTCTAAGTCCTCTATAGTCATGATCAAAACTTTGCTGAAAAACCTGTTGTATGCTTTATTTTGACTGATAGTTTATACTTTTTTTATGCTAGTAGAGGAATTTTAGTGTCTTTCTAAAACCATCCCCCTTCAGGTCGTGGTACACGTGTCTTTGACATTTTTTATGATTTTTATAAAGTAAACATAACAATAAGATAATAACATGATATTGTTAGTACTATTTCAAGCTGGACTGAAACAACTTAGGTTTACCTATTTTTTCTTTTAGAAAAATCATATTAAATTGATACATTAAATATGATGCATTAAGCTTTTGAGGAATGTTTAGTCTTACATCTCTCAGTTATGATTGTATGCATTACATTATGTTTTGCCCCCCACAATAAAAAAGTACAGAGCTTTGTTCATAAAACAAAGCTTTTACATTTCATCTTACAAAGACATATATAGATATAAAGAGTGACAGATGGAATAGTTAAGGGACATGCATAATATAGAAATGGAAAATGTACCAGCTTGACCAAATCATTTGTTATCATTCAATAACAATGTATTATTAGTGTTCTGTGTGTGACAGTGATACTAGTGCTTTGTTCCTCAGGTGAGTTATCAGCTGGGCAGTGTGATGGATCTCTTCAGCACGAGTCTCTCTGTGGCTGGTGTTCTTCCTCCTGATGACCGTGTCATTGATGGTCTCGATTTAAGTCCTGTCCTCTTCAACAACTCACTGCTCGACAGGTAACTACCTCAAAACAAGTGTGACTTTCATTCACATTTTATTATTTTGTGGGTGGTTGGCTGGTCAGTCGAGACTGATTCCTAAAAAAAATCTCTGCAAATATGATGTGGCCATTACTGTCTCAGTCCAGCTCCAAAGATGATTTGAGTGATCATTACTTTGCTGCTATAGCATACAGTCTCTGTCTGTGTTTTTCCGGGTAAAAGAGTGATTTTGAGGGAAGTTAAGGTCTCCTGTTAAAGCCACTACCTGGAGGCTTTGAGAAAAGGACCATCCTTTTGCAAAAGGTGTTTTACTGAACACATATTGTCAAAATGGGATGAGACACGGTGGGCAGTATTGGCAACTGTAATGACTTATCACAAGATTCCCATTTCATACCCAACAGACCCATCTTTTATTATCGTGGCAACCAGATGATGGCAGTGCGGATCGGGCAATACAAGGCGCACTATTGGACTTGGAGCAACTCATGGGAGGAATACAACACGGTGAGTGATCGCAAATTTTCAGTTTCTATTTCAGTTTCTGTCTTCCCCCCTATTTTCAAGGTCGGCAAACATTGAGTCAAGTCAGATTTATTTGTATAGTGTTTTTCTCAGTGCACATTACTCAAAGCAGCTTTACAGAATGTCACACTGTTATGTCTATAATGCTTTACCAAGAGCAAGCTGTAGGAATCTGGCAATGTCGATATGTAACAATGCATGTGGTCCTCCTGATTTGTGTCTCACTATAATGTATTTATTGTGTTGTTTAGCAAATATACCTATATTAGAGATTAAGAGAAAATAAGCGATTCTCATGCAGTATTAATGAAAAATGTATCAATTGTCACAGGTGAAAAGTCTAGTTATTGGTAATTAAGGGGTTTAGATAATGGTCAGTTTTGTTCTAAGCGAGAGATGAAAAATCTCAAAAATCATCAATTAAGATAAGATTGGTTATCAGAGAGTCTGATGCGAGTACAACATTTACAGATTTAATTAGCAGGTATTTTAGGGACAGTGTTGAGGAACATAGTGTATGGTTTAATTTTCGTTTAGTAACAAATCTGATTTCAGATAGAATAACTATATTGTGATGTTGTTTCTTACTGTGGTTGAAAACATTTTTTTTTTATGTGTGATAAGGATTTTGGTCATATTGTCCACCTCTAAGTAGTTTAAACAGTCACGTAATGCTTTAATTCCCCAGTGAGCAAGCCAGCGTTGACAGTGGCAGGGAATGAAAAACTAGCCAAAAACAAAACTGTTGCTCATAGTTAGAGTTTTACCAATTTTGGCTAATACCAATAAGATAATTATTTTCATGTAATGGCCAATAACCAGTAAATTGCGTATATTTCAATTTAATACAAATTTGTCTAAATAATTTAAAACACCAAGAATAAAACTACTTAAAATAGCTTGATGTGCTACAAGTGAATGTAGTCATCACAACATTACATTTATGCATTTAGCAGATGCTTTTATCCAAAGCGACTTACAGTGCATTCAGGCTATACAAATTTTTGATCAGTATGCGTGTTGCCTGGGAATTGAACCCACAACCTTTTGCGCTGCTAACGCAATGCTCTACCACTGAGCCACAGGAACATTACATTGTTCAATATGAAAAATTTATATTTTCAGAATTACTGAAGACTACATTTAACAGCATGATTAAATTCCTGGTGTTTTTAAAAATTAATTCGCAATGAGCATTATATCATTGTAAAATTAATATAAATATAGCAGAAGTAACCATGCACAGTTAAAGGGATAGTTTACCTAAATGAACATTTTCATAAATTACTTGCCTTGTATATTGTACGGTGGCTGAGAGAGCTCAACGCGCTGCAAATAGAAAAAACACCTGCAAATTAAGAAAACAACTTTCGTCAATTTAACAACACACACGCTGCAAATGCTCACAACACAACCAAAAAAAGAAACGCGCTGCAAATAAAATTTATTTGGTTGTAATATGAGCATTTGCAGTGTGTTTCTTTATTTGTTTGTGTTGTGAGCATTTGCACCATCTGCTGTCAAAATGATGAAAATGTTTTCTTGATTTGCTGGTGCTTTTTCTATTTGCATGTGTTTTCTGAAGTTGCAGTGCGTTGAGCTCTCTCGGCCACCGTAATATTGTGTTTGATTGTATGACACTTTTTCTTCTGTGAAACTTTTTTTTTCTTTATACAGTGGAAGTCAGTGGTAACATTCTTCCAAATATCTGCTTATATATTTCACAAAAAAAAGTCAGTCATACAGGTTTGGAACTAAATGATAATATGATGGATAAATGATGATATAATTTACATTTCTGGCTGGACTATCCTTTTAGATATCTAATATATCATGCATCAACTGATACAGTACATTACTAAATCTTTAATATTGCCCAAATAACAGATATTGTACAGATATATCATATCAGATTTTTCAAACCTCATCTGGCGCTCTTTGTACTATAGATGTAAATGACGCCTTAAATAAATTGTCTGGCTTTTCAGTATCCCATTGATTTACAATGAAATACTCTTTGACTTGCAACCACCTAAAACCTATCCAAAACACCCCAGCAACCACTCAAACACCTTAGCATGGTGGCAACATTTGTACAACAACCATTCTTCGAAAATTTTTTAGAATCTAGATATTGTCTCACGTTCCCCCAATTTCTTGCCTCTTGATGCAGTAATTGCATTCCAGAATGCACATTAGCACGTTAATGTTATCTGAAAAACAATGCCTTATCAAATAGACTTGAAGATCAGGCAGTAATGAATATTAATGGAGCTAATGGAGCGGGACCACTTCTGCAAACACGCTTCATCTATTAGCGCGCTATTCCAGCAGCATCCCTCATGCTGTGAGTTGCGTTCTGTCAAGCCCTCTGGGACGCGTCTGTCTGTCTCTCATACCCACTAGACACGCTCCGTTTCCCATTAAAATCACAACACGCATACATGCAACCCCTGTCCGCCGTCAGCCTGGGCCGTGGGCATCTTCTCCGAACTCGAGGGTTTGTTTTATGCCCAATCGGTTGCTTAAATTGCTCTCTCCTGGATGGCCGCTGAATCAATAGCAGTCCCCTTTATCAGCTCATGTGAACTGGAGTGTAACTTCACAAATAATGGTGGCTGATTGCTTGTGAGCTGCCAATCGATTGTTTGAGCTCGCCTCTCACGCCGAGGACGGAGAGGGTTGGAAGCTGGAGTCTAGTCCTGATGGTTAATGTGTTTTCGGGAGGTTTCACCTGCTGCTTTAGAGTTACACACAAATTCAAATGCATTTTCACCTCTAGTACCATTTGGCACATCAATTTACCCATCGTTTTTAAGCTCACAGCACTGAAATTGATTTGAATGATTGTGGGTGACGTTAGAAATTAAGCGATACACTTTGTGCACCGATTAAGGCAGTGATCCATAATGCACTACTCTGAAAACAAGGCTTTTTCACCCTTTGGTTTGTTTCCTGTTAAACTCGGTTGAAATGATGGCTTAATAGTATCGGTCACTTGGGTGAATTCCTCTTGAAACCTGTGCGGATCAGCGAGGTGTGAAATGAGAAATTTCACAGTGTAAGTGCTTTGCATCCGATGATTCTCTGCGTCACACTTTTGAGCAACAATATGAAGTATTTTAGTGTGTAATATATCACCTAAGACTTAAGATACCTGAGAACTATTCTCTTAAAATCTCCCCAGTTTCACTGTACTTAACGATTATAAATCTGAGCTTTGATTGACGGCTGGGCTTTGGGAGGAACTGCTGTTTTTTGGCAGTCAAGGGTCATTGTATTGCATGGTTTGATGTCACATTTATTTATATAGTACTTTATACAATGCAGATTGTTTCAAAGCACATAAAGAGGACAATAATATTAAAGTTGAAAAATTCATCAATTATGAAATTAATTTAATTTCAGCTCTTTCAGAAGACAATAGTTTATCATTATTCAGCTATATTTAATTCATTGTTTCATGCACTACATTGAGTACATGCAGTGTATTACGAGTACATCTGTGTACTCTATGAATATTGTTGGCTCTTTGACAAATTGCTTTTCATCTTTTGGATAAAAGCATATGCTAAATGCATAAATGTAAAATCAGTTCAATAACTGTGTCAATGTTGCAAAGTTAATCAATTATGAAACAAGTTCAGTTCAGCTGTAAGCAGCGCTAAAATACAATAGTGTCATTATTCAGCTCAAGTCAGTTCAATATCGATTAAATTCAGTTCAATAACCGTGTCAGTGTTGCAAAGTTAGTGTTATTATCCAGCTCAATTCATTTCAGATTTTCTTCTCATGCGATAGTGTCAGTGCAGTTACATTGATAATATTGCTGAATATTAATTGTGTTTTAAAAACCAACAGTGGAAAGTAATTGAAAATTCATCAGTTGACCGTAGTGGGAAAATAAATCTTGGGTGAAACCAGGCTTAAAGGGATAGTTCGCATTCAGTTGTTCCTCATTGACTTGCATAGTGTTTTATTTTTCTTTCCATACTATGGAAGTCAATGAGGACCAGCAACTAAACACTTGAAGTGTTGAACAACAAACTTAAAGCAACATACCAGTGTTTCTTACAGGATTATGTTTTTGTAACTGCACAGAATGAATGAATGATGCATTTATATAGCACTTTATTGTGTATTGCTGTACACCCAAAGCGCTTTACAATCATGTGGGGGGGGGGTCTCTCCTCAACCACCACCAGTGTGCAGCATCCACTTGGATGATGCGATGGCTGCCACAGGACAACGGCGCCAGTGCTCTCACCACACATCAACGGAATTGGTTCACCCCCCAGAATCACCCCCCAAAACAAAAAATTGTGCCTAACAATGTGCTGAATTTGAAAACACCATTTATTACACTACATTTCTGGATATGTATTTTTAAGTACACATTATAATTCTGATTAACGTTTCACTAACCTCACATATTTGCATTTTTAATATTGCATTGCGGTGCACTGCATAACATTTGCACTTCTTTCATCCTTTCAAGACATACATAAATGTAATGTCAAATTACATTACATTACATTGTATTGTTTTGTTGTAGGGCCCAGTCAAGTATACGAGTCAAAAAATTCACAAAAACACTTGGCTAATATGTTTAGGAAATATCACACAATCAAAAGTGTGACAGCACAATTGGTAGTAGAACAAATGTTGTTAATAACAGTTCAGTAAACAAGATGTTAATATTGATTGCCAGCACCAACAAAACTAATTCTAAAGAAGCCAAAGCATCACTTTTTGTGTGAGACAGAGTTTGTGAGTTGAACAATTTCATCCATGATTTTTTACTCTAAGATTTGTTTCCTTTTTTTTTCTCATTGAATATCCGGTTTCACTTGGGAATTCCCATTACGGAAGTTAAATTGGTTGTGAATGCCATTTCATGCTGACTTTAATCCAGAATATTTTTAAGAAAGCTTTTTTTGAGCATCAACAAATCCAAGTTATTTGATGTTCGTGCACATTTTTCACGGGTGATCCACTTGCCCCCCTTGCTGTTTCTTTCACCATAATAACCTGCTCTCGTTTTTCAGCGGCACAGAGCCGCCCGCGCTGCATTATTAATAGAGAAGCGCTGTTGCCTTTGCTCCTTGGGCGCAGGCTGAAGCACTCTCTCCAAACCTTGTGGGATTTGGGCTGTTTCATGCCTGTAAGATCAGTGCACACAGACTGCTTCAAAAGACAGAGAGCAAGTTGCAGGCCAGATCATAGGGGACCGTGTGCTGCCATGAACCGTGTGTGTGTGTGTGCCAGAGCTTGCCACCCAATCCCTGGGTGACACAACACACTACACAGTCTTTTATGTATTCACAATCGCCTTATAAATGACCCCCCAAGAATATGCTCTTGTGAAGAACATCAAAATATTAAAACAGTGCTCATTTGGAAGGAACCTGTCTTACTTCCCAGTTCCCCCAGGGCACAGAAACACGAATAAAGCCCTGCAGTCTTTCTGGCAGACAGGATTCACAGTAGCCTCTAGCTACTGAAAACACACACACACACACACGTACCCCAACTCTTCTGTAATCTTATATGTTGTGCTTGTTAAGGCTGTGATGAATTTGATGATGGTTTGTAGGAGTTATAGCAACTAGTGGACTAATCTGTCAGTTTTGCCTTTTAGGGTTAGGGTTAACCTAACCTCTAACCCTAAAAGTTGATGCTTTGAGACTGTTTCTTCTTGTGGATCATGTGACGTCAGTTCTGCTTGTTCTGTATGAAGACAGCCATAGCTGTCTTTGTGCACAAATCTATTGATAATTAATCATATATTTAAATCGGGTAAGAAAATCACAAGAACAAGTGTCTGAAGTCTTTTTCCTCAGCACATCAGTCTATACAGTTATTTTCAGTGTAACCTCACTACATTTCTACTTGAATAGATGAATGCAGATAATGAAAATACCTTTGCATTCACACCTTTATTAAATGTGGTCAGATTTCATCACAGACCACCTCTAAATGTGGTGTCAGAAAGTCCATTTCACACTTTCAGAAGCATTTCTAAAGCAAATCTGGCTCTGGTAAAACAGCTATTATGCTTTAGGGTAATTTCGTGTCAAATCAACTACATTTCAGAAACGTACTTGCAAACTCAGTTGATATATCTTTCTGATGAAAGAAAATTATATTTATGAAAGCCAAAATATTAAATGTCATGAATTTTTATTTACTGAGGAATTCGCTATTTTATTGAGGGGGTAAAAATGACAAGAAAAAAAAATTTTTAATGCTAAATTAAAGGGGGTATTTGGTTTTTGACCACTGAAAAAGGGTCAAATTAAACAATTTGGTAGCACTGAGATCCCCATATCTCTGGGATTGAACCATATAGGGCTTTAAAAATTAAGATTACAAAGAAAAGTTGTTTGAGAACCAGACTTTAAAAGGATAACGAGATATATTGAACATTTCTTGAGTTACAGTCACAGAAACTTTGAACAAATAATATTTTTGGCCCTTAGACAGGTACAGTATGTTCTATGTAATTGTTTTGATAGAGGGAAACTGGTTCTTATGCATTCTGGCATTATTTGTTCTTGAGATGTTGCTATTTAAAAGAAAACTTTATCAATATATGAAATGTGACCCGTATTTAGTTTTGGACCACTGAAAACAGTTTTCTCTGGAAAAGAACCATGCAGGGCCTTAAAGATTCCTGAAGAAAAGTTTGTTGAGAACCAAAATCTAAATGAATATTAAATATTAATATTCATGAATATTAATAATTCTTGAATTACAGGCATGCAAACTTCAATGGGTAAAAAAATTGAACCGTGACCATTGGCACACAATGCTATGATCTACCAATCTATGTGTAAAAAACAATTATGATTCTACCATATTTCTGAAGTAAAGTAATAATTTGGCTTCAGATTTCAAGTGAAAAATGTAATTTTGACTCTTTATACAAAATGATTGATTGCTTAGTAAATAAACAGCCATTGCTTTTAATATCAAAATCAAATTTAGCTGCAGACCTCTGGTTGAGTTGACACTGAATGACCCCTTAATGAACTTTCCAAATAGTCTATTTAATCAGAATACACTTACTTTGAATAGCTGTCAAAGGAGAAATATGTATTTTTCTCTCACAAGGTGTAGTTACATTTACCAGCAGGGACTAACTGGACCATGATAACCAGCCAAGCATTGACCCATTCTCATATTAGTAGTAAGTTACAAAACAACATACAGCATTCATTTACAAAACATTGACTCTGAGTGTTTGGAATAGTCGCCTTGTCATGTTACTCATCTCATCCTCTTAATTGAATTTGTTTTAGTCTAGGTCAGTTTCAGCTGTTTATTCATCTCTAGTAAGTCGTGTCTTCAGTCAGGTGGTTGTTTAAGGAGGAAGATCAATGTTCTCACCTTGTTTTCCAAACAGGGCATAAACTTCTGTCCTGGTCAGGAGGTTCCCGGTGTTACAACACACACGCAAGAGGAACACACCATGCAACCACTCATCTTCCACCTGGGACAGGACCCTGGGGAGAGATACCCAATCAGGTAAGGGTTAATGATTGGACACCAGATGTCAAGAACCACACTATTCAGTATGAATTCAGAGCCATTAACATTTTTTTAATGTAAAAAAACAATGTGAAGAAATGCATCATGGTTTTTCTTTTTCAAATGATTTTGAAAAAAAAAAACTTCAATATAAAACATTACAGATACAGGTAAGTGCCATGTGGTATGCAAAAATTGTTAAATTACATTGAAATGTTTTGGTATCATGACTAACATGACCTCTTCTTGCTGTCAACTCCAAACCGAGAACCCTTGAGCAAATATCAAGCTTCCACATCCTTTCAAAGGGGCATGTTTTGTGCAAAAGATTTGTGCCTTTATGCCAGTAATGAAAAACTGAGAGGCAGTGAAGCATCAAGAATCGTTTAGTTATTGCATTGTTATTCCCTAAATTGAAAACAAATGGAATTCTTAGTTGCCTAGAGATGTTAATTCTCTTTTAAGTTCCTTCTAGCCCAAGTCTGCACTTGATTTTCTGTAGGAAACTAAATTAGCTTTCCACTTTATTATTCTAATCCTGTTGGAGTGCACAGGTGTATTGATAGGGGCCGTATCCTCACACTATAAACCTTATTGCTGGCAGATTTTATGAACAAGTAAGAAACCACTGAATCCACTGAACCAGTCATGCCATCCAAACTGTAATGAAGCACTGGAACTACATGGACACGAGTCTAGAATGAGCCCACAGTCTGTGACATGTTCGTCCATCTCAGCTCTGCACAGCTCTGTGTACATCAGGAGGGACGAGGTTCTGGATATTTGGGGTCGAAAGTGAGGCACAGTTGCTGATTGATTGTGCAGTCCGTAGAGGGTTTATCAAATGCGACTCTTTGTGAGCTGAAGATGACTATCTGTATTCATCGGCTGTTGGCTAGAAGTTAAAATGGCAAGATAGAATATTTATGATGGAAACACAAAAGACATCAACTTTCTAGGGAAAACACAGACTGATCAGATTTAAGTGTATGTGAGGAAGATCAAACTGATTGGTGGGTCAGTACTCGTTCAATGGCATTTCCAAGGCAACGTTATTATAATTAAGTAAACTGAAACAAAGAACAACAAAAAATATCTAGAAAAACAACAAAAAAGCTTTTGTTTTGTCTTTAATACTTGGATCTAGAGTTAGTGGCGTGTCCAGATGGGTGGCGTGTTGACCGAACAATATTCCTATTAATATTATTATGAATATCAACAATAACATTTTATAAAATAGTATACATATATAATTCATTCAATGCTTCACACTTTCAAACATTCTGGAGGTAAAGATAATGTTTTTTTAGGTCGTTATACTGTATGTATTTTTATGCATATATTTGTATGTATGTTTTTTCTATTCTTATTTGTCCGCTTGTTTAATTGTTTCCTCCTGTATTTTTTCTTTCCTTTCGTAAAGCCAACACAATTGCCTTCTTCTGGTACATATCTTTTTCTCCCTGTGTTCGTCTTGTTTGTGTTGCTTTATTAGCTGCAGCCCATAACTTTTGGCGCTCTAGTGGTTAATAAACAGAACCGTGTGCGTTTTGCGGAAGAACATTGCAGCCGGGGCTACTTCTCTCTGTTTATGTCCACGAGAAACCACGCAGGTACCGGGTTACTCCAGAGCGGTACCTTCCCGAACCAGTCTAAAATAGTCTGAATATAAACACTTATTATAGGTGTACCATAGTGAGTCAGGATAAGCAAAGAGCACGGTTTGATGATATTATGTCAATTACATATATATATTAAACCTTACTATAGTTAACTTTACATGGAACTTTAAACTAATGTTAATTTATTTATAACATAATCGAAGCTCAACAACCAATTTTGGTTATAGAGCATTTATATATACTTGGCTCAGGATTGTCTGGTTAACAAAAGATGCCCCTGAATAATCTGTGTTTAATTAAAAAAAATATTTACTAAATAGTTTGAATTAACTGAAAATAAAATAAATATGAAGTAAATTAATAATATATATCTGTATATGTTTTTATTTATTATCATAAATTCCTGAGGTTTTAACCCTTTTATTTTTTTAGATTTTGGGGGATTTAACTCGACATCAGCGGTATCTTTTTCATGAGATCTGCAGGCTCATCCTGTAATTATTCATCTGCACTTGTAAATTTTTCCATGACATTGTATGAACTTTTCCTTAACAAAATGCCAATTTTATTTAATGTGTTGGCAGACCACTTATATCAAGCTTTGTGAATAAAATCAGATGCTTATTATTATTATTATTAATTACTGATATGTATTGTAATTCCAGTAATGTAACCTATTTATTGTGCAAAGTATTAAGTACAGAGTTTATTTATTACATCAGCATGTGTTTTTTTCTTCTGCGCTGACATGACCTGCCTTTATTTTGATTTGTTGCTGTTTATTTCTTCAGTAAGATTAGCCTTTGCCCTCCCTCTCTCGTTCTTTATCTTTCCGTCTTCATCCGTCCTCATCCTTCTCTCGATCTCTCTGTCCAGTGCACACACACACTGTATCGCTGTCTCTGTCTTTGTCATTCGCTGAGTGCTTTGGGGGGTGTACACTAAAGATCAGAGAGAGCTGTGATCCCTTGCTTTCAACAGAGATGCTGCATTCAAGACACAGAGGAAAATCACAAGGGTTTCTGAAAGCGACGCTTCAGATATGACAAAATAATCTGAAAATGTTTACTTGAGGTGCTTCAGACTGGTGGGTTCAGTTTTCAGAAATCAAATTCACTATTCTCCCTTGATTTCAAATTTACCATGATTTTTCCACATCTGCCAAACATGACTTACACTCCTTCATTGTATGTCGACAAGCACTGCAAAATTAAATATTTTCCCAAAAAAAAAATATATATATAAATGTCTTTCACGATGCCTCTTTTTCATTCCCTTTCTCATTAAATAGTAGTAGATTAGTTGAAAATCATAATTTATTCCTTCTAAGAACTGAGTAACCCTCTCTTTCATCCTTTTTTCAGCTTTATTTCTCGCTGTTGTTGCGGTTGTTGTGTTTTTTTATATCCCTCCACTTTCTTGAAGAGAGACAGAGTAATTAAACATTAATGTTGTTTCTTCTGCCTCTTCTCTGCTCGGCTGGTCTTAAGCACTAACTGAAAAAAGAAAGATTCATCCAAAAAAAAAGAAGAAAATCAATAGCTGTGTTGAGCGCTGGAGAGGAGAGAGCTGTTAGTTTGACCATCTTCATCCTCCTTATCTTTCCAGTTTACAGTGAATGTTTTCGAATAGGTCAGAACGGTTCATTCTTCCATTCTTTCACTCGTTCCTCGTCCCCTGTGAATCCGTGTCAGGCTGCTGACCGTCTGCTCTTCTGTGCACCCAGCTGGAGCGGTCGGCGCTCATTAATCTCTGTCTACACCTAAAGAGCCACTTAAGATGATGAAGAGCCTGTCTATGCACATACCTCCAGTCCAGCGGCAGACTGACAGCACAGCCCCACGTGTCCACTGTCCCCAACAAGCCTCACACTACACACTTAGTATAGTCAAAGAAACAAGACAATCCAATGAACTAAATACATTACAAATTAAATGTATTTTATCTCATTTGAATATAATTTTATTTATTTATTTATTTTGGATACAAACCAAAAGATTTTTAAAAGTAAACAGCCTATTATGTCTACCTCAAAAAAAGTTTAATGTTCAAATAAATTAATAGTGCTTTTCCAAAAAAAATGTTTAAATAACTTATAGTACACTCGCATCAAATGAAGACATATCAGTAGCTTAGAAAAGCATTTTTTTCTCTTTTACCTTTAAAGTTAATATGAGCCCATTACTTGACCTAAAGCTGCAGTACAAAAAATATATATATATACATATATAAATGAACTGTTCAAGACTTTCACCTTGTCCCAACTGATTAATCATATAATCTTAAAACAAAGAAACCTTAAGTGCAAGAAGGGTAATTGACTAAGCATAATACTTGTATTAACATCAGAGTGGCTTTTTAGAGATGGCAACAATGCAGTGTTAAAAGGCAATATTGTAGTCAAGCTCATTCAAGTCCAGGCTGAGACCTGAGTAGGTTAATTCTGAGCCCAGACTTAATCAAGATTTGACGTCTTGGGGACTTGAATGTCTGAACAGTTCAGACATTGTAGTAAGGAAGTGAACTGAGCTCACTTAATTAGTAATTATGCTCCTCCACGAGTAACTTTCAGTTTCGAAAAAGGGACACATCCTGTAGTAGCGACTACAAAGTAACAATAAGTATGGAATTTTATGGCCATTTAGATCTTTTTTTATGTAAATGTCTATATTATCATTTGTAGAAGCAAATATAAAAAAAAAAAAAAAAAAATGTTATGTTATGACAGTAATGACCAGTAGATGGCCAAAATATTATATGCAGCTACATGCTTTAAGAATTCTCGATTTTATGCATAGATGGTCAGTTTTTATATTTATTTAAGTATTGTTTGTCAAAGTTTGGAATATTCTTTTTTTATAATTTTGAAGCGCAATTTTTGCTGTAATGCTTATGGTCCTTAAACTCCTATTTATTTCACTCTGTGTGATTATGTATGAATCTTTTACACTCTGGATGTTTTTTTTTTGTGTGTGGTTGTTCAGTATTATGGCTGATATATAGATTTAATTCAACACAATTAGAAAAAAATGCTCTGCCTTAAAGGGTTAGTTCACCCCAAAATAAAAATTCTGTCATTCATTTCTCACCCTCATGTCGTTCCAAACCGTAAGATGTTTTTGATGAAATCGGAGAGCTCTCAGACCCTCCATAGACAGCAACACAACTGAAATGTTCCCAGCTCCAGAAACGTAGTAAATACATCAGTAAATGTGGTCTATGGAGGGTCTGAGAGCTCTCCGATTTCATCAAAAATATCTTAATTTGTGTTCCAAAGATGAACGAATGTCTTACAGGTTTGGAACGACATGAGGGTGAGTAATTAATTACATAATTTCCCTTTTGGGGTGAATTAACCCTTTAAGGCCTGTTCATAATATTCCTCTGGTCTGTACATTTTTTGGGGAAAAAGGGCCTTATTGACATTAATAAAAAAATGAAAGATTATAAAGACATGCATTTAGAATAACGTGCATCCATAAATCATGCAAATTAACATCCCAGAACGTGAATATAGTTCATTTGGTTTTCACATTGATATTAAATTAATTTAGCAGATTTTCGTGCACAATCAGCAAATATAACAGGGATTCCTTGGAAGTTTAGCTATTAGTGGCAGTGCTGTCCTGCCTGGAAAGAAAACACTAACCAAGCTAACAGTCCAAGGAAATCGTTCGGTCTACACAACCCTGCCATGCTGACCTCCATCTCACGTCCTGCCCTGCTCTGCCTGCCTTATCCCGGCCGAGAGCACTTAAGTCCCATCCTGCCTGGGGCTAATGTAGCAGGCAACTCGGGCCTCATCTGCTGCCGACAAGCACTTCAGCCCTCAATCAATAGTGCTTGTAGAACTGCTCAATTTCCACCGGGGGAATGGGGGGGGGGGGGGTAGCAGAGAGAAAAGGCAGAGGTATTTGATTGCCTCTTCAGCTCAATTCCCTTGTCTAGCTCCAACTGTGTGTGTGTATGACTTATTTTATTCATTCATTCAGTTATACTTGTTGGTGTTTTTACCATGTGAATACCGATTCGCTCTTGTTTCATTGTGTTCTCCACATGCAGCATTGGAGAATGCTGTTTTGTGCGTGCGAGTGTGTGAAGCACTAATCAGTCTGGCGACACACCTGAGCAATACCCCTGCCCCCTGGGTGTCATGCATTATAAATCAAAAGACTGTATTTGCATGCATTGTTAGTATTAATCATGCATCTACAGTTGTAGAAAGGAAACCAAGGTTCAGAAAAATGCTAATGAGCCATGCTGACTGTGAATTTTCTATTGTTTGTCTGGACTCTAGGCATAAATAAACATGTTGTGGTTAATTATTGATTAAGGACCCAGGGGCATAATACACAGGACACACAGTGAAGGCGGCATACGTTTAGCAGATCGAGTGCTGACGTGCCCTGCCCCTTGGTGCGTCTTCACGTCTATCATGAATAGAAGAACAAATGTTTCCTGTGTGTGTGTGATCTGAAGCCCTCTGAATTGATCCAGCATTTTACCCAAGAGGAGATGGGAATTAAAGTATTTTATTTTTGACACGCACAAGACTCCCATCAAAAGCTCAAAGTTTTATCACAAAATCACACTCACTCAGTCTCCAAAAATGTTAACAGTGATGACTACCAGGGTGTGGAGAAATATTCTTACAAGAATGTCGTCATTGAAATTTCAATGCAGAAGTTTAGACAGTGTAGAAATACATTGAAAAATGTTTTCTGTTTCTTTCCCACACTCCCTGTAAACGTCTGTTCTGGGAGTATGTGAGTGCAGATAGCTTTACGGCAGCAACAAATACGCAGGTACAGCTATCCACTGTAATTACGAAAATGTAGGGGACTCTGCATTTCGGTTTATATTTTACAGTGAGTTTTATTTCTGTTTCCATAAGTACAACATTATACTTATTAAACCTATTAAACAGTATACTTAAAGGAATTGTATTTTATACTTTAAATAGTATACGCGGGAATTGTATGAAAATTTTGTCATAAGCACTAATACAGCAAATGCTGATTTACATTTTTGTGTTGAAAACTAGCATGTACAAGTGACATACAACCACACAAATGGGAATGTGCATAGATCTGTTTCATGCGTGAGAGCTGCTGAGTCATTTAGTCAAAGAAATGAGTGTAAATGTCAGCAACATCATTTATGTCTAAATGATTGAAGTGTGTCAGGGAAAACATGAGCTCAGTTATGGAATCCAAAAGGTCTGCGAGTTTATTTCGACCGTTATTCCTGGTTGGTGGCTGCTGCATTATGTTTCAACTACGTTTAAAGGTGCAACAGTCAAATATTTAGAAATGTGTAAGCTGTAATTAAATGCTCAGTTGCACTACAAGGTTAAAGGGGTAGTTCACCCCAAAAAAAGAAAATACTGTCGTTAATTACTCACCCTCATGTTCTTCTTGTTCGTTTTTCGAACACAAATTAAGATGTTTTTGATGGAATCCGAGAGCTTTCTGACCCATTATATTGCAAGGGAACTACCACGATCAGGGTCCGTAAGGACATCATAAAAATAGTCCATGTGACATCAGTGGTTCAACCTTCATTTTATGAAGCTATGAGAATACTTTTTGTGCTTAAAGAAAACAAAAATAACGACATTATTTAACAATTTCTTCTTTTCTGTGTCAGTATCCGCTGCATGTTCACGATAGTGGCATAACGCTCTTGTGAACGTGTGTCAGACACATCCTGATCAGTGAATAAACATAGATAAATACATATACCTTTAGTCAGGTTAGATGCCATATTGAATTGAATGTAAATGAAACAAAGCTGCGAGGGATAGACTGGTCTTGACAATGGCTTTTCTATGGTTGGACCTCTCAACTTTCAATCTGTTTTATGGAGATTTTTGATGATGTTTTGTCAGCTGAACAATCGGTATGTTGTTAAACAACAGTGCAATCCATTGAACATGCTGTACTTCTATCCTCCACAACATCTTTAATACCTGTTAAAAATCTAATATTGAACTAGCCTGACTAAGGTCTATCAATCAAGCTTCAACTATAATTTCAGGCTTTAAAAAACTTTAGTTTTTTCCTGAAAGCTTGGGTTTTGAGTTTGAGTTTGCAGGAGTAACACAACAAGCCTGTGAAAGCAGACTAGTAAGTTTACCTGTTCAGTGTGTTGATGTTTAATGTCCCCAACAGCCTCTGCAGTCCCATTTAGCCACTTCTAAGCGACCGTCTTTTTTGAGACAAGTAAATGCTTTAAAAATCACAAAGGGCTATTAGTGATGTGTTTTATGCCTTAGAATAAAATGTGAAAACATCTTGCAATTGTGTTAACCACAGACCTTATTATCGCCTTACTTTAAACCAAAATCCCATCGACTTTTGGACGATAGAAATGAAAAAATACAAAAAGGTTTTCTGGTTTTGGCCTCTATGGTGGTTATATTTCCAATCAGTCATTGATCGGTGATTGATGTTGGTCAACCACCTTGACAAAGCCTCTTAACTGCTAATGAAACGTCTCTCAGAAGTGAAGTAATGTGTTTTGGGGAATGGGATGAAGACTCTTGGTCCAGGCTGAGCGAGAGGGGAGCAGATGTTAGCGTGCGGCTCATGCCCGATTCTCCCGGGGGAAGGCAGGAGTGTAGAGACCGGAGGTGTGAGTCGGACAGCGTCTAGGGTAATTACACTAATTGACACTTCACCCCACACGTACACACCCCCTCCCAGGGGGCCAATCAGAAGGCTGCCTTTGAGAGCAGGGGACAGGCCTGACACAGGTGCTGCCTGCCTTTGTATTACGGCCGTAATTGCAGCGGTGATATTTGTCTGCGTGTGTTTCTCGCACAGACACGCATTCTCTGAAGCCCATTAAGCCTACAGGTCCTATTGAGAACAGCGTTCCTTTGAAACCATCAGGGTCACTGTGCACTACGCAGGGGTGCGGGATGCTGTCCAACACAAATAATGAGAGGACACATGACCGCTTCTGTGAAAATGGCAACCCTCAGGGACCTGTGCCTGTGCATGTGCGTGTGTGTTTTTATGGTGGGATTGCCCATCTGTCACATATTTTTCCATACATTGTTGTAATAACCATGCATGGGCGAATAATTAATTAAAACTATTTTATATTCAGTGCTAAGATGAGGCTGTGAAGAAAGTTCTTAATTGAAGAAGATGATGCAGATGATGTAAACGGAGTTACTCGAGAGCAAATATAAGTTTTAAAGCTGAATCATAACTGAAAGTAAATCCAACTGTAAAAAAATTTTATATTTTTTTGGACATGTGTTAGTGTAATGTTATAGTACCATGGTTTTCTGTGAGTTATCTTGAAGTAACATGTAAACATCATGGTACACGTACATGGTAATTAAGTGTAAAATATATCAGGGTTGGTTTCACCCCAAAATTAAATCACGCCCAAAAAGGACATTCTAAATATATTTTCTGCATTTTGCATTACTAAAATAATGTATCTTGTAAAGTGTAAAAACGAATCCTTTTACAGTGTCCAGTCTAAGGAGTACCGGATGTTCATCGACAGGTGACGGCAGTAGTGGAGCAGCATCAGAAGGATTTGATCCCTGGACTGCCGCAGCTCAACATGTGTGACCTGGCTGTCATGGTGAGATGATTAGTGCTTGATTGACGCTGTCACTTCAGAGTGTTTGCTTCAGTTTTAACAGATCTATTTTAACTTTTGACCTTAATTTTTCCATTGGTAGTCATCATATGAAATGAACACTGGCATCTTTTGATTTCAAACCTGCAATTAATACATTTCTAAAAAATCAAATAGTTTCAAACCTTTCCAGCTGCAGCCTTTTTCATGTTTATTTATGATTAATTGATGTTTCGGCATTGTACTGCTAGGCAATTATGTCATACATTTTTGCACACAGCTGAATATTTTACAACATATTTACAGTTTTCATTTCCTTTAGTTTTTGATTAATGCTTAATTTTGCCAGCAATTATGCAAAAATGCAAGCAATTATTTCCATCTCACTCTCCTTTCTCTTAGTCTTAGTTTATTATATTTTATTTTGTTACTTCTCGCTGTATTCTCTATGTTTATTTTTAGTCTCTTTTCTGTTTATTATGCAATCACTTTATGCAGAAGCTCTACAATTTCGTTGTATTTTGTGTACAAATGTCAATAAAGCATTCTAAATAAAAAACAAATAACATTTAATTTTTTAGTAATATAAAATCAAAATAAATTAGTATATACAAAAAAGTATTTTATTTATTCAGTTGGCGTTTTGTTTATTAGCAGCCTTTGTAGATTTTTCTATCCAAGTAAAATTGTTTTTATTTTGTGCCATTAAAGCGCTGGAAGATTGTTTATGGTCGCAGCAGACGGGTGTCTTTAGCAGCTCGTGGTGCAACAGCGCCCTGACGTGTTCATGTGTGTTTCTCTTCCTCCTCAGAACTGGAGTCCTCCTGGCTGTGAGCAGTTGGGCAAATGTCTTAAACCCCCAGAGTCAAATCCATGGAAGTGTGACTGGCCACATTAATTGAGCTTTCCATAAGAACTTTTATCAAGACATCCCTCACAGTCAGATACAGTTTGAAGGATCTTTTCAGAAGAGTTTTGTATATTCTGTATAGTTACTTTTAGCATTTTAAGTGTTTAATGTATTGTTGTACACAGAAAAGGGAAACAAAATCGGATTTTGATATTATTGAGAAGCAGTGATTTAGTGCAGTTCTCATTTTAGAATATTCTGTGTCTATGATTATTGTTTAAAAAACAATGCTGCATACTGACAGCCGCCTGGTCCTCAATAGACCTCAGTTACTGACGGACGGACAGTAACAAATTACCAACAACACACCATAATCATGCATGTTTATGTTAGCTAAAACATAAATTAGACTATACATGATTGTGAATTTGTTCATCTAGTGAAACAATGAATTATACTGTATAATTTTATACTGTATAATTTTGCATTTAAATCAGTATCAACTCTTTCTTATTTTAGTTTTTCTCAAGGGGCAATAAAATATTTTTAAAACTCATGTGTGACTGTGCATTTGACACAAAATATTTATATAAATCTTCTCCATATATTTTAAAGCAAAGTAAGTGCTTGGTGTCCTGTGTAGAATAGATGTTTGTTTTCTTCACTACAGCTGCAAGATCTACTGAATCCTCTGGGATTTTGTCCTTTGGTGGTTGCATGTCGGTGCTCCCCTCCTCCTTTATTACGGAGAGAATGATCCTTTGACTATATTCATATAACTATAGTCAATTATTTGTATCATTATTATATATATTATGTTATAAGTGTGTGGGAATAATAATAAAATGTCAACAATATTTATAATAAAATGTAAACAATCTTTTACATTTTAAAATGTTTGAATATATTTTAAAATGTTATATGTAAATTTTAATTTTTGTATACTTTTATTGCTGAAAACAATTAAAGAGCAGTACAAAATATCAACAGCAAAAATAAATATAATAGAGGACCGTTATATTACATAAGATTCATTACACAAAATATTAAATGCAGAGCAAACTCTATTAGTAGATACTGAAATCACATTCAAACAACTCTCCATTTCTCATAACCCTTAATCACTCCTCAAGTAGACCCCAAACTTTTACAGAGCGATTGCATAAGGAAATATACATTTTTGTATATGATAAACCATATATAATTTTTTATTTACTTCTCAACTATGCATTTATGCTGTGCTTTTGTGAAAGAAAAAAAAACTATATATATATATTACCTATTTACTGCACAATTACTCAACTACGTCATAAATTGGCGTATGAAAATATTTTTTTTTTATTAAAAAAATCACTTAAATTATGACCTAAATTAAATATAAAAGGTTTCTAGATATTGGCCCATGTGATACTGCCATCTGCAGGTTAGAGGAAAAACTTTAGGAATTATAGTTAAAGAAAGAAAGTGAAATGACCACATATATCCAGCAGAGGTCCATAGGGACTCGTTCGTTTTCACTTCCGTTTCAAGTCCATTTTTCTTCATGTTTCAGCTTCTCCTTGCAACTTTATGATATATATTTGTGAATATATATTTAAACATTCTAAAATATATTAAACATCTATATTTTTGTCAAAGGTTAGAATCTGTTGTTTTCTATTCATGTCTTTTGAATTGTCTGCTTTTGTAAATTGTTACATAAATTTGCAGAAATCTCTCTCTCTCTCTCTCTCTCTGTGTGTGTGTGTGTGTGTGCGTGCGTGCGTGCGCGCTGTGCTCTAGAGATCCATGCCTTTATAAAAATGTAAAACATTTCAGATTTATACTGGGTTTACCACTTTTTTTTTTGTTTTTTTTTTTTTTTTTTTTACAAATAATTAAAAGAAATCCCAATCCCAAAAATTCCCATTCGTTTTCAATCTAACCCCAGGGACCTTAAACGTTAAAAACAAATGTGCACACCCTTAGAACAACCAAATCAAGCCCAGATTGTGTGTGTGTGTGTGTGTTTAGATCGATTATTTAGGAAAAGTCACAGATTCTCATGTCCCTGAGATGAAGGGAACACTTTTAAAAAATAAAGAAAAATTACATTGGGGTCTAAAGCCTCGTTCAGACTGTCAGCCCAAATCCATTTTTTGTGCAAATCCGATCATATTTAAATAGTCTGAGGCGTATAGGCCCCAAGGAGTGATTGCGAGTAAAAAGACCACAACTTTGATGACGTAAAAGTCATGTGGTGAGGAAGCGTGTGCTGCTGCTAAACGCGTTCGACTTGAAGCATTTTGGACTAAGCGCTGCTTAGAATGATCACTGTACACATCAAAGTACCGCGAGAGCGACGAGAGAGCAGACGGATCCTATGCATTCGAATCACTCTCGCGATACTCTGAAGTGATCATTCTGCGCAGCGCTGCTTCAAGTCGAACGCGCCTATTGGTTGGCCTGAGCACGTGGACAACTTCCCGTCTCAGTCCAAAATATTCACAGGGCGTGTGATCATGGCAGAGAAACTGGATCTTATCTCCAAGTGCATTAGAACTTTCCCTGATTTCCCTACAAAAGGGATTGCATTCAAGTGAGTGTTTCATATACAATGTCATTTTAATATGAGCGTTCCGTGGTTAAACACGGTGCAGATGAGTGGGACAGAGATGTTTGCAGCTTCAGAGAGTTTCTGTTTGTTTGCAGGGATATTTGTCCGATCCTGAAGGACCCGAAGGCTCTGGCCGCAGTGACAGATCTGTTTGAGGAGCACGTGAGGCGCACGTACCCTCAGGTGCAGCTTATAGTCGGTAAGAGTGCATATATGTGTGTGGCACGTTACAAGGTTCAAAGTAGCACAACTCCTGATAACCCACGTAGGAGGGAAAAGAAGGATTTATATTGGATCCGATCATATTTAGAGTCAAACAAGGATAACTGATTAAATAAAATGGAATTCTTACAGAATTATATTTGATTGTTAGAGTTATATTGGATAGTGTGATATTGTGTAATACATATTGTATATTGTGCAATACATAATACATTTTATTCATTTGGAATAAAATAATTACACAAGGATCTTGTAGTAGAGGACATTCCTGATAGATTTGCTTCAAATTCCTTGTTATGCAATACAGGGAGATTTTATCCTGCGGGTAATTATAATGGACCTATTTGGGAATTATTATACTGCTGCATAGCAGCACCCTAGCAACCACCCAGAATACCAAAGCAACACCCTAGCAACCACCCAGAATACCCTAGCAACACCCAGAATACCAAAGCAACACCCTAGAAAATCCAGAACACTCTAGGAACCGGCTAGTAACCAAATTGTACACCAGCACCCTAGTAACAACCAGACCACACTAATAACTGCATCATAGCAACACCCTAGTAACTGCAAGTAGAGTATTGTTGTAGTGATGTTTTCTTCTTTCTCTCCTAGGACTTGACGCTCGAGGATTTCTATTTGGGCCACTTTTGGCTCAGCGATTAGGTGTAGGATTTGCTCCAATCAGAAAAAAAGGGAAGCTCCCTGGCCCAACGTTATCAGTAGCTTACAGTCTTGAGTATGCAAAGGTAAGTTCAGTTTATAAATGATCCAGTATCACATCTAGTCTATGTGCAGTTAGAACGCACGCCTCTGTTCATGATGTATCGTTTCAGGCCGAGGCAGAGATGCAGGAAGACGCTGTTTCTGTCGGACAGAAGGTCCTGATCGTTGATGATTTACTGGCTACTGGAGGTGAGTGAGGCTTGAATCCGCTGTACTTAAGCTATACCACAGCTGAATACAGTGAGGACGAATACATATTAATCACAAAATGGAAGCAAATTGTTTGTAAATGATAATTCTCTCTCATTTTTGTTTTGCCATTTTTAAATGTTCCTTCTAAAAAAAGCCTATTGCTTGTATATGTAATGGACGTCTCCTAGGAATGTGGAATTACACACAGTTGTCAGGTGGCTACGATTACAAGGAACATGTGGAGATTTGCATTTGACAACTGAATTTACGGAAGTCATTTTACTTTTAATGAGTGTTTTCTCAACCTTGCATGCCTCATCAACTCCTGACAAACACATTTGAATTATCATAGAGTGAGTCATTTTATCATGTGTTACGATGTCTGGCTTTTGTCTTTCAAACACATTAAAATGCACAAACTGGTGTATTTTAGACTTGCACAGAATGCAGTAGATGTAATATTGACTTGTGATTTTAAGGTCATGTATTAAGACAAGTTAACAAAACATTTGCATATTCATTGTACTCTGATGCGGATAAATATTTTTAGTAAGTGTTTGTTTAATTTTAATGAGTTAATTATTAGCCTTTGCAGTTATATGACAAACCCATAATGTTTAATGCACTTCCTGTTATTGATAGGGAATGGAATGTCTATTTATTTTTTTAATATTAAAATGGTACAAGACTATCCTATTCAAATCAAGGTTATAAATAAATTAGGTCAAAAGAAATCGGTAAGTACTACCTGCAGTTTTCAGTATGTCATTTCTTTGCAATCAGTAACAGACTAAAGTTTATAACAAATCTACCCAGAACTGTGTATATACAAATGTCTGAACTTTTGAATGGAAGTATATTTTTACATCAAGATTGTTGTTGATTCATAACACCTAGAGCGCAGCTTAATGTACTAACAGCAGCAATCCAAGTTCTTTTCTGTCGTTAGGAACCCTGTATGCGGCGTGTGAGCTGATCAAACAGCAGAAGGCAGAGGTGCTGGGCTGTTTGGTGGTGGTTGAACTGAAGGATCTCAATGGATCTGAGAAGCTGCAATCAACCCCTGTGTTCTCGCTAATACAGTACTGACAGTCTATTTTCTTAGCCGTCTGAAATGAATTATATTATTCACATCATGGTTTACGATTCAGGAATATGAAGAAATTCCAATCATGTTTGAATGGTCTTAATTCCACTTTGAGAAATAACCAGAAGCTCAAAAAGAGACCATGAAGTAGGGCCAATCAGTAATCAGCTGCTAAAAGAGGCATGTTTTATATAGTGTGAATGTAACTTCATGTTGTCATTGTGATCTGCAGTAATGCGGTTTAATAAATACTCTCCCTTAGCTTCATGGGATAGTGCATTTTTGTTAGAAGTTGCTTCTACATACTTTATCAATTGTCTTATACTCATAACTGTTTAATGAATACTCAAGACATGCCACTGTTGTCACCTATTATACAAAAGTAAATGTGATTTCAGATAGCTGCCAGGTTTTGAATATGAACACGTTGCTTGCATGAACTTGTTTATTGTAAATGAATCGATGCACATTAACTAGATGAACCCTAAGGTTTAAGTTACCAAAGCAGCCAAACTTAGGTTGAACTGCCTTTATACAAACTACATTTATGAACAATTATCGTGCTAAAATGTAGAAATCACAACAAACACAGCAGTTAAAAACATAGTAACAGCCAGACTTGAAAGTCTTGCAAAATGCAAAACTGACTGAACAAATTAAAAAGTAATCATGTCATCTCAATGTTAAAATCCAGGCGTAATCCATAATAAAATATTGCACATGGTATTTTCTCAGCAGTCTCGTTTGAATTTCCTCAAATGCGTTCCTCTTCCTTCATCTTTTGGTTCAGTTTGTCCAGCACAATGTTCAGATCCAAGGTCTTATTCAGCTTCAGGTACATATCCTTCCTGATCTGATGTACTGTCAGCCAAGCAGGTGTTAACTCAGCCAACAGGCGAAGATGTTTCTCCATTTCATCTAAATTAGAAGAATGAGATTTTAAAACTATAAATTAATGTTTCTTCATTAGAACACATTTAGAGATGTTACATTACATAACTTGCTCACCAAAGGATCCAGTAATTTGCTTCAAGCAGCTTTTCACAAGACATTAATTGATTACTTTGATGTTTTTAAATAAGTAGTTTGAACTCATTCTGACGGCACCCATTCACTGCAGATGATCCATTAGTGAGCAAGTGACTTATCGCTAAAATTCAGATTAAAACTCATTTTTTGACAAACTGTTCCTTTAATGCGAGGAGGGCTGTGTGTGGTGTGAAGTTGCTTTCAAATAAAGTCATCAGGTACTCTTAAAAGTAGAAATGTTCCGATACCATTTTTCCCTTCCCGATACCTAAGCTCAGGGTATCAGCTGATACAGAGTACTGATCCGATATCTGGGTGTGTATCTGGTTATACAGCTTTATGTACAACTACGGAATGGTGTGCTTCACATGGATATAATACACACACACAGAGAGAGAGAGAAAGCCAAAAAAGATAATGTTTGGAAAATGTCCCAGCTTTTTAAATATCTAAAAGAACACTTAACATCAGTCAGTCAAGCATTATAAATATATTATGATAATCAAGTATTATTTAATGATAGAACTTTTGTAATTAGAATTAAAACTTGGTAACCATGTATGAATGCACATTAGTCATTTTAACTGAACTTAGGACTAGTGGTGGTGCTTTTATGGCAATTCAGTGTTTCTGTAAAAACAATGGGAGGGGGGGAACTATCAATATAACTGATAAGATAATAATCATACAATGAATTCTACTAAGAACAATATAAAGTGCACTAAGGATTAACGAGCTGCTGGATTCATGAGTATTAATCACGTTTTCTGCATTGGCTCGAACTGATTCGCTGAAATCAGAACAGGACGATAATAGGTGAGCGCCAGCCAATGAGATTGTCGTTTGCGCATTAGCTCCGCCTACTACCGGAGAACCCGGCAGTTCTTAAAAGCTGAAGAATTCCAAACGAACTCCGTTATTTTGACAGGAAAATACAACCAATATAGTTTACATACCATACAGAACTGATGCGCTACATGTAAGACTATCTCGCTCCCTCTCTCTGCGTGTGAGAAAAAAAGCAAAGCGACGGCGAGTCGTGTGCCTCAAACTGGAGCTTACGGTACGTCAAATACAGGTGCGCTGTGCATCCATTCAAATGAACTGAATAATAGCACCGATCGCTTGGAGAATGAAACTGATGCAGTCAGACTTGATGAAAATCTACCTGTGCTAAACTTATACTCTTATCAGCCAGTGGCTAGTGAGTGATTTACTGGCAGTGTGCCAGCACGTTTGTATTATGTATTTTTTCTTCGCTGCTCTAAATAGTGGTTGCTTGTGGCAACACAGCACAACTTCCTGTGTCTGCATTCTGAGCAGCGAAGAAAAGTTGATTTCCGATTTGCAGCATTAAGCAAAGCTAGCGGAGCATAACTATAGGTCTCGTGTAAGAACATGGTATCGGATCGGAACGTGGGTTCAAGTACTCGTCGATACCGATGCCAGAATATTTTTGTGGTAAAAAAGGCAGTTTTGGAACCGCAATAGTGTCAGGAAAATCTGAGGTGGGAAAACCAACAGAAACATCTGTACTAACCAGAACTGAGAGCAGATCTGTAGCTAGCGATCATGCGTTTGCAGGCATGCTCCATGATGAGGGCCGGCTTTTTCTCTGCTACAAATACATTTCGCAAGATCCTGGCCAACTCTGGCAGCCGTGACATCATCGACAGGCGCTCTTCCTGCTGTGGGTTCCGTGTCATAACAGAGTGCAGTTTCTGAGCCTCTTTGGCGCGAACCTGAAGAGAAAATATTGGTTAGATTCTTGTAAACGCACAAAAGAAAAGAAAAAAACCGTTTTGACTCACCCTCTCCAGCAGTGATTGAGAAACTCCTTTAAGGGCACTGGTTGTTTCTGTTGGTGTGGCAACAGATTTAGCTGAGGTCTCTGGCTCCTTTGCACATGCAGTTTCTGCTGTTTTCAAGGCCATGTTAGCCAAGGCTTTCTCCATCTAGAAAGATGACAACCCACAAATTTTTTTTTTTTTTTTTTTTTTTTAAAGGTCAATTATGCAATGCATGTTTTCACAACATATATTTTTTTTAATAAAATGTTTTCACATACATTTAAAAAATTTAAATAAAATACAGCCATTTTGAACACACGACTTTAAAGGGGTCATGATGCGATTTCAAGTTAAAGGGTCAAATGATCAATTTCTTTGGAGTGTTTAAAAGTTTCCTTTCTCTTTGGAGTGTTAAAAGCGGTTTGTACAGATAAGATCCCAAACATACGCAAAGAAAGAGGGCAAACTATTATTCCTGCTGTAGTATTGTTGCTGCTGCCGCGCCATTGTTGCTGCCTCCGGCGCCTGTCTGAGACTGGAGACACGTGTTTTCATTTGTAAAAGTAAAAGTACTTTGTTTGGGCTTCCAAAAGAGGACAACTAAATCAGTGGTTAAGTTGTATTTACAACACTATTGCAGAACAGTTCAACGCAAATATTAGAATGTGAACCTGGAAGAATAGCCTACAAAGCTGGCTTGCACAAAGGTTGTTTCTATAAAGTGGGGCAATTCCAACTTTGCAAGGACAGTCTGACGCTTCTGACTCAGTATGTTTCTACTACGGACGATTCAAACGGCAAATCGGCACATTTCAGAAAGGCGGGGCATAGAGGAGCAACAATGTACAGTATGTGGAAAATTATTATTTTTGAACATTGCATTACACCAAACAATGTTCTTTTTAGCATAAATGCCTAAAACTACAAATTGGTATAAAAAAAATTATATTGTGGATTGATTGATTTCATTTTATAACTTAAATTGTGGATCTCAAAGAGAAAAAAAGCATGCTGAAAGACGTTAAAACTAGATTTTTCAATTTTCATGCTTGTTACTGACCCCTACTCGAAAGGGAACCAGTAATGCCCTAAAGAGCACAAAGACAATGTTTAAAAGCTCACCTTTGGTGTCATGAGAGCACGAGCTTTGTCCAACACTTCCTGTGCTGAGGTCAGTTTCTCAGTTTGGGGAGGTTGAGGCAAATCACTTGGCTTGATGTTGGGAACCTCATCCACATTGAATCTCGGATGCCAGCGGGTCAGTTTGTCATCAGGAACGACAATGGGAGGGTTTAGGGAAGCCAGGAACACCTGTATCCAACGCAAGACAAGACATGATTAGAATACAAAAAACTTTTAAGTTTCAAAAATGCAAGCAAAACTATTTTAGGAGCCATATCCTGAACTTACCTTGTGGTGTCTCTTCACGATTTCAACCATATTTTGGCGAAATATGTACCTTCTTTCCAAAATATGGGAGGCCGACAACACTGGACGAGTACCGTTAAATTCTGGAGACAGAAGCATATTTTATGAACTTAATGATTAAATGAAACTTACTCAATTGTACAATTTCTGAGAAAACTCAAAGTCCTCACCTTCTTGAATGACCGGCTCCACTGTAAGCTGATAGCTGGACCTTTTTGCAGTAGCACTGAAAGAGGGAATGTTTTTCTCCTGACGAAAAATATAGGCAGAAGGGTACACAGCCTTTATCTGCCCCAGATGGCTCTCTTCAAAACGCCTGTGAAGCAAGCAATATATGGTTAATTTTGATAAGGCCGACCACACTGTTAACCAGCAGCCTGACTGGCACAAACATTTTAGCATAATGGTTTTATTCAGCCTCTTACTTGTGCATCATATCTTGGACCCCTTGCTTGATTTTGGCAAAAGTGACCGTCTGAGAGCGATTGAACAACATCCCGACTATAGTGTCCGTGCTGCGGAACATCTCACAGAGAACTTTGTATTGGTAGGGCAGGGTAAGACCAGGTGGCACATCCTGAGCTAAAGTGTGGTAACGCTGATAAGCTGGGAGCTTCTCTCTGAAACAAAAAGAGATGGAAATTGAGAAGTTACACTATAGAAAGACTAACAAAACAAAGCATGTCCATAATATCTGCAGAGTGTTTTTTTTTTTATCAAATGTAAGACTTTAAGGCCCCGTCCACACGAACGTGGGTATTTTCTATGTGATTTGGCTGTTCGTCCTCACGCAGGTCATGGAAACAATTTTTTGAAATTGCCAGGATGAAGATAATCAAAAACTCTGGTTGCTGTGTGGAGATTTTGGCTTGTGATGTCGGAGCATGTGCTGTTATCTCCGCCAACTGGAAACTTTTTCAGGCTTCTGATTGGCCAACATGGCTTTATGGTTTAGATTATATCGCCACCTGTTGGTTTGGCATGCTCTTGACAGTGTTTCGTAGCATGCTTTTGTGTTTACATGGACAGATTTTTTTTAAAACGGAAGGAAAAACTTTATAAAAATACCCGTGTACGTGTGGGCATGGCCTAAGACCTGCACCAAATGTCCATACAGAACGATTCCACATGAGGGTAACTGCAGGTTTAAAATACTCCAGACATGTTTTATTCAATATGTACATAATATTGATTTGTATACCAGTATAGCAATACACAAATTAGAAGCTAATCAACATTATCATGTCAGCAAGATCTAATAATGTATTTAAGAAAAGTCAATGAAAAGATTATAGTGCCAATAAAGTAAAGTCTACTAACATGGAGGCCCAGGAAGAAGCATTGAATTAAATGCAAGAATCTCTTTTTTTTGTATTACCAATGTGACTAACTTCACATGTTTCAATTATAAACGAGCACAAAATACACCAGCACTCTTACTTTCAAATGTCTATGCTTTACTACCATAATCTTATTCAACAAGATGGGCTAGATTAAAATATGCACTCTTACAACCACCTACAACCTATTACAATGTAAACAAAGCAAATCTGGTCATGATTCATCAGCGGTAAATAAGCAATCACTTGACAAATGAACAGTAGTGTGACTGTAAACTGCTCTGGAATTACAAGACTGTAGAACTTGTTAATGTCATGTTGACTAAGAATTGTGTAGCATTCACATTGATTTCTATCAATTTAATATGTAGTTTAAGTTGATTTTAATAATCACTGCAGGCCGGATCACAATTCTTGTTTTTCCTGTCCCCAAATTTAAGTTCTTAAAATAAACTTTTGTCATGAACTTTTAGATAAGTCCGTTATGATGTTCTTTGCTCGTTTTCTGTAGCTGCTTTTTGAATAACTGAGAGGATGCAAGTAAGCATTATAATTAGTAACTTACAATGTTTCCATTTAATTGTTATAATCAGGGGGAGCTTTTGAAAACTTTTTTTCTCTCCAGGGTAAGTTATAGACTAACTTAATGTAAGTGTAATCGGTTAACAACGCACATCATAAATCCGTCTTTTCATAGTGCGTTTCACTTATCATTTTATCCCCACCGGGGGATCTCTTCCCCTCCACACACACAAATTGCACCCTGATTATAATGATAAATACAAATTCAGCCATTTAAAAACATTAGGCTGCTTTTAGCATTATGCTGGAGTTGGTTCACTTTCCGGCAATGAAACAAAATAAATACATTAATTAGCACAATAATATTGTGTATCACGATCTCACAGACTGACAATATGACAATTGAGCATATACACCCCCCCCCCCAAAGAACATGTTGACCACAGAAGTCCAATGCAAGTCACTTTTGGCAACAGAAAATATTGACACATTGGCCAGTGAACCTCACCTTTCCTCTGCTTCAGGCTCAGCCTGTGCCTCAGTAACTTTAGCATCGTCTGCAACTCTCTCAGCCTTTCTTTGCTGAACTTTGGCTGAGATCTCCCGGGCCGCATCGAGCCTGGCTTTCAGCTCCGCTAGCGCCGACACTGGGGCAGGTGAAGGAGTCGTCACCGTTTCAGACTGCCCTTTTAGTTTTTGCAGCTTGGACTTCAATGCCGCCACATCCTCTTTTGTAAGCGTTTTCTGAAAGAACAAAAGAAACTTGATTAATGTCAAGCTCACAAACACCAGGAGGTTCATGCACAGGTGTGACGACCCCCATGCATTACCTTGCTCCTGGTTGTCCGCTTGGGCTTATCGTCTCCATTCGTTTTGTTTACAGGAGAGCTATTAGCATTATGATCAACAGTATTTTTAGACTCTTTGCTGGCAGTTTGTTGAGGTGCCTGAGGGGTGCTGTTGGCAAAAGCTCAATGCTCTGCATTAAAATAAAACAGAATGGTTAGCAGTCATGAAACAAAACCAAGCATACAATTCATTCACAAAAACAGTGGCCAGTTACATAAAATACTTAGACCATTCACAAGTTAAGCATCTGCAAAAAAAAAAAAGTTCCAATTTAAGTAGGGTACAACTGGGCTAAAGGCACCCCGGGGTTAAAGGCCCCTATATTATTTTTATCTTTACCACTAGATGGCACAAAAACATGGCACTTTCCAAAACACTCGCTTTTCAAGAAGCATGTGTATTTATCTGATCTTTACGCGATCACGCTCA
The DNA here is from genome assembly GCA_027422405.1 of Ptychobarbus kaznakovi. NCBI lineage: Eukaryota > Metazoa > Chordata > Actinopteri > Cypriniformes > Cyprinidae > Ptychobarbus > Ptychobarbus kaznakovi. The sequence goes on from CM049798.1 coordinate 33,980,759, forward strand.
GCAGCGCAAAGTTGATTCTGTGCTTTCTTGATCTAATATTTTATGTTTTTTTAAATGTTGTAGAATTAAATAACAGATAAGAATAGCTCAAATGGATGCATATATTTTGAGACAAAAGTCTTTATGATTTTCAGTTTGTTTAACAATTAAAGCAGCAGTTTTTAAATAACGAAAGACTATGTAAAAGTACGGTATTTGGGGTAAAAAGCGCCTCTGCTGTTGGGGCTAAAGGTGCACAGTAATTAACAGATCGCTGACTTTTCCATTTGTGGACATCATATGATTAGATTCAGATGGGAAATATCATGTTATGTGGGGTGTCCATATTAGAGTTAATCACCATGTTTAGAATGAAACCATATTTAAAAACATGATATTAATCGTATCATATAATAAAATATAAATTATTAACATTAATGACAGTGTATTTATTGAACAAAAATATATATTTTCAAAATAAGCAGAAAATACTACAAACTTTGCTAAAGTGATTGTTTTGAACAAGTCAGTATTTGTATCAATACCGTGTGCTTTTTACTCATGCTGGTGGGCCCTTTACCCCGTGTGTGTGTGTCACCTCATACATTTATAAGATTTTTTAACAAAATAAACTTGATTTATTTTCACACAAAATCTGTTGCTCCATTAATGTTCAATACAATGCATATATTTTTTTCTGCAAATATATTTTTTATGCGCAGTGAATAGCACACTTTTTCTAAAGGTGGGCCTTTAGCCCCGTTGTACC
>CM049798.1:33981606-34141169 GCA_027422405.1 Ptychobarbus kaznakovi
AGTGCAAAAAGTAACTTATATACAAAAGGCTTTTTCATTCCGCGTCGCCCCCTCAAGCTCTCACTGGATCCGCTCCTCGGCTATCAACGAGAGGAACGTCTGTACTTCCTCAACAGACAACGAAACAGATAATTTTTTGGTTGATCTAAAAATGTGCGTTTGTTCAAACAAAAGCTGCATCCGATCCTTCGCTGGCGGTGCTGATTTAAATCTAGCGGGTCTATGTTAGGTCTTGTTGCAATTCATGCCGCGGTAATGACAATTTTATCCGGCAATCAGTGATCAGTAGAGTTTACACGTCACGTTTTGGTAACGGTACAGATCGCTTTGAACCTCGGCCGAGGTGGTACTAAAAAAAGTACCAGGTACGTACTCAGTGGAAAAACCCCCCCCAATAAGTGAACCGTAACCGTGCCGTACCATGCAGTGGAAAAGCGCCATATGAAAACCTCACCCCTCCAAGACAACACTGCATGACCTATCTGAGAGGTAAGACTCGAACCACAGGAGCATGTTTTCCTGAAATGCCCATCTTTCTGAGGGTGGACCAGGAGGATCTAGTGGTTAAGTGTGTCAAAAACAGCAGGTAAATCAGCCGGATGAGTACTGAGGATTTGGAAGCTGCTCTTGCCAGTCTCCAGGGCCTCAGTAATCTGAGAGTAGGGCAGTCTCAGTTTGAGCGCCCGCTTTTGAAGCCAGATTGTTTTTTGCCTGAATATGGTTGTTCTGTGCAAGAAACAAATTTTTGTTTGAACACAACTCGCTGAGTGTCTGCAATAATAATAGTAATAATAATATTAATATGTTTATATTTAATATTTGTTATACATGTAGGAAGATATTGTTTGTTTTGTTTTTTAATACAAATATAGTATTTATTTATAATTATACGTGTTTATTTATTTTATTATATGCATAATAAATGTAATGATACAATAATCAATATTTATCGATCTAAAACTATCCCTCCCTGTCTAGTAGGGTCTGGAACTAGAGGCTAGCAGTCATTTTGCCAAACCACAGCTTGACTGACCTTGATAATAGAGGAATCCATTATAAACCACAACCCATTAATTCATGTAGTATTAGACATCACAGGACACAGAAATCTACAAGGCCTAAACGATAGAAGAATAAACAAAAGGATATTTGGCTCTCAAAAGTAGTTTGCATGTTTTTCTTTTCCCCATCTAAGCACCTTACTATGTAATGTGTATAGGGTTCAGGGATTGGATCCAACTTTGTGGCTTTGGCAGTACATCGGTGAAAGGAAGACAGCCCATTTATCTTTAGTCCAGAGCTCTCAAGCTCATAGTAGGTGATCATCATAGCCACTTCCTGTTTAAGAGGCTGGACTGCTGGGAACAATGGTGTTGGCAGCATGTTTTTGATAACTGGGCTTAACAAGGTGGTGAAAAGTGAATGATGGTTTGATGCTGTGTATAAAGAACCACTATCTATGAGCACATCCACACTCATAACTGAAGTATGTGGCCATGAGGAGTGGCATAATAACAGTACTCAGACGAATTGTTCCTCATCACCACTATCATAAATCCAGTTTTACACCTCTTCTAGCACCAGGTAGTTGTGCTAAAGATCTATCCATTGCTATTTCTATTCATGGTAGTTGCATGCATATGGAAGAGTAAATATAAGTCTGTTTCACCCTGCACACCAAGGTTCTTCTCTAGTGATCGACCGATATTGATTTTTTATAACCGATACCAATACCGATTATTTGTATGTTTATGTACCCGATAACCGATATGCAGGACACCGATATTTATTTACTGTTATAAAGTAAATAAATATACAGAGTGAAGTAGTCCATTCTTCGCTTTGGTTTTTTCCTCCTTTCAGTCATCTTAACAACAAACAACAACTGTTGAAAATTAACATTTCATGTCAAATTTAATCTTAAAATTACAACAATAAAAACATTTTATTTATAAAAAGCATCCATCAGCAACACTGATATTAACAATAAGCTAAAATAATGTCTTATGTTTTCAAATGGAGAAAATAAAGGACAGGAGTCATATCACCTTCATTTTAAACTACAGTTTTAGGTTTATAAGCTGTTTCATAGACTAAAGAGGGAATAATAATTCACTGGATAATGTTAATTAAATTAATAATATTATCTGGAATATTGAAATAAGCTATAACAAAACAAAGATCGTATTTTTTTGCATTTCTTAACTGGCACGTTTTATTAGAATTATTCAAATGTTTTTGTCATTCTAAATTATGAAAACTGCTGACAGCGCGCTTTATCTATGCATTTACACAGAACTATACTCCAACTGCGATCGCTTGCGGAGATAATAAATAATTAATTTAGATAGAGATGTATTTATTTGTTTATTGGTGAAATAATGGTTCTATAGTAAATGTTAATATAGTTTAGTGTGTTTCAAACAAGTGAATCTTGTATAAAGTTACATGCGGTGGTCGTGCTGGAGCATTTCCTGAGTGAACAGTGTCCACTGCTCGAGGTGTGTGTGCACTTAGATGGGTCAAATGCAGAGAAACACATTTCACTGCTGGTTATACTCTGTATATGTATGTATGTGACAAAAAAAAAAAAAAAAAAATATCTCGGTTATCGTTTTTTTTTTAAACCGGTATCCGATTATGGTAAAATGCTTAAATATCGGGAAAAATATCGGTAAACCGATATATCGGTCGATCTCTATTCTTCTCCTTAACTTTCAAACTCGCCTGTGCTTATTTATTTTCACGCTCTGTAGTCTGAAGTTTAAAAAGGTTTCTATCTACAACGCAATTTGTAGCATTGTTACATAGCCAATCGTGCTGGAACTGAAGTGAAGGACAGCTTGATTCTAAAGCGATCGACCTCCTTGCTCGCTTTCTGTACATAGTCTATTTAGGCTACAATTTAAGTAAAAGTTGTATTTTTCATGCTGCTAGGAGGACCAGCGTGCACACATACACTACAAAGTTTCTGGAGAGATTGTTCACATGATGCAAAAGTTTGTATTATTTAAATTATGTTGTTTAAATGTTAATTACCATGTTGTTATTTGTCTATTTTTCTTCACTGCATCAACCTAGAATGCCTAATGTTGGTTTGATTGCGTGCGTTACATGCCAAAATAAATAATTTCTGCCGGCCTGATGTAGGAGATGCTGCTGCGGTTCAAGTCAAGTCAGGTACAGATTAATTAGTGCTGCTGGCAGATAACGGGTTGGGTGTTCTATTGAATGTTATGGGTACATGGGGCAGTTTAGAGAACAGGAAACTGTGGCAGATACTCATGTCCCTGTAGATCTTTTTTTTTTCCACACTGTGAGGGCAGAAATATAATAAAAAACCAGAACCCATTTATTGAAATAAATTAAATGCACACAGACTGAAGTAGTTTAAGTCTTGGTTCTTTTAATTGTGATGATTTTGGCTCACATTTACAAATCCCACCAATTCACTCTCAACAAATTAGAATATGGTGACATTCCAATCAGCTAATCAACTCAAAACACTGCAAAGCTTTCCATGAGCCTTCAAAATGGCTCAGTTTGGTTCACTAGGCTACACAATCATGGGGAGGACTGCTGATCTGACAGTTGTCCGAAGACAATCATTGACACCCTTCACAAGGAGGGTAAGCCACAAACATTCATTGCAAAGAAGCTGGCTGTTCACAGAGTGCTGTATCCAAGCATGTTTACAGAAAGTTGAGTGGAAGAAAAAATGTGGAAGAAAAAGATGCACAACAAACGAGAGAACTGCAGCCTTTTGAGGATTGTCAAGCAAATTGATTCAAGAATTTGGGTGAACTTCACAAGGAATGGACTGAGGCTGGGGTCAAAGACATCAAGAGCCACCACACACAGGACGTGTCAAGGAATTTGGCTACAGTTGTCGTATTCCTCTTAAGCCACTCCTGAACCACAGACAACGTCAGAGGTGTCTTACCTAGGCTAAGGACAAGAAGAACTCGACTGTTGGTCCAATGTCCTCTTTTCAGATGAGAGCAAGTTTTGTATTTCATTTGGAAACCAAGGTCCTAGAGTCTGGAGGAAGGGTGGAGAACTCATAGCCAAGTTGCTTGAAGTCCAGTGTTAAGTTTCCACAGTCTGTGATGATTTGGGATGCAATGTCATCTGCTGGTGTTGGTCCATTGTGTTTTTGAAAATCAACGTCACTGCACACGTTTACCAAGAAATTTTGGAGCACTTAATGCTTCCTTCTGCTGACCAGCTTTTTAAAGATGCTGATTCCATTTTCCAGCAGGATTTGGCACCTGCCCACACTGCCAAAAGCACCAAAAGTTGGTTAAATGACCATGGTGTTGGTGTGCTTGACTGGCCAGCAAACTCACCAGACCTGATCTCCATAGATAATCTATGGGTTATTGTCAAGAGGAAAATGAGAAACAAGAGACCAAAAAATGCAAATGAGCTGAAGGCCACTGTCAAAGAAACCTGGGCTTCCATACCACCTCAGCAGTGCCACAAACTGATCACCTCAATGCCATGCCGAATTGAGGCAGTAATTAAAGCAAAAGGAGCCCCTACAAAGTATTGAGTACATATACAGAAAATTAACATACTTTCCAGAAGGCCAACAATTCACAAAAAAAATAAATGTTATTGGTCTTATGAAGTATTCTAATTTGTTGAGATAGTGAATTTATTTAATACAGGAGTTTGACAATTAGAGTTGAATTCAATTTTTTGAAAAACTTTTCCACGACATTTTAAGTTATTGAGATGCACCTGTGTGTGTGTATATGTTGTGATGTGTGTGTGTGTGTGTGTGTGATGTGTGTGTGTGTGTGTGTGTGTGTGTGTGTGTGTGTGTGTGTGTGTGTGTGTGTGTGTGTGTGTGTGTGTGTGTGTGTGTGTGTGTGTGTGTGTGTGTGTGTGTGTTGTGTGTTGTGTGTGTGTGTGTGTGTGTGTGTGTGTGTGTGTGTATAATATATTGTATATATGTGTGTGTGTGTGTGTGTGTATATAAGAATATCAGTGGTGTGAAAAAGTTTTTGCTTTTGCCCTTTCTTTTTTTTTTGCATATTTGTCACACTTGAATGATTCAGATCATCAAAAAAAATGTATATAACACAAAAGATAACCCGAGTAAATACAAAATGCAGTTTTGAAATAATTATTTCATTTTTATAAGAAAAAAAAAGCTGTCTAAACCTGCCTATCAATACATGAAAAATGTATTGCCCCCTAAATCTAACAACTGGAAGTGCCACCCTTTGCAGCAACAACTACAATCAAGCGTTTGCGATAACTGGCAATGAGTCTTTCACATCGCCGTGGATGAATATTGGCCCACTCTTCTTTGCAGAATTGTTTTAATTCAGCCACATTTTTTCTAAGTTTTTGAGCATGAATGGACTGTTTAAGGTCATGCCACAGCATCTCAATCAGATTTAAGTCCGGACTTTGACTTGGCCACTCCAAAACCTTATTTAGTTTTTCTTGAGCCATTCACAGGTGGACTTGCTGGTGTGTTTGGGGTCATTGTCCTGCTGCATAACCCAAGTGCGCTTGACCATCACACTACCACACCACCATGTTTGACGGTTGTATGATGTTCTTTTTATGAAATGCTGTGTTGGTTTTACACCAGATGTAACGGGATACACACCTTCCAAAAAGTTCAACTTTTGTCTCATCAGTCCACAGAATATTTGCCTAAAGTCTTGGGGATAATCAATATATTTTTTTGGCAAATGTGAAACGAACAACATTTGTGTTCTTTTTTGTCAGCAGTGGCTTTTGCCTTGGAACTCTCCCATGGAACTCAATCTGAGCCGTCTCTTTCTTATTGTAGAATCATAAACACTGACCTTAACTGAGGCAAGTGAGGCCTGCAGTTCTTTAGATATTTCTGGGTTCTTTTATGACCTCCAGGATGAGTCGTCATTGCACTCTTGGGGAGTAATTTTGGTAGGCCGGCCACTCCTGGGAAGGTTCACCACTTTACAAGTTTTCTCCATTTGTGGATAATGGCTCTGGAGTCTCAAAGCCTTAGAATGGCTTTATAACCCTTTCCAGACTGATACATGGCAACTATTTTGTTTTTCATCTGTTCTTGAATTTCTCTTTAGATTGCGGCATGATGTGTTGCCTCTTTAAGCATGCTTTACTTTGTCAGACAGGTTATATTTAAGTGATTTCTTGATTAAACAGGTCTGGTAGTAATCAGGCCTGGGTTTGGTTGTTAGTTAAATTTAACTCGTCTTTCTAAAATAATGTGTTTAATCACAGTTCTGTCATGATTATTTTTTTACGTAGGGCCAGGTAGATTTGGACAGCTTTTTTTCCCTTAATAAATTAAATCACATTTAAAACCTGCATTTTGTATTTACTTGCATTATCCTTGTGTAATATTAAAATTAGTTTGATGATCTGAAACAAAAACAAAAAAACAGGAAGGGGGCAGAAAACTTTTCACGGCACTGTATTTATATGTAAATATACATTCATTTTTTTAAACTTATTTCAAAAAGTAAAATGTTCATATATTCTAGATTCATTACATGTAAAGTAAAACATTTCAAAAACTTTTTTTTATTTTTATTTTGATGATTAGATGATTAACTTTTTCATGATGATTAACTGTGGAGGAAGTGCACAATACAATTTGTTCTAAACATGTGACAGGCTTTATATGAATGGCTTTAAAAACTGGTAAGATATAAGAAGTTTAGTTTCAGTTTAAAGCAGCACGCGCTCACCCCATCAGTTGCTCTGACAGAAAGGCTACGTGTGCCACTGACAGAATGCTGTTTAATGTGTTTGAGATGTGCTGTTTTCCTAAATGCATTGCAACTTACATTTCACAGTATTGATTCTCCATCTGTAAATGTTGGAAAGCCATGGAAATATGTCAATTTGCTGTCAGAGAGGTGCATGAGCCCTTCTGCTTTCAGACTTCCCAAATGGAGGTTGTTTTTTTACACTTCATTGTGCACTTGTGGTCTTACGTACTTAAATTGAATGGCCACGGCATGCCCATGTTTTAGTTTTGTTAAGTCCACGAGACCGTAGGGATGTCCCATTCCTCATTATATTAGCGTTCAGAAGAGTGCTCGCGAGCGCCCCCTTGCGGCCGTTATGCGCCCTCGATCCGCACTTCTGCCAAGCCCGCACTGGGGCGAGCTCAGCAGCAGACTTCTGCCCGACAGTCATAAGCGGCATTAACGTCACGAAAGTGCGGACTCAGAGTAAGACCGCGAGGTTTAGAGAGCAATTTGGGACAGAGCCTTAATAGTAGAACGAGCGGCGCTGCGCGCATGTGCGCCAAACATACGCGCAATGTAATAGGAGCGCAATAACTCGGATTAAAATATTAATTTTGCTGCAATATTTTTAGCTAATAAACCATAAATGTGACATATGGAGAATTTTAAACCTACAAGTAAGTGTATTTGTATGATAGCACTAACTGTAAAGTGACTGGAATGGAGTAAACAAAACAGCCTTTTTACTCAATTAGTAGTCTGTGCTTTTTTTATTATTTTCATTTTAGTTTGGTAAATTTGACTTCTGCTTTAATAGCATTATTTTTGTTTTTATATTGCAATGTTACAGTGTTAGAATGTAATATGATTTTAACCCTTTTTAACATAATATATGCCTATGGTTACATTCGCTTTATTAATTCAAATACAAAAGCGTATAAATACCGAGATATATACCGTATACCACGAATCATGATTTATTTTGCTCATATCGCCCAACCATATTATTAGTACCATTCCAGCTATTGGTTATCAATATTTTTATACTGTATATCAACCAGAATTGGAAATCGATAATTAACAATTCATTGATAATATCAATAATTTTGCATGGTATAGATTACTTTTGGTGGTGTGTAATGTTCACTTATATTAATCTTTAAAACACTAATAATTTAATCCTGGTTAAATTTAATATGTTTTATATATTTATCAATCTATCCGCTATCAGGCAGCATAATTATATAATAGTAAATATAATAACAGCAATCTACTACAATTATGAAGTTTATTTAGTCATTTAGCAATTATGTAGTAATACTAATAAAGTAATAATCTGCTTATTCTTTGTATTTTCTGATTTCTAAATTATAATATTTATACCTAACCTCAACCCATCACATCCAGTTTCTTTCTTTCTTTATCTTTCTTTCTTTCTTTCTTTCTTTCTTTCTTTCTTTCTTTCTTTCTTTCTTTCTTTCTTTCTTTCTTTCTTTCTTTCTTTCTTTCTTTCTTTCTTTCTTTCTTTCTTTCTTTCTTTCTTTCTTTCTTTCTTTTTCTTTCTTTCTTTCTCATTTTTTAAGGCGAGTCTGTTCTCTCACACACACTGTTCTATTTTTTTATTTCACAGTCCTTCTGTTACATTGCTTATGTCTGAGGATTAGCTTTATTGTTTTGACAGAGAAGTAGGAAATGTGCCTATTGCTTCACCTTACTTTACCTCGATGAGAAGCGTGGAATTCCTACAGCTACAAGGTTTGCTTTCCGCTGTCTGGACATCAGTGCACACTCAGTGCTCTCAGGGGAGGCTTGCAGCAAGCTCTGGGAAGATGTGACTCAAATGACGGTCATCTATAGGCTTTTTCTCTAGGGATAATATGGCACTGAGAGAATTCCCGCTCAGAAAATCCCTGCAACTGCCAGCCACAGTAAAACGAAACCTGACGTTGAACAGTATTAATGGTTTTAATGAAAACCATCTAGCTTTTTTCCTACTATGGATTAGCTACACATTCTGTGGCCGGGAAACCCGGGGAAGGCCAAGCCAGTTGTGAACAATCAGAGACTAAGGAGAAGAAGAAGGCTGTAGGAAAATGTACATCACCACTACAAAAATGTTAGCCTGGGAACCCTTGGGTCAATTTCATATTCATAGTCACAGTTTCCTTAATTATTTGGATATTATATTTAAGTTCACAATGGCTTGTTATTGTTTGCTGACTTGGTTACCTTTGACCTTCTTCTAGAAAGACATTAATAACTGTCTTTGCCGATGCTAAAGAAGGGCCAACAATTGTGTCTCAGACGGCACACCCACGGACTGCTTTCATGCTGTCTAATGCATATTGCATGCACAATTGGTAAACTAAGATCGTTCTCAAAATTTATGATTATTGATTTAACTCAAATGATGAGGTGTAAGGTGTGTGTGAACTCTTAAAAAAGTTGCTTTCTAGGTAAAAGGTCATACAAACATATTGAGGTCAACATGAAACATTAATACCAACCCATTTTGTTTCTGTAATGTGTATTTCTGAGTGAAACAGGATATCAATGAGAAAGAAAGTTTGGAGTCCATCCTGGGAATCCAATTGGGATTAGTTGTTTTTTTGTTTGTTTTTCGGGGGGGGGATTATAGTTAATATAAAATCTATTTGATTTGGCCTGCACTAGGAATGTGTGTTAAAGCAAATAGGATAAATGTTGATGATCCTTTTTTTTAACATTAAGCAAAACCGTATTGACAATTCAATTATTGTTAGCCATTCTATGTAATTTATTTAGTCTATATAATTAATTCCACGTTGGATATCACAATTCTTGCTCTAGATAGATATGTTTTTATCCTACATTAAATATTGTGTTGGTCCTTAATATTTTTTCATTGAAGATTATATAAAGTGGTTTATTTAATAATGGCCTTGCTGTTCTACATTTCCCAAACAAATGCACACTGGTATGTGGGGGCGATGAGACTTACGGCTTGCTTTCCACCGCTGTATGTGGGATAGGAAAGTTCAAAGCAGCTCTCTCTGGGGTGTGTCTGCCACGTGCCCCCCGCTGCCAGGGTCAGAACTCGGGTTCTAGTCTCACCTGTTACATCAGAGACTTACGTAAGCTGCGCTCTTTGTACCTACATTCACTTCCTTAACCACAGGAAGCTTGTGATGCTCTTGGGAAGAGTAGTTTATCATCATCAAGCATTATTTGTTTTTATAATGTGGTTCCATTAACTTGTATATAACATTTGATGACTTATAAGATTAAGCTGATTATCAACAAATGACACTACTGTGTGATTAATGATGCTTTAAATAAACATCAACTTTCTCTTGTACATGTATTTTTGGTCATAATGTGCACTTAGAGCTTTATCGGTCTGCCGTATGAAGATTTGTATGTCTAAATGCTTAGAAAAGTAATAGCTTACTTCTCCCCCAACAAGCAACAACATTTGAGATAGCATTCATGTTATGTTCAAACTTCAAATAATTACGATTAGAGGTTGTTTGAATACTAGACTTTAACAAGAATAAACATGTTGATGCGACATGAAGCCATCGAAGGCCTCCAGATTAGGCCTTTTAAAATTCCTTTCCCAATTCTGTCTCCCTTCTGTCCCACTTCGCTTCTTGTCTAATAACTGTTCTATGATGATAATAAAGCAAAAATGCCAAAATAAAAATGTACAAAAAAAAAAACCTTAATAAATGGTTGGTTTGTTGGCCCATTGGGGTGGATTGCGTTCTAAACACAACTGAACCACTCCAGAGTTTTTTGTAATCGGGCCTGAAACCATCTCGTTCACCCGATTATTTTAGTGCCGATCCACTATACCTAAACAAACCAAACTAAGGGAGAAGACACGCCAGGTTCTGAATCAAACGCTTCAAATGTGCCAAGAGCCAAGTTTGAAAAAGCCCTAAGATTGCCAGACCAGGTTAAAAGGGTTTTTAGATTAATTGAGAATATAAAAAATCCAATTGTCTGTGATTAGATTGTGTATTGGATTGTAGTGATTCACCAAAATAAACAGTGTGCATATATAACTACAGGCTAACCTTTAAAATCGGGTAAAAAAATATCTCACAGCTGATGTGTCAAATCTCTTGCTTGGTTTGGTAAGGCAGGCTGTTATTCTTTCCATATCGCTCAGTAACTCTACACCATTTTGGGGTCTATGGAGCTGTGTCAAGTGCTCTAGAGCCCCGATTCTTGTTAAAACAATCATGGCTACAGGTGTCAAAACACAAGTCATCACAGTCATCTAGTTTTGCAGAAGAACTCATAATGGCCCCACAGATTTCACACTCTCGCTATAGTTAGTAACAGGTTAGAGGTAAATAGCAGTGCTGCTATCTGTGGCGAGCGCTGAAGTGGCCTTTCATTGAATTTCACTGGAAACAAACCAGAGAAAATGCCAAGACAAACTGGAAAGACAAATAAAGCTTTGCAGATGCCTCTGTGTGTCCAGAGTGTTCATTCTTACCCAGGTGCCCTCATTCACCTCATCCAGCCAGAATACTACTGTGATTCTATCCGTTTTCACATATACACTGGAAATTGAAGTACAGTTTTTTATTAAGTAGGACAACTTGAAATCCCCAAGCAGTGGGGTGGCGCATCTGCTGTCTGTCCAGTAAAACCTTTATTTTACAGGTTACATTATGCAGCGGTGCATTTCCATCAGTGTTTTACATTAAAGTATAACCACAGACCTCAGGTGGTACTCATTTCAGGCTGTAATTGTCGACTGTGCATCTTTCTTTTTCTCTTCCTATAAGAGTGCTTCCTAAGGCACTATTACTATTCATACTTATGGTTAGTGAAAACCCCTAACCCTGAGTCTTAAACTTTAGTGTGGCCGTTTGTGGTACGGATATGAATTAAATTATATGGCTAGTGGAGAGTTATGCTTGTGCCTTTCTAAACAATCAGAACTTTTTTGCATGGTGGACAAAAAGTTTTAAGAACTCTAAAAACACCATAATAACCTCATAGCAACACACTAAAACTATAACAACTGCATTGCAGGGTTATTATAGTTAAAGCTGCAGTCCGTAACTTGTTTGGTTAAAAATGATCCGAAATCAATATTTGAGCAAGTACATAACCAGCCAGTGTTCAAAACTATCACCTTTTCGCCTTTCGCCTTTCTTTTTCACAAATCGCCTTTCTTTAGCTCGATTCACAACGGTTAGCTTATAATAATGTTTTCTAATTTGAGTGGTACGGGTAGGTTTGAAATTGCTGCGTCAATACGTCTGTAAACTTAAAGAAGTTGTCCCGATTAGGTATACTTTTGAATTTAATCCAGAAAGGATTATGGTGGATAAAACATGTGAATGAAATTAATTATATTCGTTTTAATGTGCTTCTGAATACAGATAGCTTGGATTACACAAGATTTGTATTTTAAAGATAACCAGTTTGAAGGGAGCACAATAATTTGCTTTTGGGCTCAAAGAATTTAATTTCTTAATAATAAGAAGTTATTATATACTTTAATTTCTTAATATGAAATTCGAATGGCATGACAATTAGATTAGACTGTACAGAAATGTAAATCTACACGTTAATACACACTATACTCATACTTAATGCTGATGTTGTTAACGTTAATAATTTGATAATAAAGTATAATAATTTGCACGGTTTGATGTGATATGAGCTAACCAATTTTTAGATTAAATCACCATTTGTAGCGCGATTTATGGTAGTGTTTTTTTTCAAATCAAATCAAATCACTTTTACAGTCAAATCACCACAGCACATGTGCATTGGTGAGTGAAATTCTTGAGAGCGTGCTCCAGACAGCGCAGAAACAATTCACATATAGACAGTACATACTTACAGACTTATACAGAAGACAATGTGAAAAATACACATACATATAGGTGTATTTTGTTAGAACAAGCGTGGCAGACTTGTTACTTACTGAAAATTCTTATTTGGGTCATATATTCCAAGACGTTGGCTAGAATCTGTGATTTGCGAAAGTACAGTAAACATCCAAACCGGTGGGTGACTGACTGTTACACATTCACCTCAAAACATTAGATTCATCTGCGCTGGAGCCGTGCCGGTGCACAGCCCACGCAAGCAAGATAATTACACAAGTTACTGCAATTCCATGTTTTCAAAGAGCGATGGCAACAAAGAGGCAAAACTTACGGGCTGCAGCTTTAACTAAAACTTTAATAAAGCTACAGTTCTCATTTTCACTTAGTTTAACTTTTGGTTAAAGAAAAGAAAGAAAAAATGACAAGCTTGTCCAGTAAGCCACAAAATGCCAAAGTTAGAGGTGAGCAATAGTACAGTTTGAGCAATAACAAGAGTGAAGCCTTAGCAAGCAGGAATAATTTAACCTAATTATAATTAGGATTAATATAGGATTCATTTCTTCTATTTATGTTTTAAAGTGATGTGCTCTGTGTAAAATAAGTCTGTTATGTTCCCATAATTATCCACACTGTATATGCATTCTCAGTTAAAGGTTTGAGTTCAGCTCAAATGAGTTCTTGAACCAGTCCTTGCCAATATTGCTATGAAGTCAAAACTCTGTTTAAAACTAAAATATATTTTCTGCTTTAACAGTGACCAGTTTTAGCTCTAGAGGACGTCCTCGTTGCTCAGTTATGCTTTAGCAGAAAAAAAATTTAGCCACAAAAAAAAGAGTATTTTGACAGGCGTGCCATGATTAGAAGAGCTGGGCCTGCTATTGAATTTTCCCAATTCTCGCAAACGTTAAATGCTCACACATGTGCTCATTTTGCTCCTATACTGCTGCGTTGTTGGAAAAACATTGTTAGAAATCCCATTTTTGGGTGGCTGCAATGTAAATGTTGCAATTAAATCTTACGAGAGTTTCTACAAAGCCTGTAAAGCTATTGTTATGACAACCAATGGGTAGTTGACACATGTCGTGTCTATGGAATTTTTTTTCATGATTTTTAAAGTTTAATGTTTTATTAAAATGACAAGGTAAAATGAACAGTAAATCACTGGTTTATTTTGAGGTGAAACTAGGCTAATTTGTGAGTGCAAATTGTATAGGTTTGTTGTAATATTGACCATCATGTCAGTTGTCATCTTTGAAATAAAATAATTATCAACCACCTTTCAACATTGTGCCTATCTTCAACTTTCTTGTGCTTTTCTTCTCCATTCCACAGGACACACTGGACGTTACATCAAGGCCCTATTCAGCACCAGTCTGATTTTCCTCTTGGCACATGCCAGCTTCCAGATCTGCCTGTATACCATCCCTAGCCTTGATAATGCACTGGGACACAACTGTAAGTCTGACATGTTTCAAGTGCGTATACAATCATAGAGTGCATTCTTCTTTATTAAGCATCACTAAGCAGCATTCACAATGAGGACGCACTCTTTCATTAAAAAAAATGTGAGAAAAACATAGCGTTGTCAAGTTTTTAAACTAAATGGTTATCAGTTGATCCAGGCTGGTCAGTAGATATCTGACCAGCTAACATGTTCAAAAACACTTAAAAAAATGTTGTTGTTGAATCATAAGTGTCATAAAGGATTCTCATGTCATTTGAAAATTCATCCCGTTATCACCTGTAAAATGGTGCAGGACAAAAGTTGTCCTACCAGTTCTCGCTTTGACGCCAGCTGATGTCATGTGACCAAAACATACACATACTTCATGTCTGCATATAGGCCTACAGCTTTAATCCCAAATGTATCCCTTATAAAAAACAACTCTATTCAAAATCCACATTCAAGCTATATGGCACCAACGTTTTAATCTGTGCATTCACTAAGGTTCTTGTTTCAATAAGTTGATCCAACTTACCAACAATAAGCCAGCTACTAAGAAGCCAGCTATGCTTCAAAACAAAATTAAAAAAAGTTGTATTTTCCAACAGGGTATTCACAGCTGACTGATTTTTGTTGAGCAGGACATGTTCCTAGATTTAAATCTTTCAGTGGTTCCAAAAACACCAGTCTGGTCAGCTGAGTAGTTTTTCTCTAGCTGTAAACATTTTTGCTATAACTGACTATAACGTATCTATAAAATCAGATGGGAATAATCTGTTGAAAATTAAACCTAAATCTGCAATTTCTCTGATAGGATTGTCATTCATTGTTCAACTTGCCAAAATCACAAATTATTACATGATATGTAGCAGCCTTTTGTCTCACACGGGACGAAGAGGATTAAGTACGTACTGCAATCTATTTGAGGTTTGGACGTTGTGTTTGCCTTCCCTTCCCAAATTGTCCAGAAAGACCAATGCACGATGGATCATTCCTGAGTCCCACGCTTCTTTAAGGAGTCGCCAGCCTGACTGCAAAGACGTCAAGGTCTTGTAGCCTTTGGCTGACTCTGCCAAAGGAGAGTTCAGTGGCTCATGGAAATGTTTCGGTAGCTTTGCAAAGACACTTGCGGTTGGCTCGTCTTTATGACGTACTTGACTATGTCTAGTATTGTGATTCATTTTATCCTCCGTATACAAACCTCTCTCTTGCTCTCTCTGTAGGCAGCTCATGGGAGACTCTATCAAGACATGTTGGAGTGTCCAGGTATGTAGAGAATGCAAAGAATGAGAGCATGTACACGTGAGGTATCATGTTGAAATCCAAACTGTTTGAAACTGATCAGAGCTAGATCACAAAGTTCAAACCAGCGAGGAAACAATAAGGCAATTTAAGGCAGTTGTCTTATTACCAAAAATGTATTTAACATGAAAAAATTTCATGCAGCCATGTTATTCACCCGATTTTCACCATATTGCTAAAATTCCTGACCTTGAAAACTTGTGATACCCAATATGTATGAATGTATTTTTCTGTTCTTTTTTTCAAAGCAGCTTTACAGAAAACATGATTTTAATTATTATAATATTTTACTTTATAAGCATGGCTTATAGTCAGATTTAGCAAATTAGAGCTGGGCGATAACATAGTTTACATTTTGTGAAAATACGAGAAATTAAGCAGTTGAGATATGCTATGTGGTAGCTTATTTATATTTATTTTCAGATGAAAGGCTACATTTTCAAGCCCTATGCTATAAAATATTCATGAACTTGTTTTACTTAAGTTTTATGTTTCATGTTTTATTTTATTTAGATTTTTTTATATGTATTTATTTTGATATTTTTTTTTTATATATGTTGTATTTATTTAATTGTATTGTATTGTGTTACTACTTAATATTCTATTTCTAGATAAAAGTCAAAATTTTCAAGCCCTCTTTCTTCTCTTCTCTTCTCTTTCTCTATGAAAAGGCTGAAAGGCTACATTTTCTGATCTGTATAACACCATATTGCTCAGATATAGTATTTAACCGCTCAGTTTGTGGTTGCTCCTGCAGGCTTCCCCTGGAAGATCCTTGGAGCATGGTGTGGCTCCTGACGCCAGACCTTGGGATCTTCATCATCTCTCTGATCACCCTGATACTGTGTAGCCGTCTGTTGAAGAAGAGAGAGGAGGGACCCATACCTCACATGTCGACACTTCTCCAGGAGGTGAGCTGAGCATAGGCCAGGCCTACTATTGATCTATTTTTATGTTTGAGCAGCTTATTATGAGACACTGGTGAGTAATGCTGGTTTCGTCTGAGCCTCACACAGCCCACCCATGGCCTGCTGCAGTGGCTAGTGCTGATGTAATCCAAAGACTGCTATTTCACTGGCTGGCTGCTATATAAGTTGTGTGAGTCAGGGATTTTATCATTCTGATGGGAGGCAAATATTTGTTTGCATGCATCCCGATTAATACAATGAGCACTTTAGAGGCAAAACCTTTTTTCTATTGTTTGAAAACTTTAGGTTCATAACATAACAATTTTCATGATCTTCATACAAAGAAAAAATCATATGATACAGTGGTCCCACAAATGTTTGGACACACAAATTAGACTTAATGGGGTAGTTCACCCAAAAATGAAAATTCTGTCATCATTTACTCCAAACCTCTATGAATGTCTTTGTTCTGCCGAACACAAAGGAAGATATTCTGAAGAATGTGGGAAACAGAGCAGTTCTGGGGCAACATTGACTTCCATAGTATTTTTTTATTCCTACTATGGAAGTCAATGGTGCCCCAAAACAGCCTGATTACAAACTTTCTTCAAAATATCTTCCTTTGTGTTCGGCAGAACAAAGACATTCATACAGGTTTGGAACTAATTGAGGGTGAGTAAATGATGACAGCATTTTCATTTTTGGGTGAACTATCCCTTTAATATTGCACAAATGGCAATGACACATAAATTTATGGGTATTTATATTACTGATTTTCTTTTTTACCAAGATATTTGGTAACACTTTAGAATAGGAAATACTTATTCACTATTAACTATGGCTTTTCCTTCAATAAATTCCTAATTTGCTGCTTATTAATAGTTAGTAAGGTAGTTGTTAAGTTTAGGTATTGTATATGTAGAAAAAGGCATTAACATGTGCTTAATTATTACTAATAAATGGCTAATATTCTAGTAATATGCATGTTTATAAGCAACTAGTTAAGAGACCAGGGGTGTCCGAAAACCAGTTAGTATCTGGTGTGACCACCATTTGCCTCACGCAGTGCAACACATCTCCTTCGTGGATGAAAGGCACAACAATGGGCCTCAGGATATTGTCACGGTATCTCTGTGCATTCAAAATGCCATCAATAAAAATGCACCTGTGTTCGTTGTCAATAACATACGCCTGCCCATACCATAACCCCACCGCCACCATGGGCCACTCGATCCACAACGTTGACATCAGCAAACCGCTCACCCACATGACGCCCAGTGTTGGGAAGGTTACTTTGGAAATGTAATAGGTTACAGATTACAAGTTACCCTACTTAAAATGTACCCACCATTGTTCATCGTCCAGCTACACCTCCAGAAGAACTAAATCTCACACTTTATATTTTTTATGATTATTTGCAAATCGTGTTTGCTCTTCCACAGAAGAGAGAGGCGGGGTTAGCAGAGCTCATTAACATGTAAATAGATATGCACCGAAACGAGTCACTGTGTTGTTTTACACGCCCACCGAGACCATTTCAAGATTACCCTAAAGAATCATACCCACTTGTGGAAAATGGTCATCCGACGTCCCCTTTGAAGCACAGCAACCACAAAATCAGACTTACTTTAAAAAGGTTAAATACAGATTTAAAATCATAATAAATATTTTATTAGGTATGATACCGTTTTTGAAATCAAATATTTGCATAGCTCTGACAGGAAACACTGGAATCTAACAATGCTTTTGAAAAAAAAAGTTAATCTTAAAAAAGCATATACATAAACCCATATAGGAAATATAAGACTTATCGGATAAATATGTTATAAACTTCTGAAACATTGGTGTTTCATATTTTGGAGAACTCACTGCAATTTATGAAAGCAATCAGTTTAATCTGTACGTGGGAGTGTGTGTCAAAAAATCAGATGTAACCCCCTTTGTAATTCTTAAAATTTTCATAAGTAACTGCAATTTAATTACACATTTTTTCTAAGTAACTGTAACTAATTACAATTACTTTTATTTTGTAATTAAATTACGTAATTCCATTACATGTAACTAGTTACTCCCCAACACTGACGACGCCATACACGCTGTCTGCCATCTGCCCTGTACAGTGAAAACTGTAGATGCTGGATGTGGAGGTCCTGGGCTGGTGTGGTTACACGTGGTCTGCGGTTGTGAGGCCGGTTGGATGTACTGCCAAATTCTCTGAAACGCCTTTGGAGACGGCTTATGGTAGAGAAAGGAACATTCAATTCACGGGACATTCCTGCAGTCAGCATGCCAATTGCACGCTTCCTCAAAACTTGACATCTGTGGCATTGTGCTGTGTGATAAAACTACACATTTTAGAGTGGCCTTTTATTGTGGCCAGCCTAAGGCACATCTGTGGAATAATAATGCTGTCTAATCAGCATCTTGATATGCCACACCTGTGAGGTGGATGGATTATCTCGGCAAAGGAGAAGTGCTCACTAACACAGATTTAGACAGATTTGTGAACAATATTTGAGATAAATAGGCCTTTTGTGTACATAGAAAAAGTCTTAGATCTTTGTGTTCAGCTCATGGGGGCAAAAACAAAAGTATTGCGTTTATAATTGTGTTTAGTATATAAGAAAAACTGATGATTGAAATAAATTATAAACTCTAAAGACTCCAACTGTTCTCTTTGTAACATCTTGTTCAGGTTTGATTCTAATCATAATGTAACATTATTTAAAAACTGATTTTTTTTCAGTTCTAAAAATGCTAAACTTTGACAAAGTAATTTGTATTGTTATAATTGTGATTTCAGACATCGTATATATTGTGATAACTTGTGAAAAGATATATTGTTATCCCCATTAATTAAATGTAGAAATGTGGGTCGTTTATAACGTGAATTTGAAATAAAAAGCTGTTTTTGTATACAAACCTATTTAAAAAAAATTTTTTTAATTTATTTATACAAATGTAAAAAATATCATAAATCCTCCAAAAACTACACAAATGAGTAAAATTACATTGTTTTTAAAAACAAAAACTAATATTTTTGTACAAAATTACATTTTGTTACCTGGGGTCTAAAAAGACCCCAAGGACCATGAGTGCACAACCCAAAATGAAGACGGCACAAGGCTTAAGGTTAAAGCCTTATGATTTCTGTGATGCGGAGTGAATCCCAGAATTCAAATCATGATAAGGAATTTTCAATGCAGATGTCACATAAAATGCGCGATTTTATGGATTGATGAATAAATAAAAAACAGAGCTGTCAAATCACTACATGGTCACTAGGTCTGTGATTAATAAAGCGCAAAAACACTGTTATATAAAAATATAATCTGTTTTGCATGTCTCTCTGTGAATGATCGGCGTTGTGTCGTGTAATGTTACTACTTACTCAAGTATGCGCGCTGGCGACGCTCATAGTGTTTAACAGCGCCTGCTGTCTCGTTATCTGAAGACGTGAACACAAACACTGAGAGCCTCACTGACACTGAGAGAACAATTAATAATCCTTTCATTTTATTTGAGAAAACCACTGTCAAATACACTGGCACTCTTCACTACTACCCGTCAAACTACAAGTCCACTTTTTAACTCAAATTAATTGACAGAAATTACGACTGTACTATAATGTAGCCTACTTCTAGAATAATAATAATAATTTATAGAAACATTTAAGAAATATAATTTCCCCCTCATTTTTATTTAGTAAATCTCTGTTGTGCAGCCCTTTACAAAAACATAAATTGATAAAAGTTATTTTAATTTAATTACATTTTAAAACATTAATTAAATTGTTAAAGCTTTATGCATTAATTTCATTACCACCATTTTTGATAGTATATTTGTATTATGTCATAAAAGTATAGCATCCAGAAAAATAAGTCTAACCAGAATTTATGAATTGTTATGAATCAGTAATGATGGATAAAAGTTGTTAAACTAATATATAATCAATGATGAAATGTATTTGATTGTTTTTGATTAATACAATTTGAATAAACACATGCTTACAAACATTTTTTCAACCAAAAAAAACATGTTTTGATTGTTTAATACCGTAAACTGTGAAACCGTGATATTTTCTGAGGCTATTATCATACCGTAAAAGTCTCATACCGTTACAACCCTAGCCCTAAGTGCCATATAGGTATATATGTGGTTACTTATTTTGACTGTGTTTACACAAAAGTTTATGGCCCAAAAAGTTTTACTTCGGATTGAAAAGGAATAAAAATGAAAATACTTTGTAATGCAAGTGTATTTGTACAGTATGTGTTTGTGTGTGTGACCTAGGGGCATTTTTCCAAATTATGTTTTTACTCATAAAGTTTTATTTGAGGGTTTTGTTTAGGGGATATAATATATAGTTTTATACACATTATAAAAAACATTGTCAATGGAATGTCCCTAAAAACATATTTAGGGAATTATGTGTCAGTGTGTCTGAAAAAGTATGGCAAAATCATTATTTAAAAATTATGCTGTCAAAACCTGTAGCCCTGATCACAAGGCCACATGACAACTAAAATCAAAACAGTTTTGTTTTGCATGGTATTATGATGGTGAACATGAATTTTTAAAATGAACATGAGTTAAAAATAACAAAAAGGTGAAATGGTAGCAGAAACATCACCCATCATCACTTTGACTATTGCTCTTATAGTCTCAATGATTTGACCAGAATCTGAGCTATTACTTTTGTAAGTGATCATACTTGAGTCAAGAGATTGGCAAAGGGATATTTTATTTTATGTATTTATTTTTTGGTGGACAATAATAAAATGATAATTGAAAAAACAAAACATAGACCCAAGCTGGAGAACATAGAAACTTGTAAATGGGCTCTTTTGATTTAGGCCAGTAAGCAGCACAAAACACCTTAGCAACCACATTGCAATATCCACACACAACAAGTAAACACTTGACACTGAGTAACCAACCCAGTAACCACTCACAACACCCTAACGTTTTGCACAGGCAACAACAAGTACATTTTATTCCGAAAATCTTGTTGGAAATCTAGTTTGTATTATAGGCTAATCTTATTTGCTAATTGATGTGAAGAACGCAGCTTCCAAAATAGTGATTCAACATACTGTAGGAATATATAGAAAATATGTTTAGTTGTTGGTTTCAGAAAGAATACAATTATTAGCAGGTACAGTACTTCTAATTTCAAACCAGCATGAATAAACTCAAAACATTTTTAGCGGAAAGCTTGAACTTCAATGCTTAAAACATTTTTATTAGAAAATAGTAATAAACTTATTTGTAACAATTGATTGATGTCATAAAATGTTTGATTCTCTTTTAATATATGTTTCATATGCTGAAAGTTTTGACTTCTCTTCGATCTCCACCGTGTAGTGTTTTATGAGGTTTTTGCTGTTGCATTTTTTTTCCATTTGACTCTTTGCACCATTCCAGCACTGTACAGCGGCCTAGAGTCTGACAACTTCCTGCTGCTGTTGCTAAGGCAACAACATCAACAAACACTGGCTGGCTGGCTCGCTATGTGTCAGCATAGAAAAATAGGATCTTTATAAGATCAATTAGCAATAGTGCTAAACCATGCATGCATGTCTGCTTTACTGGAATCTAACAATTGAAACCATTTCAACATTATATATAATGCTTATATAAATATTATTTCCCGATACCCTCAAAGCTGACCTCTATCTGACTATTTCTTACCCTCAAATGCAAAAGAATGAGTAAAATGCAACAATTGACCTATCGGTAAGCCCCCCCCCCCCTTAGTTACTGTTGCTCCCTCGGACAAACAAACGGAGTTGCTCTCTCTCTTACAATGACAGCTGCAGTGTAAAAACCTTGTCCCATGATGTTTTTGAACAATTTTGGACACAGACCAATTCCAAATGGGAATTAAATATACCATGGAGGGATTTATAAAATATTTTAAAATAAATACGGTGGGTAACTCGAAGCGAGGGTTTACAGAACACAATGCAAGCGGGAGAAGTCTCATATTTTGGTCGCGGATGATTAAAAGCAGGATCAACACTGTTCATGTATCACAGGGTACGATTAAATTAATGTACATTTAACCAGTTTAAAATGAAGAGACAGTGAAATGTAGACCTTCGTTTATGTGTTTTTGACCTACACTGTACAAGGCGTGAGAACAGTCCGCTATTTAGGTTTGTACGTTAGCATCGACTCACTAACTTTAACGTTAGCTAGTTTTAGCCAGAGATAACGTTACCTTGCTAAAGCACAAGATAACATTAATGTATGACAACCAGAAAATATTATTTTTTTGTCTTCATTTGGATTGGGGTTGAATACTTAGGGATATTTTGCTCTGTTTTGTTTGGAATCGGGATATTTTGCTCTGTTTTGTTTGGAATCAGGATATGTAATAAAATAAATTATATTGCCCATCCTCTCAGGATACCTGGAATCAGTGTTACAAGTACCACCGGCACATCGTTTTTCCAAACATAAACCACATAAAACCGATGCGAGCTTTGCGTCTTCCAATGTTTCTTTTTGGCGCTGAAACCTAAAGATGTCAGAGTTCCGCTCCCCGTGCAACTGATACTCGACTGCCATTGGCTAATCTGCGTTCGAGGGGAGGGGCTTATCGATAGGTCAATTGGACTGTTAAAGCTAGATTATGTCAGCTATGTCAATGTTAACTTTGAAAGATAACTTGCCAAGCTACAATCTATAATGTAATATAGTTAAACTAGTTAAGCTAACTTTCTTAAAAAGTGGTGTGAAACTCTACAAGTTATAAACCAAAGTAGCAAAAAATTAAATAGATTTTCAATTGTATAGATTTTTCTGAACAAAATATGTGGTGTTTGTTAACTCCCACTGGCCAGGCCTTAGCAAATATCACAAAGAATATAATTTATAAAAATGTTATAATTAAAACTATTATTGAATCTGTTTATTATAGATTATTGTTAAAACAACTTTCTAAACAGTTTGAAATGTGCCATAAGTGAGTGAATTTGCCAAAATATCCGTATTGAGCAATGGTTTTTAAGTCCTTGAGACTTTGTTTAATTTTTATATTTTTTACTTACTATAAATATTCAGATTTCCAAAAGACTTCTGCAAGAGTGTAAAAACCGCATCATGACACAATTTTGTGCAATGTAGCATTAAAACCAACTAGCAACCACCTGCTTTTTAAACTGGTGTAGGAACAACATAATTACTATACATACCAAAGCATTGGCCTGCAGTGAGGGACTGAGTGAATGGGCTTTGTTGTGGCCATGGCACTTGGAGTGTGATGCCAATTCGATCAGATGAAATGTGTTTGTACATGTCTCTGCACTCACTATTTAACTGAAGTAAAAAAGGAAAGCTACAACAAAGAAGACCAATGTCAGTACACCAGCTTCCAGACTATATTGCAATGCGATATTTTTGTTTTTATGTAACTTTTAATGCAAACACTGATAAGCAATTGTCAGTGAAAGCACAATGTTAAAAACAATGTCAGTATTAATCTGCTTTTATTCACACAATTACTTTGATTTAAGCTATGTAACATGTTGGTAGGTGGTAAATTGGCTTATGAAGGCAGTTATGAAACTTAAAAATAAAGAAAGATCTTAAATACACTCTAAACATTCAGGTACACCATGTGCATGGAGTGGAAAGCTCTGAAAAGAAACAGCGAAAATAAACAGAAGGAAAAAACTACAAGAATACAACAGAATACAACAGGCATTTTCATAATGTCAAACACCACACAACTTCCGGCATTTTTTCCATCAGGAAACCATGTTTTGTTTACAGCTTCTCATGCTGCAACAAATGAGCACACCAGAGGACAAGCTAGTCATTGACAAAGTATACAAAGTTCATGGCATTTAATTTTTTATATTTTACAAAGATATCCAAGGTACAAAACTGCTTGATTTAGTTGGTCTGCTGGCTTTTTGGGCTTCTGGCATGTTTTTTTATTTTTAGTTGTAATTATTACTGTCAGTCGATTTAAAATAAATTCTTCTGTTCAGTCTGTTGTTCAGGTGCTGATCAGCGTGCTTCCTATATATATTCACACACATAGTTGGAGATATACATTCAAACCAAAATGTATTCAGACACCTTCAACATTTCTCACATCATCACAGTTTATTTGCTATAGTTTAGAAAATGGTAATAAAATATGACAAGAATAATAGTTAATCTGTATCAGAACAACTTCATCTTGATAATGTCAGATAACTTTGATAGAAAGGTATGTAATGAATTAGATTCAATAGCTGTCAGCTGTTAAATTTAAGTACACAATTCGATAATACCAATTTAGGTCAACCAATTACCAAGCAATGCTTAATTTGGTTCAGTCTGTGGTCATATTATCAATTAATTAAAGAAAAAAAAACTCTTAAGCAAAACATGGTCAGGTCAAAGTGTCTGAATAATATTTGGTCCCAAATATTTAATCAATTTTACTAATAGTCCTCTGTATGAAGAATATTTGTTATAATATGTCACAGTGTACTTTATTTTGTATCCTCACTTACACAAATTATATATGTCCTGCATAAATACAAAAATTATATCTGGTGTCTGACAAGTTTTGGTTTGACTGTGTGTGTGTGTGTGTAAATATGACCAAAATATAAACTTAACACTTTTGTTTTTGCCCCCATTTTTCATGAGCTGAACTCGAAGATCTAAGACTTTTTATATGTACACAAAAGGCCTATTTCTCTCAAATATTGTTTACAAATCTGTCTAAATCTGTGTTAATGAGCACTTCTCCTTTGCCAAGATAATCCATCCACCTCACAGGTGTGGCATATCAAGATGCTGATTATTGCACAGGTGTGCCTTACGCGAATAAATCGCGCTATTCGCGCGTAGTTGGAAGCTTGAACATTTTGAGTTTATTTGCTTCATTCGCACGGAAAATTTGCTTCATTCGCGCATGAAATTCACTTCACAACAGACGCGAATTTGCGTCATGGGAGGGGCTTCTGCAGCAACTTCCGTGTTGGTGTCTCCACAGTCTGCAAGGTTGTCCCTGACGTGGTGACTGCAATCTGGGACTGCTTAGCGGAGGAGTCCCGTGGCAACCGACTGAATAGTTTTTGTTTATTATATCCTGTACTGCTTATGTCCTTTATGGTTAGCTCTTGTAAATATTCCCATCCTTTTGTCTTTTCTTTTGATTTACACCCTTTATATATTGTAAATAATCACATCTTTTCAACCTCTCTTGTAAATATTGCTATCTTTTTTCATCCTTAACTCTTGTAAATCTTTTCATAATTTTTCAATCATTTTTTGTTCAAGTTTAGATTGTTATAGTTTTCTTGTTTTCAAATGATAAATGGAGCCAGCCTCCAAAAGGAAGACTGTACCATCTGCGACAGCTGAGGAAATTCAGGGTCTCACCAGCAATCCTGAAAACTTTCTATTCAGGGGCCATAGAAAGTTTACTGACTCAGTGCATCTCAGTGTGGTTTGGAAACGCCTCCAATCAGGACTGCAAATCTCTGCAGCGAGTTGTGCGCTTAGCTGAGCGCATCTCAGGGTCTGCTCTTCCCTCTCTGCAGGACATCTACCTCAAACGCTGCAAAAGCAGAGCTGCAGTTTTAGCCATCATGCTCCGGAAGCGTTTGCCAGATGGCAGTAAAATGAAGAGACGGTTATCAGGGTGATTTGAGTCCTTGATGATTTGGAAGAGGGAAGAGTGAGGGCCAAAGTGAAGGAAGGAAGAAAGGAGAGAAAGTCTGGTTCATTCCCTGCATAGATTGCTGCCTCTTTGTTAAAACTTCTCTTTAGGCTCCAATTTTTCCAAATTAAGCAGAACTGCGCTGCTTTCATAAATTAATTTGTGTATTTGAAATTTGGCGAATTCTTTCGTCTGAAGCAGCAACCTCTGCAGGGAAGGGACCAGACTCAAGAGGTAGAGCTCATCCTCTGAGCATGGAGGCGGCGCTGGAGCTACAGGACGGGTCCGGAGTGCTTCTAAGAGCTGCTTCTCTGAGCTCTTCTTCTTGGTGGCGCTGTATCAAATGATAACGCATTTTGTACAATAAGAAGGAAGAAAAGGATTAAACTCATTCAAAAACTGTCAGTGTTGTGTGAGGCTTTGAGTGCTTACTGTAAATATAATATGTAAACATGGTCATTATTGCCTGTACACACCTTTTATCCAAAGCGACTTACAATTGAGGAATACAATAAGCGATACATTATAAAGAGGCAAACAGACACAGGAAGTGCTTGTAATTCAAATTTCTAGGCATTTGTCAGTGCAAATTCTAGCCAGACAATGAGAGGTTAAGGGGTTAAGGGAAAGAGAGCAAAGTTAAGGAAAGTGAGTGAAGGTGTTTTTTTTTTTTTTTTTAAGATGAAGTCAAGTGGTGACGGAAGAGATGAGTTTTCAGGTATCGCTTGAAAATTGTCAGGGATTCAGCATTCTGGATAGGGGTGGGAAGTTCATTCCACCAGCCAGGAACGGTGAATGAAAACGTTCTGTAGAATGATTTTGTACCTCTCTGTGATGGCACCACGAGGCGACGCTTGCTTGCAGATCTCAGACTTCTTGAGGGGATGTAGATTGTCATAAGTGAGTGGAAGTAGGAGGGTGCTGAGCCTGTGGCTGTTCTATATGCAAGCATCAGTGTCTTGAACTTGATGCGAGCTGCAACCGGGAGCCAGCGCAGGGAGATAAAGAGAGGTGTGACATGGGCTCCTTTGGGTTTGCAGAAGACCAGTCGTGCCGCTGCATTCTGAGTCATCTGTAAAGGTTTGATTGTGCATGATGGAAGTCCAGCTAGAAGAGTATTGCAGTAGTTAAGTCTAGAAATGACAAGGGCCTGGACAAGAAGTTGTGCAGCGTTCTGTGTAAGGAGGGCCTGATCTTTCTTATGTTGTGTAGTGCAAACCGGCAAGATCAAGCAGTTTTTGCAATTTGGTCTTTGAAAGTCAGCTGGTCATCGAAAATTACACCAAGATTTCTGACTGAACTTGATGGGGTAATTGTAGAAGAACCTAGCTGGATGGTGAAATCATGCTGTAGAGTTGGAGTGGCAGGGAAGACAAGAAGCTCAGTCTTTGCCAGGTTGAGCTGTAGGTGATGTTCTTTCATCCACGCCGAGATGTCCGCCAGGCAGCCTGAGATCCATGCAGCTACCGTTGCATTATCTGGTCGAACCGAGAGATAGAGCTGTGTGTCATCAGCATAGCAATGGTTTGAGAAACCATGTGCTTGTATGATGGGACCCAGTGATGTAGTGTATGTGGAGAAGAGGAGGGGTCCAACAACTGATCCCTGAGGAACCCCAGTGACCAGTTGATGTTCTGCGGATACCTTCCCTCCCCAGGCCACCTTGAAAGACCGACCAGTGAGATAGGATTCAAACCAGCGAAGTGGAATCCCAGTGATGTCCAGTGATGAGAGGGTGGTCAGAAGAATCTGATGGTTATCAGCGTCAAAAGCAGAAGATAGATCTAGCAGAATCAGAACTAATGATTTGGAATCAGCTTTTGCAATTCGCAGGGCTTCAGTGACTGAGAGTAGCGCAGTCTCAGTTGAATGTCCAAGTCTGAATCCTGATTGGTTAGCATCCAGTAGATTATGCTTTGACAGAAATGAGGATAACTGGTTGAAAACAACTTGTTCAAGCGTTTTCGCTATGAATGGAAGGAGAGAGACAGGTCTGTAGCTATCTGTAAGTGAAGTGTTTAATGTAGGTTTTTTTAGCAGTGGGGTTACCCGAGCCTGCTTGAATGCATTGGGGAAGGTGCCTGTAAGGAGAGATGTGTTGATGATGTGTGTGAGTGCTGGTAAGAGTGAAGGAGAGATAGCTTGGAGAAGGTGTGAGGGGATTGGATCAAGAGGGCATGTAGGGTGGCTGGAGAGGAGAAGTTTGGATACTTCTGCCTCAGTGAGGGGACATAAGGCGAAGAGGGGAGTTTTAGCAATAGATGTGGTTGTTTGAGTTCCTGCATGTGTGGAGCTGAGAATTGGCTACTGATTGAACTAGTTTTATTTGTGAAGAAAGTGGCAAAGTCATCGGCTGTTAAGGAGGTGGTGGGGGGGTGGAGGAGGACAGAGGAGAGAGTTGAATGTTTTGAAGAGATTGCGTGTGTCAGATGTGCTGTTGATCTTGTTGTGGAAGTATGAAGCCTTGGCAGTGTGGACTTCAGCAGAGAAAGATGAAAGCAAAGACTGATAGATACTCAGTCTTTGCTTGATGGATCTTTTGATTTGCGCCATTTTCTCTCTGCTGCCCTGAGTTTGGACCGATCATGAAGAACATCGGATAGCCAGTTAGAAGGGGCAGCACGTGCTGGCCTGGAGGAGAGAGAACATGGTCTAGACAAGAAGTTAAAGTGGAGCACAAAGTGTCAGTTGCAGTGTTCACATCCAGAGCTGAGAAATGGGTAGGTGAGGGAAGAGGGGAGGACACTACCGAGGTAAGATGTGAGGGTGAAAGGGAACAAAGATTTCGCCTAAAGGTAACTGGTAGAGGTGTTGGTGGCTCAGAGGTAGCAAGATGTAGGTTAAATGTTATGAAGTAGTGGTCAGAGGTGTGTAAGGGTTTTACCAAAATGTTGTCTGCAACACAGTTACGTGTGTAAATTAAGTCTAGCTGGCTGCCAGATTTGTGAGTGCTTGTGGTGGTAAGACGTTTTAAGTCAAATGATGTTAGGAGTGAATGGAAATTTGCAGCATAAGGCCTGTCCAAATGAATATTGAAGTCACCAAAGACTATAAGTGGGCTGCCATCCTCGGGGAATGAGGACAACAGGCCATCCAGCTCTTCTAGGAAGGTGCCCAATTGCCCAGGAGGGTGATAAATGACTACAACGTGGAGTTTTACCGGAGCCGTTAATGTAATAGCATGAGATTCCAATGAGTGATTATTGCATAGGGGAGTAGAAGTTGAGTATTTCCAATTATTAGAAATGAGAAGACCAGTACCTCCACCCTTCATAACCTGACGGGGGGTGTGAGAGAAGGAGAAGTTGTTAGAGAGCGCAGCAGGGGTTGCTGAGTCTTCTGGACGAATCCAGGACTCAGTCAGGCCCAAAATGTTAAGTGCAGTTTGGGAAGCAATAGCAGGAATAAGATCTGCTTTGTTGACCGCAGACTGACAGTTCCAGAGGCCCATAGAGAAAGAGAGGGGTAAAGAAAAAGAGGTGCAGATAGGCCGCAGGTGAGCAAGATTGCGTTGCCGTCTGCGTTTGATGTAAGAGCATTGTTGTGAGACAACTGGAATGTATTGGAAACACATGATAGAGATGGGGAGAATAGGATAGAAGGGGAAAGAGGAAATAAATAAAGTAAGAGTTAAAAATAGGTAAGTGCGTTGCCGGTGTCTTTGCTCGGTTGAAGTCACGCAGGAAGAAGTCGCAGGTCTTTACACTCGTCGGTCTTCACACGAGGAGGATGAACTCTTCCAACCTAACCTCTGTTTAAATACACAGCTAATCCAGTTGAGTGGAAACAGCTGTTCAAGCCTTTCTAATTATCACAGCAAAGTCTAAAACACGATGGAAAATGAAGGAAAAAAAAGTAATTTTTAAGAATGTTGGTAACCAAACAGTTGCTGATTGACAGTAGCCATTGACTTCTATAGTATGGGATGGGATGGGATGGAAGGGGGAGCAAAAAGCACCCAATGGCTAGCAGAAACTGTTGGGTTACCAGCATTCTTCAGCGATGTTCGATCAGCCTTGTCATCGCGGATCTGCCTTTAAATCTGGAAACACTGACGATCGGAAACAAGCCAGCTACGATCAGGAGAACCATCAAAGCAGCCAAACGACAACACAAAAACAAAGTTGAAGAACTTCAACACCAACAATGAAAAGCATGTGGCAGGGCCCAACATCACAGGCTTTAAAGGGAATAAACCAGCTCTTCAGGTCTCTACCGGACGAGCTCAACACCTTTTATGCTCGTTTCGAGCTGATAACCCGCCCACACAGAGCGCGATCCCACGGCTGCGGTAGAAGAGGTGAGTCCACTCTCGCTCTCTGTCGCGGATGTAACACCCTTCAAACGGTGAACACTAAAGCCGTGGGCCCGGATTTACCAGGCCGTGTGCTCAACAGCGCTTTCCAGCTAGCCGGGGTTTTTACAGACATTTTCAATCTGTCCCTCTCTCTGCTGTGGTTCCATCATGCTTCAAAAAATCCCCATGTGCACATACCTAAGAAAAATAAAGTCACATGCTTGAATGACAGGCCCGTTGCTCTGACCCCCATCTTCAGAGTGTTTTGAACTCGTCAGAGAACACTCTCTCTGTGCTGCCTGCTTCATACCCACTACAATTTGTACAGCAACCGTTCCACAGCGATGCTGCCTTCACCCTGCAACTGCTCTCTCCCACCTGGAAAATAAGAACTTTGTGAGGATTGTTCGTGGATTATAGCCGGCATTTAACACCATAGTGCCTGCCACACTGTTGCGAAGCTCCACACTGGGACTACAGATCTCTGTGCATGGATTATCCTGACAGGCAGAAGTCAGGTTCAGAATGGGCAAACACATCCCTCAGTGCACCGCAGGGCTTCTCAGCCCACTCTCTCCCTGTACACACACGCTGTACAGCAACACACAGCTTCTCTTTTACAGTGCTTCACCGACAACGATCAAAGGAGGTGAGTACTGATATTCAGGAGAACCACCTCACTCAACATCGACAAGACCAAGGAGCTGGTGGTGGATTACAGGAGACAGAGTAGAGAACACACACCCATCACCATTGGTTTGAGCAGCTAAGTTCCTCGGCGTTCACATCACTGTTTGGGACACAAGCTCAAGAAGGCACATCAGCGCCTCTTCTTCCTGAGACGGCTATTTGGAACACGTCTTTTCAGTAGAATTGACCGGCTAGGTTTGGAAACAGCACCGCTGGCAACCGCAAAGCTTGCAAAGGGTCGTGCGAACTGCCCGCCAGATTTCCCTCCCTCCAATGAACACCGGTAGAAATAGAAAAACATGTATATGATTTTCCCACTCACACAACATGGATTAAAAGTTCTACTACACGCACACACTAATACAAAGCACACCCACGACATCTAATGTGGCCTTTTTTTTCATCCCAGCATCAATCAAGTCTTTCTCATGTCTCTGTTCTCTTCTTTTTAGGAGGATGAAACACTCACCAAGGCACTTGTGCTGTGGTGAGAAATAAAAGATGATGATGATTATTCAAAATATCATCTTTTGTAGAAAATACCCTTTGTCTCTTCAGATTATAGCCCTCTTTGAAGATGAACAGATGGGCTAATGAGGAGCCAAGAGTTCTCATAAGTCATGTAAAAACTTTATTCACCTTTTTGTGACACATTTATCGACACATCCCTCAGTTTCTCTCTCATGAAGTGCTTTCATGAGGAGTTTGGGAGTCCTTACTTAAGCATTTTCAAAGATTAATGAACAGGGCGGATTTTGGATTAAAAACACAGTTATTTTTTTCATCCCAGCTCAATTAAGCCCGCCTGCTCTTCTTTTTAGTGCGGAAGAAGATGATGATGCTGTAGAAGGAGAAGATGAGGGAATGTTGTCGGCAAGATGAGGAGAGTCACTTAAGCGCAGGGCGGCACAGTTCCTCAGGAACGCTTCCTCAGGAACATGGGCCGCATCCTGGCTGTGACACTACTAGCACTAGCTGGTAAGCGAATCAGCGGGTTTAAACATAAAGTTGGTCATTACAAACGATAAGTAATGAGAGATTAAATAGAAGAGTCAAAATCAAAGGTACGAATTGTGTCCATATGTCAAGAATAGTTGTGAGAACAAGATGAACTAGTCTCATTGCACTGTTGCCTTCAAATGTGTGTGCCAGTAAACTTGAATGTGTTATTATTCAGGTAGCTATCTATAAACACACTGACAGATTAACATGCTCAACTGTTGCTTCGCCATTACACAAGTTGACTTAAAAGAGGAAACTACCCATAGCCGCTTACTCATTATTCTATGCCATTTCATAGTTTGTACACAAAACATTTAAATGAAAAGTGCACTTCAGAAAGAATTACGATATGTTCAACACTTCATGCACTCAACTATTGTGGCTTTCCTTATAACATGACATTTGGGACACAAGTTATGTTTATAAAACTGTGCTAATGCAAAACTAGTTTTAAATTCTGAAATATGTTCTGATGCATTTCAGAGCACCTTGTTAGGTAAAGCTTTTGAAGATAGAAGCACTTGTTTAGAGAATGTTTCGTGTCTAATTTCAAAGTGTATGTGAATTGGATTTGAATTCATGTCTTTCTCTTTCCAGGAATCACATTACCCTCTGTGTTCTCTGCCTTCTACTTCCTTCTTTTTATTGGAGTGTGCACATGGTGGGCTTGCCATTTTCCCATCAGCCATCTGGGATTTAATGCATTGTGCGTGATGGTGGCTTTCTTCACAGGGGGACACCTGTTGTGTCTTTACCTGTATCAGAGCTCATTTGCACAAGACATGTTCTCCCCAGCGGGCCTGTGGTCTAGGTATTGTTGTCCATTACTCTCAATACCCTTCACATTCACTGTACTGTATGTTCAATACGTCTGTAACACTGTGGCATCATTTTCACCGTCCTGTTATTGGAAACATTTTCTGATTTGTTGAAGTAGTATGTGTACCTAGTTCAACATCATTATTTGTCCTGGAACAACATTCCTGTAAACCAATGAGGCTGGTTACCTTGATTTTTAGAAGTAGGACAACATTGGCACTATTTCCTGGATCAACATTTTTGTTGGTTCTAGGCAACATTGCTATCAAACAGTATGGTTTGAGTTAGGATTAAGCATAAGGCTGGGTTTGGAACCATCAAATTAATGGTTGGGGTTGAGGTTAGGACATTGTTTTCTTGACAGGAATCTTGTTCTACTTGGAAAATCACAGTGACCATTATTGGTAGTACTGTGGCGGTATTATGGTAGTGTTCTTTGATTTTGTACCATGATACTCTAAAATGGCCACATTCATATAACATTGGAATTATATTGCTCTCCAATGTGCTTCAAACAATATGGTAAAATGGGAGAAGATGCCCCTTTTAAGAATATTTACTTGAACATTTTTAACATCTTGGCGTGTGCGTGTGGGGTGGGGTGGGGGGACATGGCCGTAATGGAGATAATGAAAATATCTGAAGAACTGTTATGAAAATGAATGTTAAAAAAAAAAATATGACATGAAAACATGTCTATAAAAAATATGAACACATGATTATAATGCAGCAATGTTGAAGCATCTAAAAACGAAAAGCTGCCTGAGGTGAAGCTGACTGTATGCCAATAAACTGAAACCTGTTCTATGACACTTCCTATGATATTAATTGGATAACTTAGGTACATAATATAGATGTAACATTACAACTTGTATCTGCACAAAAGGATGCATATGCCAGTGGATTTTAAGTTACGCTCTATAGCGAGAGAGAGAGCGCTCCCGCCGTGATTCGCTTTCAACAATACGCTGAAACATGGGCAAGGACATAATTTACTGAAGATTTCACATTCTATAAAGTTCTCATTATAATGCTATGTTTATGAAATCCCAGTGAACTTTAAGTTACGTGCTATAGCGAGAGAGAAAGAGAGAGAGCGAGTGAGAGAGAGAGTGAGTGAGAGAGCTCCCGCCATGATGCGCTTTAAACTATAGATTTCACATCCTATAAAGTTCTCATTATAATGCTTGTGTCATTAATGTTTATGGAAGATTTGTGCTATATTTTCATCTAAATTATCAAGTGATTCCTAAAATCACCGGCGTGTTTTCGAAGCCATACGATGTACGAAAATAATTTTAATTGAAGTATTCCTACTGTTGAACAAATATGACGAAAAAAACACTGCTGCATTATTATAGGATCAGTATTTTAAAAAAGAAACATCTAAAAGCAATATGACCATCTCAAAATAACTCTGTCAATATCAGCTTTGCATTTGAGCATGAAACTAAACACTGGTAATATGCAGCGCATTCAGCATGTAAATAATTGTTAATATCCCAACGCATCCTTTTATTAGATGAATCAGATATGTATGTAGCTAACACAGACATCACTACGTGACTTCAAAGCCAAGCTTCTCTCTCTTCTCACGTCTATACTTTGAATCGCATGCTGTTGCAAGCAAAACAATCAGAGCTCAGAGTGCCACCCAAAGTGCTGCTATAACAATCAGATTTTTTTTTTTTCACGATCATCGTTTTCATGATCGATCATTGCTGTCATGGCCGAGTACACGAGTACTCGATCGCTGTTGCACAATCTCTAAACCATAATACACTACAATTCTAAAGTTTGGGGTAATATTTAAAAATAAATTACACTTTACTATACTATATTTATTTCAGTTAATGTTTATCTTTATTTCTCAGTGATCTTATTAAAGTTACTGTTCTTATAAAAATATCATTACTTGCATTCCAAATAGGATTTCAAGTTTCTTACCCCATCTTACTCTACTATGGTTTGTCCATATTTTAAATGAGCAGACTGGCCTGTTTAGGTTCTGTGTTCGTGTATGTTCATTACATGAGGCTTGTGTTAAGGCAGGGTGTAATGTAAATGCGAGAGTTATTGCCGGACTAAAATAGAGCCTCAGGCTGGGGAGGTGAAGGTGTTGTATCCTGCCAGCCTTGCATAACCCACTGAAAAGCAACACTGAGACTTAAGCCTTAGATATCTGGACAGTGACACCCACACTAACTGGCCGTAAAACCTGGTTTGGTGAGGTTGCCAGCTCTGTGCTTTTTTCCTGACACACAAATTACTGTGCAGATAACTGTCACAGCTGTCACAGTGAGATAAAACTAAATTCTGCTATACATTATTGTCCTAAACATGTCACATACAAAATGTCTCATGCACACTGCTGTCAGATTAAGATTATCAGTGTGTGCAAAGGCAAGCATCACTATTACTATTGTACTGTACATACATTTGAATATAAGCATGTGTGCTGCATGGTTATAAACTATTATTGGTGCTCAATTGTTAATAATGGTTCTAATTATAATCAATTTAGAAAACAGGTATTGCTTCTTAATTTTTGAAATATAAATATTATGGAACATTATAAATGTATGTAACATTTGATCAATTTAATGCATTTATGTTTTTTTTATTTTTGTATCTTACCCCAGATTTTTAATTCTAGTGTATCATGGTTTTCATTTCAGCATGGATAATAATACGAAATGTCTCTCGCACCAAATCAGCATATCAGAATGATTTCTGAAGGACCATGTGACACAGCATATGTACTAATGACTGCAGAAAAAGCAGCTTTCCTATCACAGGAATAAAGTATATTTTAAAGTAGAAAAGAGTTCATTTAAATTATCCTATTTCAAAATATTACAGTTTGTACAATATTTTTGATCAAATGAATGCAGCTATGGTGAGCATAAGACTTTCAAAAACATAAAAAAATCATAATTATTTCATGCCTATAGTGACCTATAGTGTAAATACGAAGGTAGTTCACTAATATTACTCAGAATGGGAGAAAGCGTAACACGCAATATGCCGGACGAAGTCCTGCCTTCTAAATAAAAGAGCCAGTAAACAATTGGTGGTGGACCAACCTGAAATATATGCTTTTTAACACTATAATTTTAGATTTTGTTGCTAATTTAAAATTTTAATAATAATAATAATTAATTACATCTATATAGTGCTTTTCTAGAAACTCAAAGCGCTTTACATAGTAAGGGGGTATCTCCTCATCCACCACCAGTGTGGATGATGCGACGGCAGCCATATTGCACCAGAACGCCCACCACACACCAGCTTACTGGTGGAGAGGAGACAGAGTGAAGAAGCCAATCAGTGTATGGGATGATTAGGAGGCCATGATCGTCAGAGGCCAGTGGGCAAATTTGGCCAAGATGCCGAGGTCACACCCCTACTATTTTTCGAAAGACATCCTGATTATTTTATTGACCACAGAGAGTCAAGACCTCGGTTTAATGTCCCATCCGAAGGATGGTGCTTTTTACAGTATAGAGTCCCCGTCACTATACTGGGGTGTTAGGACCCACACAGACCACAGGGTGAGCACCCCCTGCTGGCCTCACTAACACCTCTTCCAGCAGCAACCTAGTTTTTCCCAGGAGGTCTCCCATCCAGGTACTGACCAGGCTCAACCCTGCTTAGCTTCAGTGGGCAACCAGTTTTGGGCCACAGGGTGATATGGCTGCCGTCCATATAAAATGTTATTTAAGTGCGAGTTTGCCAAGGAGTATTTGAGATTTTGGTATGTCCCCATTCAAGTAGACAGGAATTGGTTTTGCATGCTGGAAATATTTGCTAGTAGGCACTGTAAATATGGCCACCAATGAACTAACTTTTCTTAAAAGGGAATTGGGCCATATGTAGTGACCAGAATATCTCAGAAAGTCAAAGTCTGCATGTTTTTCACTCACGTTTTTTTATGTTTTCTTTTTTGCTTCAGAATGTTTGGCCTGAAGGATATAATAAAGCCTGGAAACTGTTCTTCTTTTGACATCAACCTCAACATGCAACATGACTGGCCGGTGTATGTCAATCCTGGCATTATTTTCCTCTTGTACATCTCTGTGACTATTGTGCTGAAAATCAACAGTTACAGTCTTGGCCACACAGACAAGGTGCTTTCACACACTCCGTTATTCTATTAAAGGAATAATTCACCCAAAAATGAGAATTGTCATCGTTACCTTAAGTGAACCAGCAGAATGTTCATGCTGTTTTCCAACCAGTTGATGTCAAGCTTAAAAAAGGACATTCAATTTCAATATATATAAAGCTGTTCACTGAATTTAGTCACTTTTTTGTTGTTTTTTTTTGGCTGAACTGTCCTTTTAAAAGCTCCTTGAAGAAGATGTCATGTACAATAATCTCAGTTATCCACACATTACATGTGTACCCTTGTAAGCCACTGAATAACATTTGACTAGCTGTTTGTGTACAATAATGGAGTTTGGGTTAGTTGGTGATTCATATATTAACTGATGTAATGTTTTTCTGTTTGTGGAGACCGATGAGGGTGGAGCAGTTAAAGCAGTTCAGGGTGAGGCTGGAGAGGAAGTGGAGCTCAGGTCATGGGAGACAAGGAGACATAGTAATGAAGATGACACTAAGGTAAGACTTGAATCACTATGGTTCTTCACAAACTCTGCCTATGATTCTTCCTACCTATTCTACCTACAACACAAAACACACAACTTGTACTAACCAACTTTCACTATAA
This sequence comes from Ptychobarbus kaznakovi, assembly GCA_027422405.1. Lineage (NCBI taxonomy): Eukaryota > Metazoa > Chordata > Actinopteri > Cypriniformes > Cyprinidae > Ptychobarbus > Ptychobarbus kaznakovi. Next base: position 34,019,045 of record CM049798.1, read on the forward strand.
CAACCTGACAACAAAAAAAAAACAAATATCCCGGACGAGGCCCCGATTTTATTAAAAACAAGTATATTTACTCACATTTTTATTCTCGAATCAAATGTGAGTATGTTAATCAACAGTGCTGAGTACAAAAATATAACAATAATACAATCCTAAAATAGCATGTACATCCATGTCTGTGGAAACTTTTAGTGTTCAGAATCCATGTAAATCAGATATTTGTACAGGAATGCTTAAAATGGAATATACTGAAATGCTTTCCAGTGCTCTTTCATAGATGTAACTTGCAGATTGGTTCAGTTGTGTCAAACTAATGTCAAACTAATTTCACCGCTTTTATGTAATGTGTGAAATAGCACTGCAATGACAAAAAGTCAATAATAAAAAACAGTATTAATAATGATCATCGAATGATCTTTTAAAGTAGAAAATTTGTATGAATGTAAAACAGTTTATTTATATTTTAGTATTTTTAGTATACAAAACATGTCCTAACACCAATCTACATGTAATTTAAAATGGAGCACATTTGGAATACAGATTATTATATTTTGATATGAAGAGTAGCTATAATAAAATTGAGAAATAAGGAGTAGTCACATATATTGCTTCATTACAGAAAAACGAATCTATTAATTTCAGTGTGACTGTTAAAATGAAAATGAAAATTCTGCCATCATTTCTTACTTCTGTGGAACATAATAGAAGATATTTAGAACAATGTTGGCAACCAAACAGTTTTGGTTCCATACAATGTATTGTTTATCCATGCAGTGGAAAACAATGGGAACCAAAACTTTTTGGTTACCAGCATTATTCAAAAATATCTTCTATTATGTTTCACAGAGGAAAAAATTCATACAAGTTTGGAACTATGCCTTGGCTGGACTATCCCTTTAAGAGAAGCGAATGTGTGTTCCTGCTGAATATTCTCACCTAACCACCTTTTACCTGATAGCACAATGATGTGGAATGCATATTTGATGAATTCAAGGAATAAAGATCAGATTAAGTACTTATGAAAATAAGTGTCAGATGCAGCCCTTGTGTGAAACCATTGTGTACTTTGGTTTGTCTTGTTTAGCAAACACTTCTCACCACGGGAGAGTCACCTCTGTCTGAATCACAAATGTCTAAAGAACCTGAGATCAATGGTTCAAACCAACATGACACAGGTAGGGCAATGTACATTGTGGATTTACACTTACAGAAGATGCCTTTAAGTCTGTATGTATGTTTCTGAGCCTGTGATGTTTGTTTGTGCAGGGCCCAGTGGAGAGGCCGCAGCCGATAATCCTCTTCGTCTGGTGGGACGAATGATCTTGCAACAAAGTTACATTTGTGCCCTCATTGCCATGATGGTAAAACAAATATTCTCTTCTGTCTATAAATGTAAAGCTTTGTGCTGATTCATTGCCTGAACAATAATTTACACCTGAATAATGTATTTATATTCTTGCCCCCTGCAGGTGTGGAGTATAACATACCATAGTTGGCTGACGTTTGTGCTGCTGCTGTGGTCGTGTGTGATCTGGATGCTGCGGGCACGTCAGCGCTTTGCCACTCTTTGCTCTCCTTTCATTCTGTTGTATGGTTTAGTTCTTTGCTGCCTGCAGTATGTGTGGGCCATGGACCTAGAAAGGGAACTGCCTCAGCACATTGGCACCATGAGCCTGCACCAGCTGGGTTTGGACCGAGCACAATACCCCTGTTTGCGTTTAGGAGCCATGGTGAGGACAGCGAAGCTCTGGCAAATGTTTTTCTTTTATGACTGCCATTATCGTGTAATACTAGTTGATACTGGATAATAATCAAGTTGATATTTAAAAAGAAAACATTCTGGGTTCAACAGAATTTAGCTTAATCAAGCATTTACATTGTAATGTTGATTACCAGGAAAATGTATTTTAACTTGGCCTTTTCGTTGAATAAATAGAAAAAAGGAGGAACTTACAGTGGAAGTGAATGGGGCTTGTACGTAAACGTTCTCACTGATTCAATAGCATAGCCACAAGACATAAACAATACAAAACTCACATCTACCACATTAATGCTCTGGCATGTGCACCAGCCATAAAGCCATGACATTTAAGCATATACTGTTCACTTCAGATTCATTCAAAATTCAAGAAAATGAAATCATTAATTACTGTTTATTAATCATAATTCTTAAAGAAGGATTACAGTGAGACACTTACAGTGGAAGTGAATGAGCCCGATATGTAAATTCTCTCAAATTCTGACTGTTCAGTAGGATAACCACAAGACATAAACAAATGTGTTTAACATGATTAGTTTAAAAAATTGCTCAGTGTTTCTGTGTAAAGTTGTATTACAATTTTACAATACTGTTTTCATGGCAACATGATACATAAAACCCTAAAATAACTGTAAAACTGATGAAAACAACTTGATATCTCAAATTGTATGCAACTTTTAACAGGTGAATTGTTGTGATATTATGAAATCATAAGCTTCACATTTCTGCATTTCCATTTTAAATCCTCCATTAACCGGCCCCATTCCTTTACATTGTAAGTTCCTCACACCGTTTTTATTTTTAATTTAAGAAAACAAGGGAGAAGTATATTTTTTTTTTTGGGGGGGGATCAACATTACGCCACAAATGCTGTCAAGCTTGACTTGTATTGAACCTAAAATGTTCCTTTAATGCAGTGTTGCAGTGTTTCCCAACACTGTTCCTGGAGGCACACCAACAGTACACATTTTCTAAATATTCCTACTCAAACACCTCATTCAGCTCATCAGCTTGTGGAGACTTCAAGTCCTGAAGTCCTGTGTTAGAAAAGGTAGAACATGTATTGTTGGTGTGCCTACATGAGTTAGGAAGCACTGCTTTTAGTTAAGAATGCACAACGTTTCTCTGGCTTTATGTATTGGGATACAGATGGCTGCAATAAACCTTGAAGTTAGTTAGAAATGTAGATGGGAAAACTTGTTCTCACTTGCTACATCTTTACACAATCCAACAACACGTAAACCACACGATCAGTCATCATTCTCATGATGTTTCATAATACACTGTGAGCACAGTGTAAATATTGCTTCACTCTTTTTCTCTTATTCTCAGCTGCTGTTCACGTTGACATTTTGGCTTTTGCTGAGACAGTCTGTAAAGGACATGTTCAGCAGGAAGAAGAGAATAACTGCACCATTGCAGGAGGTCACCACTGGAGGTGAGCGAGAGCATCAGGAGAGACAATTTTGTTTGCCATTTTGTTGATAGATCAAATGTAGAGAGAATAGGAAGTGATGTTGGGCCCGGGGACCAGAGTCAAACTCACATCATCTACTACATGAACATTTGTCATTTATCTGGAACAAGAGTGCTAACCACAAAGCCAGGACATATAAGAAAAAAAAATTATTTTCTGATTAATTCAGGAAGTTCAGGAAATGATATCATTAATCACTGTCTATTAATAATCGTTATTAAAACATCTGTAATTCCCCTCTGCTCCACCTCGTCTATTCTTCCCGTTTCTTGGTTTTCTTGACAAACACACACACTGCCACCAACAGCCAATTTAGTTTTAATTTCTTTGTTTTCACTTTGAAAAGCCTGTTGACTTTTACTGTTTTACCTGACGTTTACCTGAGGATAAGTGTTTGCTAATCTTTCTGTCATTTATTAGTCGATATGTAATACAGCATGTGGTGCTATATATGAAAAAAAACTTTCTACTTCAAAAATATTTTAATTCATGCTGAAAATTCTACAACATATTTTTTTTTAATGAATTAAAATTAATTTCAAAGGCTGTTGCTTAAAGGACTAGTTTACACAAAAATTTAAATTCGTATGCGTATGTCATTCTAAACCTGTATGAAAATCAAAATGTATAGAAAATTTGTAGATAGTTTACACTGCTCTTTTCCACACACAAAGAGAGACTGAGACAGTTGAGCAGCTATAATGGCAAAAAAGCACCACTTATGTACTATATAATTAGGGTTTTATATACAAAGTTATAAAAACTTTTGCTTTGAGTGGTTAAACTCTTCTTGTTTTGTCTTGTTTTATTTTTGGGTTTCTCATTTCACCACAGATAGTGAAGTTTGAGAGTGTTTTTTCTCTCTTTCTCTTTCAGAGGGCACAGGTCGAAATGAGTCGATATTGAAGGTGTTTGGTGGGCTGGTGATGAGTCTGTACGCTAAGTACTGGATCTACGTGTGTGGAGGCATGTTCATCATGGTCAGCTTTGCAGGAAAGCTTGTAGCCTACAAGATCGTCTACATGCTGCTATTTCTGCTCTGCTTGTGCCTGTATCAGGTACACTTTTACCAGCCCACATACAGTATGATCTATAATATTCTTCTCTAAATTTAGTCATAAAACTGAGCAAAAAAATAACCTTGCTGTGCCTTAGGTGTACTATTCTCTCTGGAGGAGGTTGCTGAAGGCCTTCTGGTGGATGGTGGTGGCCTACACCATGGTGGTGCTCATTGCTATATACACCTTTCAGTTTGAGGACTTTCCAGGCTATTGGGGAAACTTCACTGGATTCACAGAACAACAGTATGTCCCCTGGTTTAGTGTTTACTATTTGTACGTGTTTCAGAGGATATATGAACAGAAGGACCTTAATATCATTCCAAACCCAACACAAAAGGAGAAGTATATTTGAATGTTCCTGCTGCTCTTTTCAACACAATTAAAGTAAATGAGTGTAGGGCCTTTAAAGGTGCCATAGAATGAAAAACTATCTATACCAAGGCATAGTTAAATAATAACAGTTCTGTATATGGAAATGACATACAGTGAGCCTCAGACACCATAGTTTCTTCCTTATGTAAATCTCGTGATTAAAAAAAGATCCACTGAAAAACAGGCGAATCAGAACATAACACCGACTGTGACGCAACAGTTGGGATCACGACGCCCCATCATTTCATAAACCCGCCCTTGTTCTAGGCAAGCGCCAGCTGAACCATCAGAAGTTCTGCAGGTGTTGTAAATAAACAAGTGCGGACAACAGCGAAAATGGCAGATCATGGAAATAAATATAATGTTCCAGGCTGTGCAGGGGATGTGAAGTGCAGGGATGGGTTGGTGTCTTTATTCAGAAAGGCACGGAAAGCAAATAACGCATTCTAATAAAATAACACGAGCCACTAAAGGGACATGGTTAGCTCCTTGTTAGCTGTAGCCTGTTACAGTACATAAGATTTCACTTACCACATAAACAGAGTAAGGAGAGATGAGGATGATGTGAATGATTTACAGATCCTGAGCACCACTGACAAGCGTCAGATCTTGTGAAATGTGTGGTAAGTACTGTTGCTCCATAATATTAACAGAGTTTGTGCATCGCGTCTCTTGAAAGTGAAACTATAATGTGATCGACTGATCGTTCAAAAGCAGTTCCAATGCCTCGCGTATTAATAACGGCTTCCTGATGCCCGCGTTTTATATACAGTATAATTACCCGACGATATAACTGCGAGAGAAAGTATTTAAATATATATTTTCCTCCCTGTGTTTCCTTCTTGCTGATGAGTGGCACTTTGAAACAGCCAATCAGAGCAGATCTCAACATTAAGCAGCACTGTGAAACAGCCAATCAGAGCAGAGCTCATTATTATTCATGACCCTAGCAAATAAGGGGGAACCACAGAGGCCGGATTCGTTACAAATGCATTCTATGGCACCTTTAAGCTTCAGAAGAGCTGGAAAAAAGCTTCAAAATACTGTAATCACACATACAAATTCTGCTTAATGTCTTGTTTTGTGTTCAATGGAAAGTCTTATGGGTTTGGAATGTTACATGGGTGAGTAGGTTTTTCATTTTTAGGTACATTTCTTGTGATAATGTGGTTCTCCATCTTTAGGTTGTCTGACATGGGACTGGAGACGTTTAAACTCTCTGAGCTCTTCACCAGTATTGTGATCCCAGGCTTCTTCCTGTTGGCCTGTATTCTACAGCTTCACTACTTCCATAAGCCCTTTATGAAGATCACAGATCTGGAGAATGTCACACCCATCCACAGGCATGAGCACTACATCTGAACAAATGCATTAATATATTCTAGACTCATTTTAATTTACCAAAATAAAATGCATTTTTGAATCATTTAAAAGACATTCATTATTTTGAACTGTAAAAGTTAGCATATGTAGTCAAGTTTTTAACACTGTTAAATTCTGAATACTATTTAGAATAATTTGTTCAAATACATTTTCATCATAACTGTTTCATTATATTTTGGGAGATGTCTAAAAAAAATCAGAAACTGAACATTCAGAGCTAATACAAACTGATCAAAGCTGCAGTACTGTAATGGAGCACATATTTGCAGTTTTATAAGTCAGATATTTAAATAAATCTACTTTTGTCCAGTGCTTTTTTCATATAGACAAGCATATTTATTCGAGCTTTGTCCTCGATTTCTGACCGTGTTAATTACACATATTATTAAATTCACTTGCCTTAAACAGAAACTGAATGTGTTAACATTGAGATTAATCATAATTAAATAGTTCATCCCTAGATTGCACTTTATTTTAAGGTGTCCTTGTTACAATGTAATTAAACATTCAAGCACTAAGTAATATCAATTAACACTATTATTACTTCATTTAAAAAAGAAAAAAAAGAAGGAAATCCACTATTATCTGCATATGTACATGTTATTCTACTACAAGACATTAAAAAAACAGATCACAACTCAAGTTTTATTGCTTTATTTGGGATTGTATTTCTATGTAAAGGTATTCCCTTTCTATGTATAGCGCTTTGAGTACCCAGAAAAGCGCTATATAAATGTAACAAATTATTATTTATTACAACAAGAACACTGTGTAGCCAAGCCCTATTGTTTAAAATATTAATAATGCTGACTATAATTTTTAAATGTATATTTTGATATAAAAATGTGTCTTTTGCAGTTTTTTTTTTTTTTTTTTTTTTTTTATCTGATGCAGATTCCCAGGGTATTTTTTATTTCTCCATTTAACCAGTTGCATTCTGTGAGAAATATTTGAGACATTGAAGAGCTATGACTTGAGATATTATTTTTGTATTATTATTATCACTGACAGTACTGTTGTTGATCTCCCTACAGGAAGAGAGGTATAGAGAATCCAGATTTGGTTCAATCCACAGAGGAAGTAATATTTGAGGAGGAAGATCTCATTACAGAGCAGGGTGATGATCCATCAGAGGTTGACGGTGAGAGAAATAAATGCTGCTTCTGTGCTGGTGTAACTCAATGAAATGAATTTTGAACTTAATATTGGTCCTCATATGGTTTCCAACATACACCCCTAATTTTAGTGTGCATTCTTACTCTGTTTTCAGAGGCGATACCCAGCAAGTGGGGCCTGGTGATGGACAGACTAATGGTTCTGTCTAGGACGTTCTCTGACTCCTTGACCCATGTCCAGAGTTTCATTTGGAGAGCATTGGAGCTGCACATCGTCAAAATTGTGGCTTATTTTGTCGTCTGGGTGGCGTTATTGGAGGTCTGCACACTCTCATATTTAGGCCATTTCATTGTGTCGGTTTCATAGCCTGCAGTTATTTATGTTGTTTCTCAGCACACCAGAGAAACAGCCATCTGCTTCCGCCTATCTTGTTATGAGGTGATAATATGTCAGTGTTTCACACTTCACTTGCCTTGTATTTACTTTCTTGTGTTCCCCCTTCATTCATAGCCATCTGCAATGAACTTGGTCCTGGTGGTGCTGTGGAGTTTTGCCATGCCTTACGGTCGTTTCAGAGCAATGGCCTCCTGTCTCTCCACCATCTGGGTTTGTGTCATCATCGTTTGCAAGATGCTGTACCAGCTCAGTGTCGTCAACCCTGCAGAGTACTCCAACAACTGCACTTTGGTAAGACAGGACACCTAAACACACGTGCTTACTAACACACTTTATGCATTGTTAGTCGTAAAGTGTTTTCTATGGTAAGCATATGGCTTCTGTCATTTGAACAAATCCTGAACTGTTTAACATCACATTTGTGCATCTGCTATAATAAATATTACATTTTTAGTTGTTGTTTTTTTGTTTTAGTTTTTTTATTAGCAAGGAATTAGCAAATAGTTTTGTCAGATAAAAAAAAAAACTAAAATATTAGCACATATATACAGTATATATATATATATATATATTTTTTTTTAAACCTGTTTCCATTTTATTTATTTATTTTGAATTAAAATTAGGATTTTGATAACTTATCCATTGAGGGGAGGTGTGTTGTTAATTTTCAGACAGAATCAGACATTTTATATCCGTGTGTGCGTGTGTGTATATTTAACTTTTTTGTATACATAAATTATATATGTACTGTATATATCATTAATTTTTTGCCATACAGGACTACATTTTAGGACTACATATGGGACTACTCAGAACAGTATATTATTATGACTTTTGCATGAGAAAGCACTCCCATTTACTTTTTAATCTAGTTTATACTTTTTAATCTAGGTTATACTTTTAAACACATTCATGCAGCAAGTACACACTTCTGCCCACACGTGTACCAAGATTAATAACAGCAACACCGTCTCGCTCATGATTTGTGTGATACTTGCGTCTCGGCACCCTGCTGGTCTCATACACTTAGCACTAATTAAACAAATACTCTCAAGTGTGGATGAAGTTGATGTGTTTAGCCTTGCTTTTTATCGTTGTTTGGGAAAAAAGTGAATTGTTATTCTCAGGTGATTTACAAACGCTACGGCTATTCCTCAGGCTTGCTGTTGAAAAGGCTTGTTTATCGCCATATAAATTGCCAAACTTTCCTCTTCAGAGTAATTAGTCTATTCTGCTGACAGGATTTTGCCTTGCAGCCACAAAGATGTCTAGCAGACTTGAAATGTTCCTTGTGTTTCTCGCCAGTTTGTTTTTTTCCATTCAGTAATTGTGAAGTGTCCTAAACAGATTCAACATGATGTAGCAACAAGATATTATGTACCTTTCACTTTCGGTGAGGACAGACAAATAACTTAATGTTGGATACTTGCTCCTTTTCTCTCTGTGTTGTAGCCAATGGTCAATGAAACCAGCCTAGAACCGGATGAAATGCTGAACTCCACCCTGTATAAAGCACCTGTGGACCCAGCCAACTGGTTTGGTTTTAGGAAAGATGCTACTATCCTTGGTTACACCAAAGTGAGATTCTGTTTTACCTTTTACACGAACAAAGCAAAAATACTTACTACATATGACATATTTTTAGTGTTTTTTTTTTTTTTTTAGCTTTTTGTAGTATTTTTATAGTATTATTTATAAAATCATATGCTCAAGTTTAAAATATTACTTTTTTGTAAGTGAAATCTCAATCTCTAAATGATTGAGAAAAAAAGTGAAGGAAATGAATCGGTCAAACATTGACCTTAACTTTTAAAAATTGATTATTTGATTAAATAAGCCTTATTTTTTCTTTATTTATTTTCCACAAAATTGTAAAAAATAATTTTGCAAGGTTCATGAGGTAAAATGACAACAATGCTGTACACTACATTTTGAGTAAGTAGTACTTTGTGTAGGCCTACTTTGTAGTGTTCCATACTAAATAAAGCCTGTGAGCTTGGAGATGCGTTATATTATACAAGCTCACAAGAAGTTTGGGTATTTTTGTGTCTTTGTTAATATGACACACCGTCATTTGTTTTAAATCATATACGGTTACAGTTTTAGTAAGTTGCACACTAGGTCTGTGTTCTGTTCCATTAGGATCATCTGCTGGTCCTGATGCTGCTGGTGTTTGAGGCAACAGTGTACCGGCACCAGATTCATCACTACAGACAACAGCAGCGCTCACCTCCCCCAATACCAGTCATCTTTCCCCAGGCCACCCGTGACACGCTGGACAAGGGTCTGCTCTACTGCATCAAATACCTGCTCAACTACAGCTTCTACAAGTTTGGCCTTGAAGTATGACATCCACCAAACTAAAAACATCATAAACGCATGCTATTGGATATATATGTTTACGAATGTTTCAGAATAGATATAGCAAACTATTTCTCAATAGTAGTTGCTATCAAAGCACAAATATTAAATCGAATGTTAACTTGTGCATCACTTTCACCTCTAGATCTGCTTCCTGATGACTGTGAATGTTATTGGCCAGCGTATGAACTTCCTGGTTATTATCCACGGCTGTTGGTTGGTGGCCATCATGGTGCAGCGGCGCAGAGCAGCCATTGCCAAGATCTGGTCAAAGTACTGCCTGTTTCTGGTTGTCTTCATGATATACCAGTATGTTCTCTGTGTGGGCATCCCTCCTGCCCTCTGTATAGGTGAGTCTACCACTCTATTCAAATCAACTGTCACTTTAACCGCAATCATTTTTGTCTAAAATTAAAGGAATATAGAGGTTGCACAGCCTTGTTTTGTTTTGGACATTCACATAAGATGGGTTCTTGGTTTAAAAGAAAAAAAGTTCAACATCAGGCAATGAAATAGAACAGAACACAAGACTCTTGAGATACATTTTTAAAAGCCAAGCTGGTGCTGTTGGGCTGCTGGTCTTTCAACCTTTCAGTCCTGCTTAACGAGTGTCCAAAACCCCTCTTATAATTAATAATTACTAACGATTTACACAACTACTATACGTTTATTCAGCCTTACTCGGATACATACAGTGCACTCATGTTAAGTGACGTACTATATAGCAAATCTCAACTGCTTGATTATTATATCATAGCAAAATATTAAATGTATTATCCCCCCACAGCATCATACGTTATACTGACGTAGGATAATATATTCTTTTTTTTTTAGATTTAGTTTTGTTTTTGCCTTTAGTGTGTTAGGACAGTATATATGTAGTCAGGAGGCAAAGTGGGAGAGAGAGAGATTATGACGGTCAACGAGCCAGGACTCATACTCGGGACTCCCAAAATGCAACAACGCTATATGTTGGCGCACTGCCCACAAGGCTATTTTTACCCTGCTAAATGTGCAAATGAAGGCATTAAGATATTATAAACACTAACATGATGTATTTCTTTAAAGCTTTGAAAACAATGTGTTGTGAAAAGCGCTTTACTAATAAATTTGACGACTTTATTTGACCTAATGACATAAAAACCAGCTCGGCTTCCAGTTGCCACAGATTAATTACAAGGACACATCCTGTGGTGTCTATGCTGCTCAGTATTAGTACAAGTTTTCTTGGTAAGTGACCTGACTCTAGTAACCTGACCTGTCTCACATGGCTATAGATTACCCTTGGAGATGGAGAACCTCTGTAACTATCCATTCAGCTCTGGTTAAATGGATCTACTTACCTGACTTCTTCACCATCCCCAACTCTAGGAACCTCATATGTAAGTGACGCCTTCAACTGAACAGCAATATAATTACTCACCAGTACCTATAGTCGACTCAAAACATATATGGACACTTATGCCACGTAAAAAAATGTATGACTGTCATTACATTAGACTAGCAGACTAGCATCTGCAAACAAATTGTTTTAATAAGAACAATACTTTTGAGTCAACTATCAAGGCTATTAGTCTTATCTAATACAGTGACTTAAATTCAATTTTAGGTGAGGCTTAAGTGTAAATGTACTTCTAGGGGCCACTATCCACCTTATTTTTAACATAAGAGTGGGCACATTTTTCACTGTGTCAGCCGTTGTTTTGAATGGATGAATGATGCAATTATATAGCGCTTTTTGTATTGCTGTACACCCAAAGCGCTTTACAATCATGTGTGTGTGTGTGTGTGTGTGTGCGGGGTCTCTCCTCAACCACCACCATTTTAGCTGTACAATATGTAATGCTGCTTAATGTTGCAGAATGGTAATTTTTATCATATTGTTTCAGTGTATTGTCAGAATCATAAACACACTTGTTTATAGTGCAAATAGTTTCACTATTGTTACTGCACTGCTATTCGTCTCGTTATTTACTTTTAATGGCTTATGAATTCTATGTTGAAAAATTAGGTGGATATAGTGAAATTTGAGGCCCCTCCAAAATACATAAAATGTTTACAAAATGTTCTGTTGCAGCGGACTTCTTTCTGCTGATGTGTGCCTCCCAGCAGTGGGCTGTGTTTGAAAATGAGAAAAAGGAAGAGTGGATGGTCATGGGAGGCGAGAACAAAGACAACCCTGACCCCATGGAGGATATGCCCTTCAACCCAGCCCCAAACTTCATCAATTGCAGGTAACACATTTTGTGTACTTTAGTAAAGAATGAGAAACAAAAACAGCTTTACTTGGTACGGATCTAATGCAAAAGGAGCTCAAATTTGGAGCTCAAATTTGGAAAATGTACTCACTCTCATGCCATCCAAGATGATGATGAGTTAGTTTCATCATCGGAACAGACTGGAGAAATATAGCAATACAGTATAGCACTTGCTCACTATTGGATCAACTGCAGTGAATGGGTGCCGTCAGAAAGAACATCCAAAAAATCTGATAAAAGCATAACATAAATCCACAAGTAATCCACACCAGTCCATCAATTAACATCTTGCGAAGTGAAAAGCTTAAGAAAGAAAGAAATCCATCATTAAGGTGTTTTAACTTTAAATTGTTGCCTCTATCTAAAATCTGTTATAACACTTCCTTCAGTGACAAATTCCATCTCCTGTTTCTCTCACAACAAAATCCAATGACACACTGCATTTGTTTAGAACTGTTTTAAACTCTTTTTGTTCGTAAACGGTGCTTGATCTGTGCATATTTATTTCCTGATTCAGACAAGGCAACCTTTTGTTCACTGAGAAAAGCAATGTTATAGATTGAGGACTTGTATTGTAGCCAGAAGCAGTGGTTTGAACTTAAAAACATGTTCATGGATTTATTACAAACACACAGCTTTTCACTTCAGAAGATGTTAATTGATGGACTGGAGTCGAATTGTGATGTTTTTATCAGCTGTTTGTACTCTCATTCTGACGGCACCCATTCACTGCAGAGGATCCATTGTTGAGCAAGTGATGTAATGCTAAATTTCTCCAAATCTTTTTCAATGAATAAACAATTCCTCTACATCTTGGATGGCCTGAGGGTGAGTAAATTTAGACCGTTTTCATTTTCATATTTCTTTAACATGTTTTATTGCTTTTATATACGATGATGAGAGTAATATGATAAGAAACGGCTCTGTAGATAATGAAATGTAACAATTACTCTATAGACACTAAACTTTATAATTTTTAGGAACTATTTGCTTCATGATTGTCTTGTATTGAAAAATAATATCTGTGTCTCTCTCTATGGATTGAAGGTCCTATCTGGACATGGCAAAGGTCCTGGTGTTCCGGTACATGTTCTGGTTTGTGCTGTCAGTGTTGTTTGTGACCGGTGCCACTCGGATCAGTGTGTTTGGTTTGGGGTATCTTATGGCCTGCTTCTTCTTCCTGCTCTTCGGCACACGTCTGTTGATCAAGCCATCACGTACACGTCTGGTCCTGTGGGATTGTCTGATCATATACAATGTGGCTGTGATCATTTCCAAGAACATCCTGTCTGTGAGTGAACAGCCATTCTACGCTGACTGACTAAGCCATATAACTTGCAAACAGTTTCAAAGAGAATAACTTTCTTACAACAGCCCTGTTCTTGTGTTAGATCCTGGCCTGTGTGTTTGTGTTGGAGATGCAGAAGAACTTTTGCTGGGTAATTCAGCTCTTCAGTCTGGTGTGCACAGTCAAAGGCTACTATGACCGTAAGTTTCGCACTGCTGCTGCGTTGCCCTAGAGTGGCAGTTCCCAAGGTTTTCCCACGGTGCACTTCCTTCGTATCATTGTTGTCAAGCACACTGTCATAATATTTTACTTAAAAACTGTGTTTTTCTAGAGTAAAAATATCTAAATAAGTACTCACAACATTGTGGCAATTAGCTATTTTATATTGTTTATATACAAAGAGAGCACAGAGTAGAGAATTTAGAAAGACATGTAAGTGCTGTTTTGTCCCCATGGCCAAAACTGAAATATCAAGTATTAAGTGGATGTAACAATAAAAAAACCTACCTGCTTAGTGTGGTAATTGACCAATCAGAATAAAAAAGCCATGTAATATCATTAATACAAGTTGCATTTACTAGAGTAAAGTGTGCAAGATTGTAAAATGTTTTTTTTGGTAACACTTTATTTTATGGTGTCCTTGTTATATGTTACATGTACTTTATATTATAAGTTATGCATAATAAGTAACCCTAAACCAAACCCTAATCTTAATCCTAACCATATGTAGTTAATTAATATTACTCAGTACTTAAATGCATAATTACACTGTAACAAGGACACCTTAAAATAAAGAGTAACTTTTTTTAATTAAGCAGTAAGCCGTAGTTCATGAACTTTGTTCCTTGCACACCCTTCCATCTCATTTTTACTCATTTTGTTTTCCCAAAACATTGTAATACTTTTAAATCAGTCTGATTAAAGTTTAGTCAGCTAAAGTATGCAAATTCAATTTCTGCTCATTTTAATTATGAAAATATACTCAAATATAGTCGATGACAAGTGTGTGTAGTAAGTAGATGAACTTGGTTCTTAAATGAACAGAATCAGCAGGCCGAATGCTTGTAATATGTATCTTTAAAAATGCACATGAATGAGATGAGATCCATTTTTTCCCACCATTTGAAATATTTTTCATGGGTATGTGCACAACATTATAAATATCGTAAAATATGCCACATCACAGACATATTGCAAGTCAGATGTAATCTTATTCATGTGTATGTGTTTCATCCTCAGCTAATTCAGTGTGTGATAAAGATTGCTCTCTGCCTGTGGAAGAGGCTGGCATTATCTGGGACAGTATCTGTTTCTTCTTCCTCCTGCTACAGAGGAGAGTCTTCCTCAGTTTTTACTTTTTGCACGTATCTGCAGATCTTCAAGCATCAGCGCGACAGGCCTCTCGGTAAGTGCGCCCCCTGCTGGACACATCAGAAGGGGCAGTTGGGGCGGTTATTTCATGCTCTCCATTCAGTCAGGTGTGAGAAATGGATAAATATGACTTACGACTCTAGACTTCTCTTGTCTTATTCTCTAAATATGATGTATAAAGAAACAAAATGGCTATGCTAGAATTTTTAGGTGAATTGTTGTTATTATGCAATATTTTTTTAGCTTGAATGTTTAACACTAACTGCATTCATCTCCCTGGAGGCTGCCATGCTTTTTTGGCATCATAAATGCATCTAGGCCCGGGGGAATTCTAAGGTTTTCATCCTGAAGTCTAATTGTGTTACACTTTTCAAAATATGAAGTTCAAAATTTCAACTTTCAAAGTTGAGTGGAATACAACAAAAGCAGTGATTTTGTGCATCCGTTATGGTATTTCTAACATATGAAGTTTATTTTCTGACCTGGTTTTTCATGTGTGTGTTTGCATTAAGGGGTTTTGAGCTGTTCCGAGCCAGCATTATAAAGAACATGCATTTCCATCAGCAGGCAGAGAAGAAGTCACTTCAGCAGCTAAAGGAATCGTGAGTTAACACTGTCCTTTTTACCATAATCAATCAAACAATCAATTAAAAAAAAACCTCACTATGTCCTTCCTGAGCTCTAGTCACTCTATATCTTAATTTTTTTCCTCAGGATGAACCGCATACGTGACAAACAGCAGAAGTATAAAGAAGGACGCAAAACTTCAGATATAGAGGAGCAGCCATCAGGTACAAATGCATTGCCTTTTAAACTAATATAACCGATCAGCTGTGGTTTGATGGATTTTAATACGGTAAAGTGCATTAAACAGAAGATTATACTCTTGCATTATCAAATTGACAAGAATATTTTAAATGTCGGTTGACCCACATATGAACATTCTCTCACTATTTACTCATTTTGATACAAATCTATATTACTTTTTTTTCTTCTGCTATCGCTTTCAAATCTCATTTATACACAATATTCCAACATCGCTTTCAACAAATGTCATTTGATATCGCTAAAACCCAATGTCATTTGATATCACATGCATACGTGAATAAGTTTGTTAGCTGTGGCAGCTGGGAAAATATAAGTGAATAGTACATTTTAAATTAATGGAATGAGAGTGAGAAGATTATTAACTTTTTATTATTTGGTGTATTCTTTTAATAAACAAATAGGGAAAAGGAGGGGAATGTTTAGGCGATTGTGAGAAAATAATAACTTTCTTTTTAATAAACAAACATGCACAAGGAAGGGGATAAACGACTGTTTTTCGACTGTAAACGACTGTTCAGATTCCATGGAAATCAGAAAGGATTTCTGCGAGTACAAATTCTGTGCAGAGCTACTAGTGAGAGTGCATCAGTCATAAAATTACTTATGTATTTCACCTCACAGACTCCAAGGAACGGAAGAAGGAGAGACAGTTATCGAAGTCCAAACAGTGGCAGTATCCTTGGATGGACCATGCAACTGGTATACTCGCAATCAGCTGCTATACTGAATATCAAGCTTAGCCCTGTCAGAGTCCGCAAATCATTTCATATCATATGAAGATGACAGTCTTACGTTTAGAATTAATAAAGTTCTGTATACTTCAGTGTTGTTTTAGTAACTATTGCATTATAATTTTAAAGTTTTAGTAATTTAGTTGTGATTTATTTTGTCCTTTCCATTAGTTAGAAATATATCTATAAATGTTTTTAAATTGTATTTCGTTTTTAGTTCTTTTTAATACATCGTCAATCTAAAAAAAATGAGAAATGTTTATTTAATTTTTAGTTCATTATAATGATCCTGGTCCATTGTACACCATTTGAACCTATTTTCTTGAAAGAGCGCGAAGGATTCAGAATGTATGTATGATTTAATGTTGTTATTTTAGTGTTGCATTCTGGGGACTACTACATGTTTGAGTCTGACAGCGGAGAGGAAGAAGAATCTTTTCAGGAGGAACAGAAACCTCGACGACAGACTGCCTTTCAGGTGACATGCTTTGTATTGACTTTGTTCTATGTTTGGTGAGGTGGTTTTTATAGGGATAAATGTGTAACATGTCTGTGTCTGAACTGTTTTCCACAGCTGGCATACCATGCTTGGGTCACCAGCGCAAAAGAAGCTCTGAAAGACCGTCAGCAGAGGCAGAAAGAGCAGAGAGCGGAAGCAAAGAAGCAACAAACCTCTCCGGCTACAGGTTAAACATTGACATATAAGCATATGAATCTTACAGTAATACATACACAAAGAAACAAAGCAATCGGCTGCACATTTTATCATATTACAGTGGAATATAAAGTTGTCTATTTCTCTCTGTGGTTATCAGATGACACAGAGGAGGGTGAAGCTGTTTTTGATGGGAAAGAAGTGGAGGAGATGCAAGAGGAAGGAGATGATGTGGGTAAGTCAGTCATGGGTGAGGAATAAATGTGAAATAAGTATTCTTTTTAAATCAATGTTGCTGCTGTAGTGGCCATTAGCACAAACTGTCTTTCTATTGTCAGTTTTCTCTTTTAGATATGATAGCAGAGCGACAGTTTGAGGAGAGTTTTGTTGAGCTAAATTATTGTAGTTAGTTAAATTATGAACATATATTGTGTACAGCTACCTAAATAATAACACATCTAGGTTAATGGCTCTACCATTTGAAAATAACTACATCCCCTTTTAAATATGGAGATGTATTATCACCCAACTGTAAGCATTTAAAAACAGAAAAGCTTGAGGGTGTATTTCAAAAGGCATCCCAGTGCATCATTCTGATTTTACAGCATCTCAAGCCACTGGCAGTGACATAGTGCAGAGGATTCTGGACATACTGAAGTTCCTGTGGGTGCTTTTCCTGGCCATGCTGGACGGATTCACTATGTGGCTTAATTTGCTCACCAAGCAGTATGTAGACACCTCCATGGTCCTCTCTGAGGAGCGCTACCTCTTCATTCACAACATCAGCCAGGTGGGCAACTCGCTCAAATAAAAACCTTATCCAATGTGTTGTTGGCATTGTTCTCATGAATTTTGTTCCATTCACAGACACCCTCCGGAGAGCCCATGGATGACCAGATATCACAGGACAGTGAGAATCTCACTGTTGAGACATGTCTCGATGAAACTGACACGGACAATGTTCGTTTCGACAGTAACGTCAAGTGAGTGTGACCAGCCCAGCAGCCAGTTTCCTACATCGATGTCTACATAGCCAAGATTTTGTCAAATATGTCAAACAAATTACCTTTTGTTCAAGGACTTTACATGGTCAAAACCACAAATTGTGATATATTATTACATGCTGTTCATTGATCTTTCCATTCATTAGAAATCCTGAAAAAAAGTTTCCACAAAAATATTAAGCAGCAAAAACACAGTAAAGGACCACTATTAATAATTGTGCACCAATAATAATCCATAATTAAGCACCAAATCAGTATATTAGAATGATGTTAGTGCAAGTCATAACTTACATTTTAAACGTTGCGAAATCATAAAACTTTCTAGTTATTTCTAATTTTAAATTAAGTTATGAATCCCATATTTTCAAGGTAGTCTCAGTCAAAAATGTAAAACGTGTCCTTTTTTATATTTGATTAGATATATTTTTAGTGTTTATGATTAATGCTGTGTTGACATGCCCATAATGAAAGTAAAAGTTATTTGCGACACGACAATCCGGCTAATTAGAATGTATAGTACAGTACTTGATGTTAAATAGTGTGGGATATCCAGAAGGAGGCCAACAGAGGATCTTTTTATGTATTTTGTTTCTGTCAGTTTCGACCAAATGTCCCGTTTGTTTTGCAGTGTGGTTGAGTTGGAGACACTGGGTGGTTTTCCAAAGTCCCGTGACTTCAGCAGCACAACTTTATCCTCTGAACTCACATTAGAGCTTGATACAGAGCCTTTTTACAGCCAACACACCCTCCGCCCTCGACGCTCCAGAACTGCAAGTGAACTGCTTTCAGAAAGGTGCTGCTTTATATGACATGGCTGTACGATCGTCTGCCATTATTAAAGAGTACAGCAATTTTGTACGCTCTGATGTTTTTTAAAGTGCTTTAGAAATGCGTTTTTAATCTAATATATATATATATATATACACACACACACTCACCGGCCACTTTATTAGGTACACCTGTTCAATTGCTTGGTAATACAAATTGCTAATCAGCCAATCACATGGCAGCAATTCAATGCATTTAGGCATCTTGATGTGGTGAAGACGACTTGCTGAAGTTCAAACCGAGCATCAGAATGGGGAAGAAAGGGGATTTAAGTGACTTTGAACGTGGAATGGTTGTTGGTGCCAGACGGGCTGGTCTGAGTATTTCAAAAACTGCTGATCTACTGGGATTGTCATGCACAACCATCTCTAGGGTTTACAGAGAATGGTCCGAAAAAGAGAAAATATCCAGTGAGTTGCAGTTGTGTGGATGAAAATGCCTTGTTGTGTCAGGTCAGAGGAGAACAGACTGGAGAGATTAGAGACATTAAGGCAACACTCGTTACAACAAGGTTGCAAAACCATCTCTGAACGCACAACACGTCGAACCCTGAAGCAGATGGGCTACAGCAGCAGAAGACCACACCGGGTGCCGCTCCTGTCAGCTAAGAACAGGAAACGGAGGCTACAATTTGCACAGGCTCACCAATTTGGAAATAGAAGATTGGAAAGATTTCTGATGAGTCTGATTTCTGCTGCGACATTCAGATGGTCAGAATTTGGTGTCATGAAAGCATGGATCCATCCTGCCTTGTCTCAACGGTTCAGGCTGCACTGGTGGTGTAATGGTGTGGGGGATATTTTCTTGGCACACTTTGGGCACCTAGGTTGAGAGCAAACGCCACAGCCTACCTGAGTATTGTTGCCACCATGTCCATCCCTTTATGACTACAGTGTACCCATCTTCTGATGGCTACTTCCAGCAGGATAATGCACCATGTCACAAAGCTCAAATCATCTCAGACTGGTTTCTTGAACATGACAATGAGTTCACTTTACTCAGGCCTCCACAGTCACCAGATCTCAATCCAATAGAGCACCTTTGGGATGTGGTGGAACGGGAGATTCGCATCATGGATGTGCAGCCGACAAATCTGCAGCAACTGTGTGATGCTATCATGTCAATATGGACCAAAATATCTGAGGAATGTTTTCAACACCTTGTTGAATCTATGCCACGAAGAATTAAGGCAGTTCTGAAGGCAAAAGGGGGTCCAAACCTGTACTAGCAAGGTGTACCTAATAAAGTGGCCTGTGTGTGTGTGTGTGTGTGTGCGTGTATATATATATATATATATAGAGAGAGATTTTTATTTATCATTAATTTAGAATAAATGTATAAATTCAGTATTGAAAAGCAGTGTGATGCATAAAACATTTACAGTTTTTATATTATATATATTTTCACATTATGTGAATAAGACCTTCTTGCTAATAAAATAAGATCAAATAAAATGAATAGTATGTTTTGCGATTACTGCAGTTCAGTTATTTTCTCTGTATGCTCTGTTTTAGGCCGTTCAGTGTTGAGGAGTTGATACAGAGTCGTGAGTTCTACTCGTCTCAGAACCGACTGCTGAAGCTGCTCTTTGCGCTCTATAATGTTCTGGCAGCCCACTCTGAGCTGGTCTGTTATTTCATTATCGTGCTTAATAACCTGGTGACAGCCTCTGTCATCTCACTGGTGCTGCCAATTCTCGTATTTCTCTGGGCGATGCTATCTGTGCCACGGCCTTCCAAGAGGTTCTGGATGACGGCCATCATCTATACAGAGGTGGGGAAGAATAGACAATGCCTTTGTTACAACCAGTGTTGGGGGTAACGCATTACAAGTAACGCGGGTTCATAATAATATAACTTTTTTCAAGTAATTAGTAAAGTAACACATTACTTTTTATTTTACAAGAACATATCTGAGTTACTGTTTCAAAAAAGAAATGCCAGTTACTTTTTTCCCATTTATTGACCGACAGTGAACATAATGCTCATTATGTTATCATTATATTGTGTTCATTATACTGCTCTTTATTTTATTTTATACAATATATAAAAAACTATTTCAACTACCTTTTGAAATGTTAATTTTTTTCATGAAATCTTTATTTCTATTTTATTGTCAAATTGTGTTTGGGGTGGGGGGTTGTTAATAACTACAGTAGCTGGTTGATGCTGGTGTGGGTGGTTGACCATTCTGACCACCAGCTAGTTGGGCCAAGGTTAACCTAGTTGGAGTATTTTGGTCAAGTTGATTAGCTCTGGTAGACCACCTTGGGCCATAAATAAACCAACTGCTATGTTTCAAAAACAGCTTGACTGCATTAACCCTGTAAAGCTTGACATATTAAATAATAGCCAGAAAAGGAATGGTTTAATTTTAAACTTTAGACAAAATATATATATAAAGAAAAGCTTTTTTTAATGAATTGATAGTCAAGTAAATTGAAGGTGCTTGAGTGTTCATCTTGAACTAACAATATTAAAGTTATTGTTATATAAAAATCTAAATGATTTCACTGCCAAAATGTATGTATCACAACTGTAAAGGGGTTGCATTTTTCTTTTATTAAACTAAAATGCTTTTTACTTGCTAAAGAAAGTATAAACTATCAATCAGATGACATAAGACATGTAGAAGATTGTGTACAACAATTTTTCAGCAAAGCATTTATCATGTTGATAATTTAATTTAGAGGTATCAAATATGGTACAGTAGGGTTTATAGGGTTAAGTCAAGTCCTTGTGTAAGTCAACTCATTGTGTAAACAACAAAATGTATCTTGTGACAACCCCAGGGTGCATTTAAAATAAGACAATACAAATAGTTAACAATGCATATACAAAAAAATATATATAATTATCATAGCAATACAATAATGATTCAAATAAAAAAAAAGATGAAGCTGGTATACCCAGTTGTTTTCCAGCAGAAAAAGCTTTTCTATATAGAAAACAAAGCTTTAAAACTTTGCAAACCAGTTGCGGGTGGAACAGTAATAACGTGTTGTGTGTCTCTGGCCTGGTGTGTGTCCCACAGGTCATGGTGGTGGTCAAATACCTGTTTCAGTTTGGCTTCTTCCCATGGAATGCTGAGTATGAGCTGAAGTTAAATGAGGACAAGCCGTTCTTCCCTCCACGCATCTTGGGACTGGAGAAAACTGACAACTATATCCGTTATGATTTGCTCCAGCTATTAGTCCTCTTCTTTCACCGGTCACTTCTACAGGTACTTAGCTCAAAAAACAAGCCTAGACTAATTCAACTGTTTCAAATGCTTACCATCTTAAAATGGGAGAGTTAAAAGTTATTAACATATAAACATTAGCAAAAGTTAATTCTATTCTAAAAGTTTATATTCAAAATCTTTCAATTCGAAAGAAATGCATTGGTATGGAAGTTACCTTTGCATGCCTAATTTAAAATAAAATCCAATGTTGACAAATCAGGTCATGCTACATGGAATTCATAATCAATCTTGTTATGTTACCATAACGGTGTCATTTCTGTGAAGACTTACAATCTACAAACATAATTTTCTTATATTACGACTTGCCGTTTTGTTTGTCCGTGATATACTTTTTCATTTTGCCTCTCTCAGCGTTATGGTCTCTGGGACCAAGAGGAACAGAAGAGCAATCTTTCATCTGTGGAGAAGAACAAGAAAGAAAGAGACGAGAAAGTCTTTCAACTCTCAGATGAAGAGGACAGCCGAGCACAGCCAGAGCCCGACACGGAGGTGCTGTCAATGACACCATCGACAGAAACACCGACCGATGCTGAAATACAGACTGACCCAGAGCCCAACATACAAACAAATACCACAGAAACCCTTGATACAGCGAAGGAGGATGGAAAGAAGAAGAGTCGTTTCCTTCGCTTCCGCAAGAAAAAACAGTTGGAAAAAGGTCTGTTGGGAAAAAAAAAGATTATTGACAGTATACAGCTATATATTTAATATACCTTAATAATGTCTGTAAGATTGTACTGAGTTACCTGAACCGGTACCTGTTATGTGTAGTGTTATTTTGATATATGTATAAACAATCCTCTCACAGACACTGGGCAGAAGGAACCCAAGAAGAAGAAGTCAAAGAAATGCAGCAAGGACACCAGTAAAAAACTACTGAATGCGATTGGAGGAACATTCAAAGGACTTTACTTATCCATGTAAGATTCTTGTTGCTTTTGTCTCAAGCCAGCAGGAGAGGCTAGATCATTGCAGCTTATCAGTCGGTTTGTTGATGGTCTGCCAGTGCTGATAAATCTTCTAGATCGCCTGATGATCACAAATGATCAGATTGGACCAGTTAGCAGCCATGTAAAACTATTGGATTTTCCAGCAATGAATTAAACTCATTTTGTTGTTGTGTATTGCAAAGTTGCAATATTTTATTTGTTTTTCCCACATTAATATAAAAAAGTAGATCACTATTCAGAGCAAACCTATGAGAAGACAAAGTGTACTGTGGCTTTTGTCAGCACCCACTAGGTTATTTTGGCAATGCTTTACAGTAAGGTCTCATTAGTTAATGCATTAACTAACATTAACAATGAACAATACGTTTGTTACCGTTCATTATTTTGTTCATCTTAGCTCGAGTCCATTAAATAATACTAACAAAAAATACATCTGATCTTAATAATATATTGGTAAATGTTAAAATTAACTCAGATTATTAAATATATTACATTCTTAATTCATGTTAGCTAATGTAGTTAACAAATGTTAACCAATAGAATCTTATTGTGAAGTCACCATTATTTTTATTCCAACAAAATCTAAACTGTACACAAGATAAGAAAATAAATGTGCAAGGTCCAGTGCAGATGAAGAAAAACATGAGTAAAATATTGCAATTTATCACATATACAATATATACATGTGTATATTATAAATCAATAACTAATATTGATATATACAGTAGAATATATTAATCCACAATATACAATGTCATATGACCAGCTGTCTGCTGATTCACAGGTTCCCGTTCATCTTGTAGTGGAATTCATGATGTGAATTAATGTGATATTTTGGGTTTGACTGCCGTTCATTTTATATTGTGATGTGTTTTCATCTGTGCAGAGTGAAGAATGTCTATAAGCCAACCTGTGGATTCTTCCAGAACATCCTTCATGCAGAATATCGGGCAGTTACTGATGTCTACGCTCTTATGTTTCTTACTGATGTGGTGGATTTTATCATAGTTATCTTTGGTTTCTGGGCTTTTGGAGTGAGTACACGAAACCTTACATTCAAAAATCTTAAAGGAATGCCTATAGAATTTGTATTTGGAATTGCATAATTTTGCATGATTTGGAACCAATCCTAAAGTAAACATTCTCAAACGCTGGGTCGAGTCTGTGCTAAGTTAAAACATAATCAACTCTAAATGCCAATAATAAGATACAACTACATTTAGGAAATCAAATTAAATAGACTTGAAACCAGTTGAGAACCATTTGAATGTGAAATGTTTGCTCTGTCCCAGAAACACTCAGCAGCAGCAGATATAGCTTCCTCTCTGTCTGAGGACCAGGTCCCTGAGGCGTTTCTAGTCATGCTCCTCATTCAGTTCAGCACCATGATCATTGACCGTGCACTCTACTTGCGGAAGAGCATCTTGGGAAAGCTCATCTTCCAGGTTATACTGGTTTTCGGTATCCACCTGTGGATGTTCTTCATCCTTCCTGCTGTCACTGAGAGGTAAGGGAGGCTTCTCCACCTGTGTTTAGATGCAGTTTGAGTATCGGATAAGGTTCACAGGTGATCTTCAACTAATATGATCTTTGATGATCAAAGGCAAACTAGATATTTTTCAAGGAGTATATAATTTCCTTTATTTTCACAGGAAGTTCAATCATAACTCAGTGGCCCAGCTCTGGTATTTTTTCAAGTGCATCTACTTCACTTTGTCGGCGTATCAGCTCCGTTGTGGCTACCCTACACGAATCCTTGGAAACTTCCTGACCAAGAAATTCAATCACCTCAACCTCTTCCTTTTCCAAGGGTCGGAATTTTTTTTAATTCTTCTTCAAAAGTTTATTTATTAATAGGATGATATAATAGGCACAATTTTTTGGATTATTCTTAAATGTAATTAATTTGTTTCCTCAGATTCCGCATGGTTCCATTTTTAGTTGAGCTTCGAGCAGTGATGGACTGGGTTTGGACAGATACGTCACTGTCTCTCTCCAACTGGATGTGTGTGGAGGACATCTACGCTAATATCTTCATCATTAAGTGCAGCCGAGAGACAGAAAAGGTAGCAGGTCCTCTTTGGCATGCAAAAACATTTTTGATTATACATCAAATTTTGGATTCGTTTTTTGTTTGTCATTCAAGTCATTATGGTTATAAGATCCTAAATAAACAGTGAATATTTATGACCTTTCTAGACAAAAAAACAAAACAATGTCACATTACTATCGACTACGTAGATATGTTTAATACATTTGAATAAATAAAAAAATAACCTAGCATTAAATATCTGATTCTTTAAGTTAAATTTGTAGTACTGGGCAATGATTAATTTCATCCAAAATAATACGTTTTTGCTTATATAATTTAGGTGTGTACTTTTTATATTTTTTATATATACTGAACAAAATTATAAACGCAACACTTTTGTTTTTGCCCCCATTTTTCATGAACTTGACTTTTTCTATGTACACAATAGGCCTATTTCTCTCAAATATTGTTAACATATCTGTCTAAATCTGTGTTAGTGAGCACTTCTCCTTTTCCGAGATAATCCATCCACCTCACAGGTGTGGCATATCAAGATGCTGATTAGACAGCATGATTATTGCACAGGTGTGCCTTAGGCTGGCCACAATAAAAGGCCACTAGCCATTCCAGTCCTCTGACCGGCACCCTGTAGAAAATGAGTGAGGTGAACTGAAGAAAAGCACCAACATGGAGCTGGGAATCTAAAAGGTCTGGAGTGATTCTGGATGAAGTCTCTGAGCTCTTGTCAGGTGTTCTCTAACCTCATCAGGCATTATAGGAGAACATTTAGAGCTGTTATTTCGGCAAATGGAGGTTTAAAAAAATATTGAATAAAAGGGTGCCTTTAATTGTGTCCAATGTCTATTAGAGAAAAACATGTTTCATAATGATATTTTCCCCATTTTAAATTCTTATTATTAGTTCAGGGTTTTAAACCATATTCAAGGGCATGTGTGTAGCAGGCTCTGCATTGTTAAAATGCTAAAAATGCAATCTCATGGATCTCATTATTACTTATATAATATTTTATTTGATTACCTAACATTGATTATATTTCTGACTATTTTGACTTTTATAGGTTTTGTTCCAGTTCATGGAAAGTGTAGTTGCTAATATCATGATCCTCACATTTGGGTTGTACATTAAATCTTCTTCAGCATTTGTTATCTGCTTAAACTTTATGGTCTCTAAAGCGAGCCAAATATCGGAAAGCCAAAAGCAGGAACATTGAGAAGATTCGTCAAGTGGGAATGGGCGGCATTCATTCAGCTGTATCATCATTTGCATGGCATTTGGTGACTCTCCTTACTCTTCCAACAATAATTTAGTTAAATTCTGCGTAGTGGGTGTGGTTAACCATCCCGTTGATGTTACTGTCACAGTCAGGCTTGGTGGTTATGAGGTAAAATTAAATACCATTGTTAGACATTATCAATGATCATATTGGGTGTTTATACACTACTTGAATCATTTGACAGAGATCTTGATCTCGTTTATGTCCTCCTGCAGCCTTTATTCACAATGAGTGTGCTTGTCAGTCGGCATTATCCAGCCATTTCACGGTAGCAGTAGAATGTCACAATCCATTGTAACATATCAATGAGTGTTTAACACTTTGATCATTTGAGAGATTTGACTCGTATGTCCTCCTGCAGCCTTTATTCACAATGAGTGTGCAGCAGCAGTCCATCCAGCCTTTCACGGAGCAGGAATACAATCATCTTGCCAATCTGTTTGGACAAAATGCTGTAAGTGGACATCAACCGTAAGATCTCTAATTCTCACATTGATACAAAATGCAATAACAGCTGATACTGATAATGACAAGATAACTGATATAATGCTGTTTATGTACACAATATAATTTAATAGTGACAGCAAATGATTTTCTGAAATTAAATTAAATTCTGATTGTATTTTTGTAGGCCAAAACCCAGAAAAAAACGGATTTGTTTAAATATCTGAAATAAATCAAGATATACAATAAGGTTTAGATGTTTTCACATTTATAGTATGATATAAAATACATCAGTAATACCCCCTTGTGATTATATTTTGTCTTGAAAAATGTAAATGGTAAATATGTTACTACAGAGTGATCTTGGTACTAAATGCTAAATGGTACTACAGAGGTTGTCGGGGACATTAAGCATCATTATGCCAAAACAAAAACTCACACACACTATTCTGCTTATACAGCACCACAGTATTTATAATCACGCACTTGCAAACTATTCTAACTCAAACTTTCAAGGAAACACTTTCAGACTGAAAGAAATGTCAGAAGTTTAATGGTGGTTACATTGAAGTTATGCAACTGTGGTTTATAGTCTACAGCAGGGGTAGGCAACGTCGGTCCTGGAGTGCCGCTGTCCTGTAGAGTTTAGCTCCAACCCTAATCAAACACACCTGAACAAGCTAATCAAGGTCTTCAGAATTACTAGGGCTTCAGGCAGGTGAGGTTTTTTTCAGGGTTGGAGCTAAACTCTGCAGGACATCGGCACTCCAGGACCGACGTTGCCTACCCCTGGTCTACAGTAAGTGTTTTACTTATGGCGATTTTATTTAAGCTTCAAAATTCATAAACTTTGTTCATTTGGAAAAAATTCATAATGAAGAGATTTTCTGCAATAATCCAAAAGCCAATTGAAAAATTTTCTCAGGTCTTTGTTGAGAGAAAGAGAATACGACAACATCCGTACCAACCTCTGCTAGAAAGAACAGTCGGCTTTTCCATTAGTGTCCAATATTGAAATGTGTCCACAGGTGGCCATGCAGTTTATTACCATGTACAGCTATGAAGACATAGTCACAGCCAACATTGAGGGCAGCTCTGGGTCAGTGTGGCGGATCAGCCCACCGAGCAGACGGGAGCTAATAAAGGAACTGCTTGGCAGCACAGGTGACATGACCCTCCGTCTGGATTGGAACTTCCAAAGGTCAGTTTAATGGAGAAGGACAGTGGTTTCGAAATAAACTTGCTTCTGTTGGGTGTACAGGACCTCATGCTCATGTGTTTGTGTCTGAAAGGGACCTGGGGAAAGGTGGGACAGTGGAACATACTTTTGACAAGCACTCCATCAGTCTGTCACAGAAGAACCCAGCCAGAGCAGACCTGGCCTCGCTGCTTTTGGGCAACCGGAAGGATCCTGTGTAAGTTTTGTGACTACAAGGGGGAAAATCTCTGTCATCCTAGATACACATCTCATGTTAATTTTTTTCTTACAGAAAGAAAATTGTGAGGTGCGCAAGTTATTATAGATCACTCTCACTCTCAGTTAATTTTCATCACTTACATCATCTTGGTTGCAATTCATTATAAAATGATAGGCACTAACACCAAAACCAATTGTTAAGGCCTATTCACACCAAAAATAACAAAACAGATAACTATAAGAAGTTACTACATTTTAGTTTGGGGACCAATTCTCACTATTAACTAACAATTAAATACAACTTTTGCCTCAATGACTCTTAATTAGCTTCTTGTTAATAGTAAGGGAGTTGTTGTAGGATTAAGGGATTTAAATATGGTTATGCAGAATAAGGCATTAACACTTTCGTTGAAGCCCGTATTTATAATTAATTTAAGGGTATTTTTAAGGTATTATGATGAATACATTATGCATTATAATAAAAACCTTATAAGATGTTGTATCATCTCATGAATATTCTAAAGAACAATTTTAATGTATTATATTTACTTATTTTTGGTTATAGCTTTTAAGAGTACGATGATTTATAGCACAAAATGAACACGTTGCATCCACTTAAGTTGCAATGGATTGTATTTCTCATAGTTACAATTAGTGATTGGCCGATATTTTTTTTTTATATAACCGATACCAATTATTTGCATGTACCCGATAACCGATATTTATTTACTGTTTTAAAGTAAAAAATAACTGAGTGAAGTAAGTCCACACTTCACTTTGGTTTTTCCTCCTTTCAGTCATCTTAACAACAAAACGGTTGAAAATTAACAGTCTTTCATGTTACAACAATAAAAACATTTTATTTATAAAAAGCATCATCAGCAACACTGATATTAACAATAAGCAAAATAATGTCTAATGTTTTCAAATAGAGAAAATAAAGGGCAGGAGTCATATCAACTTCATTTTAAACTACAGTTTTAGGCTTATAAGCTGTTTAATAGACTAAAGAGTGAAGAATAATTCACTGGATAATATTCTCTGGAATATTGAAATAAGATATAACAAACAAAACATCGTATTTTATTGCATTTCTCAACTGGTATGTTATATCAGAATTATTAAAATGTTTTTGTCATTCTAAATTATGAAAACTGCTGACAGCGCGGTTTATCTATGCATTTACACAGAACTATACATCAAACTGCTTGCGAACGACAGAGGCGATCGGCGACGAGATATTATAAAATATTATTAGATAGTAAATGGAATAGTTAAAATAAAAAATGCTGGATGCGGTATAAAGTTTTGAGTGGGCAATCTGAGAAAGCAGCATTCGCTGAGTAATATGCAATTAAAAGCAGACTTTACTAAAGCTAAGCAGGATATATTACAACAGAGTTACATCTTTATTACCTGACGCGTGGGTCTCGGACTAATGTTGTTACACACCAGCCAATTTCTTTCAGCACTTTTATTGCAATTTCCAACATGCCCTCATTCATGGCTGTATTATTTAATTCAGGCAAAGTTACGTCTTTATTGGGAAAGATTGACTGATTATCTTACGTAAGTTCGTCTCTATTTCTTAGAGCCAAGCTGCATAAACTGCATATCAAGCATTTATGTAATACATCCAATTTGTGCATTAATGGCTGTTATGTTAAATAAAGTTTACTAACTACACAAGATGGCGGCATTTATCGGTGAATCCGATATTACAATACCGATATCCAATTATGATAAAATGCTTAAATATCGGTAAATCGATATATCGCTCAATCTCTAGTTACAATGTATTATAAGTTTCATATCTTGCAGATACTTATTTTACTTTACTTAAAGCAGACAAAGACCACTTATAAATATTAATAATAATATATTTTTTTCTTAAAGTCATAAGATCAGATCAGATGAGTGTGTAATATGACACATTTGCTTTGAACTACTTTTATTGTAATATCAGTTTGATTATTTTGATGGTACATTCAGACAGCTGTTGATAAATAACTCTGCAACTACATGTCTACTAGCAGTCATTGGAGTATTAGTAGTATGTCAGCTAAATATATGCTAACACTTTGTTTTGATGATTCCCCAGCAGACATACGGACTATAATAACTTTACAAGTAGATAGACTAAGGGTCAATAGACTAAGGGGACACTCAAAATAAAATTTAACCTTATATATGCTCAAGCTCTTTTTCACGAGTTCACAATTACGTATAATAAATAGAATAGATATTATTCGTATTTGGTGTGCTGTCCGAGGGGAAGGCTCCGAGCTCGGAACTTTGGCCCGAACCCAGAGTACCCCCCCCCCCCCCCCTTAGGTTAGTAGTTGTAAGTGCGGAGAAGGGGTGGCGGAGGGATGCTGTAAAACTGTCAAGAAACAGAGGTGAGTCTGCTGTGTATATATATACACACCTCTTACCTTGTTAACTGGGTTGATTACTGATTGTACTCCCCTCGTGTTAATTAGGTTAATTATCTGAACATGCTCCTCCCGAAATTTGTTAATAAAACATCATTAAGTCAAGTGGATTCTGATTGGCTGTCAAAGTTTTTATAATTCATCAGCTAGCAAGAAAAGAAAAACATTGTGAAAGTGATTCCAATGGTATTGTTTCTCTATTTCGTAATTGCTTTAGCATGAACTTTCCGAATCTCATACAATTAGATTGATTATTAAAACTTTAAAGTTAATATTTTTGGTGTGAATGGGCCCTTACACCTATTATTTAGCAAGTGTCTATTTTACACAGGGCCATAGGCACTTAGGGGGAGAAATCCCCCCGAATATTTAGAAATGGCTAAATTGCCCCTTCACAATATTAAACAAATTATTGCGCTGCTCTGCTGCACTCCATTATGCACCACTAAATTTGTTATGATGACAAAAAAAAAAGTTTACAAGTTAACTTTTTAAGCTGGTCTGCCTGAGTAACAACGCTCGTCAGTGTACAAATGATTGAGATGGCCAATCGAATCAAAGTAGGCTGGGTTTAGGGTTGATGAAAGCTGAGTGCAGATTCCATAACAAAGTGTCAGTTTTAATGTTGAAAAGAGTAAGGACTCAACTTTATGGACATTTTAAATTGAAATTGATACATTTATGTGATTCATGTAATTTCTAACTGAATGTGAGAAGACAAGTAAAGTTTTGTATTTTCAACATATTAGACATACAAATAAAAGTGCATAGTTCACCATTCTATTTCTTAATCCCCCAGTGTTCAAGACATGCTTATGGCCAGGGCTCGAATTGAGGGGGATGGCATCCCCCAGGTCGAGAAAAAATGACAAAAAGCATCCCCTCTGTAAAACCACCCTTAACACCCCCTTTGGATTATTAATTTTGTATGAGTTTTTATATTCATTGCACAATCAATACTTTTCTGTATATCAGAACATGTGTGCGAGGCCGCAGGATGTGCTATTAGTTTTCTACAACAGTGCATAGCAACACAGTGTTTCATTCCGTGAATGAATCGAGTGAGCGAGTGATTCAACGGTCCATTCAGATGGTCTTACTTGTTTAGTTTCTTTTGAATCAGCCGTTTTGAACGAATTGTTTGATATGAATGATTCAGTAAGTCATTTATTAAAACAGGGACTTGCTGCCACCTACTGGTAGTTTTATTGTCATATTTATTTATCCATGACAGACCTAAACCAGCCAAAGTGCCAGCACCAAAACACATTCAGCAAAATAGTTTAATTATCGATATTGACCAAAATTCCTCTATTTCAGACCCCAGAAGAAAAAAAATGAGACAAATAATAGTTAATAAGGCTAATTATTTATTGAATAGAAACTTTTTTAAAAAAGTGACACATTTTGAAATCATTGTGTAAACTTAGCCACAGGACCCCATCGTCCCACCCCCCGAAAAAAAACATCCCCCCTGAATTTTTTTTACAATTCGAGCACTGCTTACGGCCTTGTTTTTAGACTCACTCTGATTGTGATTATCTCTGTATTTCTCTTGTAGACATGTGCCGCACATGTTTCCGAACTACATCAGAGCACCTACTGGAGCTGAAGCAAAACCAGTTAGCCAGCTGTATGAAGGTAAAAAGCATTGTTTTATTGTTTTAGTCAGCCACAATACATTCTCTGTGAATTACCCTAATGATCTTGTGAGGGATTTCCACCCTGTTTGAGACATACTGAACACTAATTTATATTGTTGTGTAACGTCGTATTTACATTCAACTTCAAATGTACATCAAAACTTAAATGTCCAAATATTCCTTGGTCTATCATATACATTTATAGGATATATTTGGCAGGATATAAGATTCAACATGTAATTTGTATAAGAGTAATCTCTTTATATAAAACGTATTATGTCCTGGCAGGTGATGAGGAGGGATATCAAAATGTGACTTTGTCACTGATGAGAGAAGCCTCTGTGAATACCACTGGAGCTCAAGAGTGGTGGGACATCAGCATTGCGGACTGCAGGGGGTCCTGTGGCGTCCTACCTATGGTCATCTTTAACGACAAAGTTAGCCCTCCAAGTTTGGGCTTTCTAGCAGGATATGGGTATACAGCATGCATTCCTTTCATGAGATATAGTGCTGGCTTTTACTGTATTCACTGTCAACTGAATTGACATTCCAATTTTCAATTGGAAAACATTTGATTTCTTGATTGTGCCAGTGTTATATGTTCCAGAATATTCCTCTAAATACGTCTCTCCTCCTCCAGGATCATGGGTCTTTACTTGTCGGTGGTTCTGGTCATTGGCAAGTTTGTGCGAGGCTTTTTCAGCGAGATCTCTTACTCAATCATGTTTGAAGAACTGCCATGTGTGGACCGCATCCTCAAACTATGCATAGACATTTTCCTGGTGCGGGAAACTGGAGAACTGGAGCAGGAGGAAGAGCTTTATTCGAAACTCATCTTCCTCTATCGCTCTCCAGAGACTATGATCAAGTGGACTAGAGAAAAGAATGAAGACTGAAACTGAAACTTTGTAGCCGGTGCAACATCACATGGTTGGACGTTCTGCATCACGATGTCCACTTCGGCCTCGAGGCCAGCTGGAACCAGTGGAGCTTTACTGCTCTTGTGACATTGTATAAGTTGGTTGATTCAATGTCTTATGAACAATGAGTCTATAGCCATTTCTCCAATGCTACAGACATTGTTGGCTTCTTTGTACTCAGAGGTTGGATAACGGGGGTCAGGTTAAGCCTCTGTGCATTAGTCTGCCTGAACTGTGTTTAATTTTGTCTGCAAGCTTGAAAATCAGCCTCTCTCTAAGCGACTCAATGTGAGTGATTCAGACGCTAGCCGTAAGGACCTGAAGACGCTAACCCAGTGTCCTAGTGACCAGTGGGCGCAGAATGGTAGGAGCTTCAAAGTGCAAATCCAAACACTATTAGTGTTAATCTTGCAAAACCATGTTTGGTTTATACTTTATCTCAAAACAACAGGATATCATATTTTAGGACTATTTAGTACTATTCACTCAAAAAATTAAATTCTGTCATCATTTACTCACATTCAAGTTGTTCCAAACCTGAGTTGCTTTCTTCTGTAAAGCAAAAAAGTGTTACCAAACGGTTGCTTGTCCCCACTGACTTCCATAGTATGAAAAAAAAATACAATCAATTATCAATAGGTAACAGAAACCGTTTGCTTACCAGTATTCTTCAAAAACATTTTGTGTTCAGTAGATGAAAAAGGTTTGGAACAACATATGGCTGAGTTGCTCATTTTTTCAGTGCACTTCGGCTTTAAGATTTGTTTGTATAGGAATGCAATTTTGCAGATAGTAATATACTGAAATTATCAAAGTTGAGCCCAACTAATACTCATTGTGATATCATAATTTATAAATATTCCCCAACTGAAATATTTCGAGTGCTTAATTGGCATAGAAATGATGTCAGGCAAAATATAATTCATAATTTGAATGATCACATAAACAGGCTTAGTTTTTAATTCTAGTGCTTTAAATGCATGCATGTTCTTGTGACTTTGGGGTAAAATATAACCCAGACACGGTTTTGTGAGATTTTCACTAATTTTAACTGTCACTACAGCAAAAGTGTTTACAAGCCAAAGTATCTTAGGATGAGAGCCATTTAGTATTTTGTTTCTGGTTTTACACTTTCTTCATAAAAAAAGACAATCAAGTAATTTGAATCTGACAGCTACATTGTTGTTTTGGATGGAAAGCGCCACACTTCCATTCGCTAAGTGCTGGAATGCTGTGCTTAGCAATTAGGGTTGTTAGGACATTGTGTAATTTTATATGTCTTAAGTGCACACGTTGTGTAATGAGTGTGCTAAATGTTATCTGCAAGGGCTGGAATAATCATTTTCACTGTATGTTATGCAAAGGGCACAAACAAGTACTCTTTGCTTTTATTTTCTTCAGAAATCAAATGTGAGCCTGTAAAAAATCCTTGCTGATAAAGAAATCAAGAATGCTGCCCTTCACAAATAAATGACTGTCTTAATGATTGTGGTATGTCTGAATCATTACCAAATGAAGACAAGGAATTGATTTAAATTTAAGCAGGTGTATTCACAAATTATGGTCTCTGATGGTAAATGCAATAAAAACGAAGCCAAATGTTTTAATGCAAGGACATGCAGTTATAAAATGTTTACAAATGAAACAATTGCTATGGAATACTTTTATGATTTGGTTTTAAATCGGGTAAAACCATGCATTGCCAAGGCTAACCCTAGATATAGTCCTATAGAGAAAGCTGTTAATCACTTTGTCTAAACCAAATATCTGCTAGTCTCCATCTTCCTCATCCTCCAAAAGGTATTCGCTGATCTCCATCTTCATCTGTGATCTGTGAAAAGAAACAGGTAAGTCTCACACATATATAGAGAGATTACAGAACATGTAAAAATCTACAACTCCAGGGATATTTAGTAGTAGGCCATTTCAAAATAGCTTCACAGTAATAAACCGGACAATAACTGGTGTCAATGGTGCACAATAATGACAGGACTTCAAATTTCAGCTGTAAAGCTGCTCTACAGAAGAAAACGGTGTCATTGTTCAGTTCAACATTGATTCAATTTAGTTTAATAACAGTGTCAATGTTGCAGTTCATCAATTATGAAACAAGTTCAATCAGCAGCTCTACAGAAGACAATCATTATTTAGCTACATTCAGTTTAAGTGTTTGTATTCTCATCCGATAGTGTCAAGTCTTTGTCACAACAAACTGAAATTAAGTCTTAAGTGTTATCTCTCTAATGCAGGCAGTCCTCGAATCTGTGATCGCAACGTGAAAGGTTTGAATACATCAAACTGTGGATGATTTTAAAGAGCTTTGACAAAAGGGACGATTATCTGCAATTCATTTAACTTCAGCTTGTTCCTCACACATGGCTTCAAAAGAGATGTAGTGTACGAGTCATCAGGACCACTTTTATGGTGCTTTACTTATTTTTTGAAAGTTTACATTTCCAAATGCTCATTTGCTATTAGTGTATGGTAAAGAGCATCCAGATATTCTGCTATCTTTTGTGTTCCATAGAAGGAAATCATACTGGTTTAGAAAGGGTGAGTAAATTATGACATTTATGTATGTTATGGAGCAACATTTCCCACCTTTTCTGTCGTTTTTCTGCCTCTGTTATGATGTAAGGTGGAAGAGCGTCTGTTGCTACCTGTAGGAGAGAGAAAGGTCATATATTATTGACATTACTGATGCATATATTTATAAGTGGACAGTTGACAATTTCTCTAAAATTATGCCGATTCAGAATGTATATGAGTGTTCATGTAAATAGTCCTATTATGCAACACATTTTTGAAGTACAAATATTCCATGTAGTCTCTAAATTTATATAAGCTCATATTTTTCAAATTTGAATATTACAGCAAGTATAACAATAAATTGAAAAATACTGTTGAAACTGCTGGACACTGCTGTGATGCCATGTCATCTACCACATACCAAAATGAATTTGATGAGTGCAATACACATAACTATTGGACCCATGAGTGCTGAGCTGTTCTCAAACTCACCATGTCCTTGATAGTGAGTCTACAGCTGTAACACAAGAGTGGCTTCAAGTCCTGATGTGAAGGCAACCTGAAATACAATTCAGAAAAATGTCAAAAGAGGCAAATCAAATCTTATCACATCAAATACATTCCAAGTACTGACTCAGCTTAAGTTAAAGCTTCTAAAAGAACACAAATGGAGGCCAAACCTCACCTGTTTGAGGAACAGCAGCCTCCAGGCCTACAACCCTGTCCCTCTGTGCAGCACTGCTCTGCAGACTGTGCATCTAGAGACGGGTCCTGAAGTTTGATCTGGGACAGCTGCTCAGATACCAAAGTAGCATGGAAGGCAGAAGCTTTATCTGCAAAAAAATATAAATATTATTCAAAACTCATAACCCTACTAGAAAGACAGGCTTACAGTGGTCACTGGTTTTTGGAACATGGTAGCTTTTCGCATTAGTGTAATAATCTGTTTTAAACTAGACTTTAAAATGGTAAGAGTAAAGGCAACTGGTTCACTGGAATAATTACACAATGAGAGTAAAGTAACCATACAGTAAGTACATTTTGAATGGAATGCTACAAGAATTGTGTGACGAGTGAGGCGGGGCCGAGAGCCGTGGGAATGGAGCGAGGCCGGTGGAGTAAATGTAATGAAGTTCTTAGATCGGGAAGAAGGACGCGGGAACCGGCGAACATTCGAACACTTTAATAATAAAATAAACAAACACTAAAGAAAAGCGGCAGCCCCTCACGGACGACTGCCGCACACAAAACACAAAATAAAATCCAGGCCTGGTCCTCTCTCGTCTTTCACTGTCGTCACTCCTCCTTTTATCCTTCCGAAGCTCCTCCGTGGGACTCGAGACCGGTGAGTGGCGCAGGTGTCGTTCAATATCATTTACTCCACCGGCCTCGCTCCGTTCCCACGGCTCTCGGCCCCGCCCCACTCGTCACAAATTGTTATGCTTTTGTTGGTTTAAATTATGACATAACTGACAGCACTATTTTTTTGTCTTTTACAGTCAGTAGCAATCTGGCAGCAAATGACACCCACATCTCATCAATGCACTAACTTTTGCCTGACAAGTTTTTTAAATGCATCCATGGTGTTTTAATGAGTATTTTACCCCATACATTTTTATGCACTTACGCAAAACTCATACTCTGAAGTGCAATCTGCACTAGATACATTTATTTCCACAGCTTGTATGCAACTAAATGATGTAAAACGGGAGCTTTATGAGACAAATGAGCATAGGCAAGAGAGAGAGAATTCAATTATTCCAACATGCACTCATCCAAGGCACTTTTATTTCATTAATGTTAAGTGTTTGAGACTTTGATGGAATTGACTTCCACTATGTGAATCCATGGGTTCATTGTGGTTTCTTTGACAGATTTGATTTCCACTGTGTGACTAAGTTTGTGCAAACCATTTATCCTGGGATGCAATGTAACAAAACTGATTATGGAAATATCTGATTAAGGAAAAATGCTTAAATATTGGGAAAAAAGGTAAAAAAGATTAGGTAAAAAAGATTATCGGTCAATCTTAAATGCACATCAAACTCTGAGTTAGGAATTGAGGACCATGTCAACGTGTGACAAACATGACCTATTGTTAGGTGTATAACCTACCTACTTTAGTGTCGAGAGTACAGAGACACAGCAGGCACTTGAAAGGCAGGTTCAGCGGTTTGACTTTGAGGGGGCATTACTGTATGAAGTTTCTCACTAGTTCTGGAGAAAAACCATTAAGACAAGTCAGACAAGCCGGTCTAGCCATCAATTTAAATGCAATTATTAGAGGACACCAACTGAATTCAGGGTCAGAGCCATTGTTTTCAGATCAATTACCTGTAGATAGTGCTAACAGTGGAGGGGAAGTCAGACTGTAGGTTGGTGACGAAACTCTCTGTCAGTCGCTGGATGCTGGCTTTATCGTGGGTCTGAAGTGAAAGGGGAGTTTACAGTTACAGTAAGCCTCAAGTCAAGTCTCATGTCATAGCCTTTATTTCCGGAGTCAAGTCCCAAATCATGATGAAAAGACTGGAATCAGATCTGTTGTTTCAGGTGACAAAGTTTCAAATCTACTTAGAATAACTCATGTTGGGAATTTGCGATGTCAATAGCTGTTAAAATATCCAAGACAGCGATCACACTAACTAAATACAGCAGTTTGGGCAGAGAGCATTCAGTCACCGGAATTATTTAATCAATTACGTGGGTTTTTAGTTCTCTCAGATGCATAACATCTGAAATATGAATGACACAAAAGCTGCAAGCACTTTCTTGAACAGGCAATCAGATTCATTTGTAATCAGAAAGTCTGAGCAACCTATCACTGACAAACACTAATGTGCAATTATTGTAATAAGTTTTTCTAATAATTGCACAGTGACTCAGATTTGACTCCAGTGTATGCTCACGTCAGTACAGGACACAACTTAAAAGCCTACTGTGGGAACCCATCTAAAGCGCTCTAGCACACTTGCTTGAACATTAAGTAGGACGGTCCACATGGGAAATTAGGAGGTGGTCTGTGGTACCATAGAAAAAAATAAATAATAAAAATACATATCCTCAAATATGTTCTCTGAGGAAGCAGTAGGTGAACCAATCCTTCCATGACCAGAAATAAAACAAAATACAATTTTATAAAAAGAAAGAGATTATTCACTATTCACTGCTTAGTTGATCACCTCTCTAATACAACGTAATAGTTATTCAAGCTCTCATTTTGTCAAGATGTTGTCATTACTGTATAATTGTCATGAGAACGAGATATTTTTGAGCTCAACTTGACATGGTAACAAAAACAACAGGAAACACAGGCTATGATGAATCATCACGTCTCCACAACAAAGCTTCGACTCTATAGCATGAGAGACATACATGACTGAAAGCATAATGATGTTAGCAGCAGAAGAAATGACAGTGATGCAGGAACAACTGAAAGACATTATTCTTTTCCTAATGACAGACTCTCACCTTGGTATCCAGTCCTGAGATAAAAACTGAGGGTACATTAAACATCCTGCTGTAGAAGGCGATATCTTTGGATGAATAGTCTCTCATGGGCCGCACTATCACCACATCCCCATACCGAGAATCGGAGAAACCCTACAAAACAGTTTCATGTTGATATAAGAAACATTTGGGCTTGACAGCACAGAACAAACTTTACTCACTGTATCTGAAGCCAGTGCAGCTCCCCGACCCAGAGCGATATTACTGAGCAGTTTGACAGCCAATCGTGAGCAGCTATCCCCCATCATGACCTTCGAGTAGCCGTTCTCACGGGCAACGTGCAGAATCAGGTGCTGCCTGTACAAATAAACATGTAGGAACTGAAATCTTTATAGCAGGGCATTGCTGAATTCTTGAATATAATTGGTTCAGAGATGCTTCAATGCGTTTGAGGTAAATAATGGCATTCTGCAGTCATACATTTTCTGTAGTATTATTATTGTGTTAACTAAAGCTAAAACAAATTGTTAAATTATCTAAACTAAAAAAAAAATTGTTACTTAATAAACATTTACTGAAATATAAAAAACTAACTAATTTTAGCTAGTTGCCAAGGCACATTTTCTATTTTTTTAGATTAAATTAAAGTACTAAAAGTACTAACTGAAGTATTAACTGGATTAAAAGCATAGTAACAAAATATATTTTTTTTGCTTTTTTTTTAAACAAACAAAAAAATGTATAACTCTCTCTGAGGAGTTAATTAAATCTATATAGATATTTTTTTAAATTATAAACTAATATAAAAAGACAAAAGTACACATCAATTACTTAAAACTTTTAATTAAAATTAAAATGAAAACAGAAAATGTACAAATTAAATCAAATTAAAAATATTAACAAAACTATAACAGTATATTAATGATACTAAAATAACGCTGATGACCACCAAACCATATAACTGACCATTTTCTTCCATATTTTATGGGAAAATATTCTAAAACAAGGTGTCCCAAACGGGTTTGACGGGTTTTGTGAAAGAAATTCGTCAGTTGATAAAGGTAAAAATTAATGAAATCACAAAATTTTAAATGTATTTATTGTAAAACTATTTATTCAATCAAAATAAAACGTAAAAAAATATTAAATACTGTTTCTTTAACTTCACAACCAATAACTAACATTACAGATGTGTGAACATTCAAATGTGTTGTTAAAGTATTAAAATATTTGTAAAAATCTCAAATATGTATTTTAGATCAAAGGATTTGGCTGACAAAAAAAGATTGCAAAGCCTTGTTCTAAAATGTAAAATCCCACATAACGACTTCAGTTATCATATTTACGGATGCAACCACGTTGATTTTGTATATTAAAACTAATATTTTTCTAACAAGATTAAACCAGACAAGTCTATAAAATCTCTTAATGCTTTCATACAGAAGAAAAAAAAGGATAGGGAAACTAACCAACTGGCATGGCCCAAATAGACGAAATTGTCTAAATCAAAAGTGGCTAAAGACATCATTACTATTTAAAAAGCTGCTTAACTTCCACTACAATCACTGTGAATGAATACTCAATACACAGTGGATAAGCCAGACACTCTTCTAGATCACTTCAGTTGAAGAGTGTAATATTAAAAGGACACATTACAGCAATGCCCTCCAAATACTGTCTTCTTAACTGTTAGTTATAGGCGAGAAGAAGCTTCAGAGAATGTACTGAGTGATATTCATTGGGAAGGCAAACGTCTCTAATCACTCTATCAGGGAAGCTTTAAGCTCTAAGAGAGGACTGATTGTCTGACTCAACACTCAAACAGACTTCAAAGATCCAGTTCTTCAGTGATGATTCAGTCTAATGTCACACAAAAGTGATCAGAGACGGGGTGAAGGGGTGCATGATGCAAAGAAAGACTATGAAAGCATCAAGAAAGTACCACAAAAAGCTTGGGGAAGGTGACTCAGCTGAGCCATTGTCATTATACAAAAAAATAAATAAGTAAAACACAAAGTGCTAATAAATCATCTTGTGCTTGGCAGTGCACTTCAAACACTTTTAAAGAAGTTGCTGCCTGCCAATCTACTAATCATTTAAAGTAGTTAAACTATAATCAAGTAAAAATTGAGAAGTTAGCACTGTCAGCCAGTCATTATCACAAAATGTTTCAAACAAAATGGTTTTATTTTGCGATAATGACTAGCTGGCTGAAAATGATTCCCTGCCAAATTAATAACTCCATGGACAGAAAAATACTGATGTAAGTTGAAATTATTGGTCACACTTTATTTTAAAGTCCAATTCTCACCATTGATGATGATGATGATGATGATGAAACCATATGACTTTTGCCTCAAACTAATTTGCTTCTTATTTATAGTTAGTAAGGTGGTTGTTAACATGGAAAATATACATTTTATCATAACGTCTGGTTTAGGACACAGTGTAAAACTTAATTATAATGGTCAGTTTCTGCATTCTGCTGTTATATAAATGTATTTGTATAACCATTAAGCTGTATTTTTGATCTTGTCCCAGGCAACAGTTTTTGTTTTTTTCGTTTACATGTCTGCTGCTTTACTCTGCACTCTTTTTCTTCTCGTACCAGTAATACAATAATTGGGTAAGAATATAGTATAGGGACCAATTCTCACTATTAACTAGTTGCTTATTAGCACGCCTGTTATTAACATTGGCTGTTTATTAGTACTTATAAAGCACATATTCTGCATGACCATATTCTACATCCCTTATCCCACCCAATACCTAAAGTTAAGGAAGAGTTTTCGTCCTCGCCATCGACAGCAATACACAACAAGCAACACAACACAAGATTCAATTTTTGGAATAGTTAATGATAAAATAAATTAATTAGAGTTGGAACATCATTGTGCATGACTTTAATAGCCATAATGAGAGTGACAATGGATAACGTTTCTTAGATCTCGAAAATAACTTCAAGGATTCTGTGAACTGCCAACACGCTCTTCTGATTGGCTCTGATTTGTTATTGTAGTACAAGTAGTGTCTTGAAGCTGTGACATGTCTGGTGTGGAAAACTACTTATCGCTAGAACTTGATCACATTGCAACTGTGCATCATCATTTTGTGATGCATTTTCATTTCTGATGCAGCGTTGCGCTCGCAATTTTGAAACCACAAGGCAACTCATCATTTAAAGTAGTTTCAGAGTTGTATTTATTTATATGGCTCAAAATCGAGAAGGATCTCTATTACGGTAAAAGCAAGTTGAACAAATACATTTACTAACACTTAATACAACTAGTAAACACCATTAACCGAATTAAAAGCATAGTAACTTTGTATAAAAATGTGTATTTCTACATAAAAAAGTCAAATGTTGTACAGGGACTCAAGTTTTGTGAAATGATTCAGTGAGATTAACTTTCTGAACAATTTGCTAAAATAAATCAGATTAACAGAGTTTGCTAGATAACTGCCTCACTCAAAAAGGAAAGAAAATAAAATAAAAAAATAAATTATTTGCTGGAAACTCACCTTAAGGTTTGTAACATATCCTCTTTGGCTGTGAGTGTCTTCAGTGATGAGAACAGTCTCTTTAATGCCAGCTTGTGTTCGGGGAAATATGCAGAGTCCTCTATACTGAGCTGAGCCGCAACACTGGCTACATTCTCTTCTGTGAGTGTCTGTTTTTCTTTGATATACTGATCCACGGCTTGTTTATAGCTGGGATTGGATGGGTCTGGATCAGATGTGCCAGGCACCAGTACAGAGGTAGGCAGACTGAAAACCTAAAACACAGTCAAGACATTCCACCAGTCAGAGTCTCTCTGGAGATGCAAACAAACCCATCAAACAGTCAAAGTGATCCTCTGAAAGTACTGCAGCTGTGATTCACATCATTAAAATGTGGACTAATAATGTAATGATTGATTATTTGATTTTAATTAGTACACAGAGGAAAGAAAATTAGTCTGTTAACGTATTGGGTCGGTTTACCTGCTCTAGAGGAACTATAAAGTAAGGGAAGCCAGTCTCTGTAAAGATGCTCTTCAGCTGAGCGTTATACCTCTGACGCTCCTCTGCACTCCGGCCACAAGCTCCGCCATCTAATAAATGCAAACGTCATCAATGATAAAGCATACATTTCAGAAACAGGAATAATGTCCGATTTGTCCAATTCAAAGAGATTTACCGTCTATGTATATGATTCCAGGCGCAAATCTTAACTTTTTGGGAGCCTCCCGACTCAGCCCCTGAAAAAAGAAAGCAGAAAGTCACATTTATTCATACCGTGCTTTAAACAACACAGATCGTCTCAAAGCAGCTCACAGTAATTAACAGGAAAATAACAGTGTTAATTTAATCAATTATGAAACAAATTCAATTTCAGCTGCAGAGCAGCTCTTCGGAAGACAACAGGGTCATTATTCAGCTCAAGTAAATTCAGTGTTGATTCAGTTCAGTTCAATAACAGTGTCAATGCTGCAATGTCCATTAATTATGAAATAAATTTAACTATAAGCTATAAGGAAACAGTGTCATTATTTAGCTAAATTAATTTCAATAACAATGCTGACGTTGCAGAGTTAGTGTCATTATCTAGATTAATTCAGTTCAAATGTTGTTCTCACCTGATAGTGTCAGTGCAGTTGAATTGATAATATATGATAGTAGTGCATCTACTAGTGTATGATCATCATGATAGTAGTGTAAAAAAA
Source organism: Ptychobarbus kaznakovi (assembly GCA_027422405.1). NCBI lineage: Eukaryota > Metazoa > Chordata > Actinopteri > Cypriniformes > Cyprinidae > Ptychobarbus > Ptychobarbus kaznakovi. Next base: position 34,062,990 of record CM049798.1, read on the forward strand.
ATTATAATAAATCTTGGGAGAAACAAAGCTCAGTCGAGGGTCCAGTTCTCCTTTGGCTTAAATGATCTAAAAATGAACTAAAATAAAGTAGAGAAATAAAGACTGCTGGAACCAAGCCTCAAATGGTAAGTTGTTTTAGATTGCTTGTTAGAGCTGGTAGACCACTTTAAATAATCAGCAAACATGTTCCTCACACACTATGACCATTTTGTTTTATAAAAATGCCTAGAGAGCAACATGGTGTATTTACCTCTTGAACTTGTGAGAGCATTGCGCAAGAGGCTGCGCCACCAGAAACAGCAAGAAGAACCTAAGAAGGGCAAATAGTGAGAAGGTCAGTGAACAAACAATTCATAGAAGTTCAGCTGAAACTAAAGAGATGAGCAGTCAGTGTAGATGGTGAAGGATCTAAGGAATGTAGCATCGAGAGAAACCATGTCTTGTGTTTTATGTTCTTTGTGCTTTTATTATTAATTCAAGCATCTACATCATTTATTATTAAAGCATTTATGTAATTTTTCTTATATTTTAGATTACTTATTATTTCCATGCTCTTGCAATGTTTTCTATGGTTGATACATTTAATTATTATTATTATGGTAAAATAACACTTTTTATATTTGTGCAGGATAGACAAAATACCAGATGAAGTCCAGTTCAGACAAAGTTTGGATGAAGTCTGGAGTCTAGATAAAGCAAAGATGAATTTCAGACAAAGATTATTCAATAAGCCTGGCTAATTCTTAATGATCATCACTTTGTCTCCTCCAGGCTTATTAGAAACTTTTAGTAATTATAGTTTTGGGTACAAGATTTAATATTCCTGGCATGGCGATTCAATCTAAAACTTTCGGTACAATATAACAATGTCAATAAAAATGTATTTAATTTACAGGTTTCTCACTCTTCGACCAATGAATTCTCACTGATTTGTCCATGTCCTTTTCAGTCATTACTGGATTAGGATTTTTTTAAATCATCGTCATTCAACCATTTTGTGAACCAGGAACTGATTCATTGAAAATAAACTAAACGTTGCTGCAGCTGCAAACTAAATCCTGGGGTTAAAATATTTTAGAGTAGAACATAACTAGAAAAAACAACAACAACCTAATCAATATAATTATTACTAATTCCCTGATATTTTCTGGTTTTCCATGATATAAACAAGGAGGTAAAAAGACCATAAACCAAGGAGGTAAAAAGACCATTACCGTCTTACTCATATATATATATATATATATATATATATTTACCTTCTCCTGAGGAAAAATTACACGATTCTTTCCCAGCATGGCCCGGAACTTGTGTATGAAGTACTCCTTAAAGCAGGACCTAGTAAACAGATAGATACAGTTTTTGATAAGACTGCATCATATATTAAGTGTAAGTGACACATTGAGAAGATTAATGAATGACCTACTGGCAAAAAGCATCATTGACCCGAATGATGAGCACTGCAGTTCCCTCCTTACATTTCATACACTTCCTGTTAAACCTAAACATGTGTGACACATATAAAGGAGTTTGAGCAATTAGTCAAGAAGAACAACAAAATGTATTAATCACTGTAGTGCTATAGTATTCTTTTAGTACCATATTAATGTGCAAGAACATGATTGCGATTCAGTATCATGCCGTGTGTCAAGTCAGCGCTATTAATAATACAAATTGTGTCAAAGCAACTGCACAATATCAAAATAGGAAAATAGTGTATCACTAATGTAAATTGATAAGATTAAACGCCTATTTTAGACGTCCAAAACATTGTAAAACCATTCTTAATTCGTTTCTTAATTATTTGTGTCAAACAGAGGTTGTTCAGCTTACGTCGGCACAGGTATCTTCTCCTGGTTACTCTCCAGACCATTATAGTCTTCTTCAACTTGACACATGACCGCTTCAAATTCACAAACAAAGACAAAACGGGTCCAACCATACGATGCTTTTCTTCAGCCCGTTTAGAAGTGTGCAATTCTCTCAATACTTATTCAAGGGAATCGTTTATCTGACATATATTGGCGTAAGCTTGTTTTCACGTGTGTGCGCATTACGTATTTTCCTGACCCCTTTTGATGACGTGCGTGACCACGCCCACATGTTTCCGTCGTTTGATTACTTCAGTGTTATTAAGGCTATTTTTTTGTTTAATTTTCACATCGCCTGACATTAATGTTTTAATGTTATCCGTTTTCTTAATATATTATGTTTATTTTCTGTGTAATTATTAGTAAATACCATACACATACACAAACTTCTTGATTTGGAAAAACAGCAAAGCATTTTTTTATGTATTTTTATGTTGTTGTTTTTTATTTTCAGAAATTTGTAAAATGATTAATTTTGTTTATTGACATTAAAACTGTTATACAATTCGTATGAAACTCCTATATCATTCGAATATAAAATATTAAAATACGTGTTGTTGCTGTTGTTATTATGTATTTGTATGTTTAGTGATATTTTAGCTGTAAGTTAGTGTATGCATCGTCTGACTTTAATGTATATTAAAGATTTAGCGTTTTCAGTCAAAAATAAATATTCAAAATATTCTAATATTATCGCTTTTCATCATATAAAATCATTTTCATTCCTATGTTGTTTTGTTTTTTTTGACAACGTAGACCATTAATGTTGACGCCATCTATCTATGCTCCATGGAATTGTTATGGATGCAACGTCTGGGAAATGTAGGTCTATTGAACAGCCACTCGCTGTAAATGATCACAGTAAAAACTACAACTCCCATAATTTTGTTGGTCTAATCGGATCGAGACCGTACCGTTAAAGCTACCTTGTAATGTTTACTTCTTTGGAACAACGGCGTGTCCTCCTTGGTTAACACTGTTGGAGATCGCAGATGCGGTATCTAATGTCGTGTAAATCACACATTCCCTGCGAGACATTCGTTAAAACGGAATCCTATTTGCATCGGCAGTATTAGTGGCTCATCTTGCGGTCCGTGTTCATGATGGCGATGTTCCGCAGTTTTGTGTCTGCTGCTCAGCTCAGGCAACATCAGCAGCAAAATGGAGCCGCAGCAGCCGCACCTGGGGAGAGCTTGGAGAGCCAGTTCTCCTGTCCCATCTGTCTGGAGGTGTACCACAAACCTGTCAGTATCGCAAGCTGCGCTCATACGTGAGTATAGACAATGGCATTTCTTCAATTTCCATTTAACGTTAGTGTCTCTGTTGTAGAGGCAAAACATCAATTTCGAGTGGCCACTTTGCCATTGGCATTCATGTATGTACACTTCTACACTAACGTTATGTGCTTTAATTGTAAAAAATATTTAATGTGGAAAAAAATCACCAATCCCATTGTTTTAGACTTGAATAGTAGATTAAATCCTGCATAACCACATACGCTTTCAATATGAGTGTAATTATTTAATTGAAGATACATTTTGTAATGTCAGTCTTTGAAGATGGAAAAACGGTTTGCATCCCTTTGTGCTTGCACGACTCCAACATCATGTTTCTTTGTCAGCCTTGTGGCATAAAGTATACTCGACATCTGCATCTTTTAATTTGTTTTATGAACTTACAAATGCATTTTATGAACAAAAAAATTTCGATAGAAATATTATATCCGTCAGTTGGGAGAACAAAGCGAGAAGCCTGTGATCGATATTTCATGGTGACGTCTGTTTCGGTTCTTTGGAAAGAATCATCCGAACCGAATCGCGAATCTGAACCGAGTTTAGTTTATCGACTGATCTTTATGTTCGTTTTAATTTTCGTCCGTTGATTGGTAGCACAGTTAGGTTTACTGTAATTAAAATTGTAGTAGCTGATATTTGCTTATTGTGTTTGTAAAATTAATTTATCCTGGGACACTTTTGATGCAAAACTGAAATGAGTCACTGAATCTGTTTCTGAAACAAGTCATTGAAACGAACGTTCAAGAGAACCGATTCACTAAAAAATAGTGAACTTTCCGATCTTAATACCCAGAAATTCTGCGGTTGCCTTGGCAGATACTGTCACTCACTTTAAGTTTTGAAACACAATATTATTATTACTTTAATTCAGAAAGCCTCTTACAGTATGAAAATAGTACTCTGTAATATAACAATACATTTTTGCTTAATGTATTATCTATTCATGAGTTAAGTGAATACATTTAGATTTGTATGCCAATTCTTTGTAATGTTTACAATGTTATTTATTCTTTTGTAAGTAGTGTTTACTTTTTAACAATGCTATAGTACAGGTACATTACAAAAAAGACGGTTTCATTTGTGAAAAAAATATCTGGAAGTGACATTGTAGAATGACACATTGGCAGTATTGTTACACATAATTAAGGAAGAACTGAAGAAATGTTCATAGAGGGAAACAATTTTGAGACAAGAGGTCTGAAATGTATATAATATAGAACAGTATATAAAATAACCCCCATTTGCTTTGGATGGCTGAATTGGTCGCTCTTTGATCAATGGAGCTGTATTGTGCTCCATAACAATAGATGCATTTGAACTGTCAGTATTTCAGCTACTGCAATCCTCAATATATGCTAATTTATTCACTTTTCAAAAGTCTTTACTTTTAGTCTTCACAGTCAATCAAATAAAGGCAGCTCGTTTTTGAGGGATTTTATTTTTATTATGTAGAAATTAATGAACAAGTCAAACACTGCAATTTGTGCCTTTTGATAACTGACATGTTTTGGTGCTTTGCTGCACTGTATTTTGTGAAGAGTGAAGCTTGTTTGCTTAGATTGCTTTTCACCTGGAGGTCTGAGTAGCATTACTGGGAGGAGGAGACTGGTTATCGCTGCCTGTTTCATGCTGAAACACCCAGGGACCGCCCTTGCCTTTTTACTGCCCTTTCAGGAAAAAATGAATTTTTGATGAGGGAAACACTGTAACCTTCACACAGCTGCTTGTAAACCTGAGGGATCTTTTTTTCTTTTCATGATAATTGATGCTTAACCCTGAAAAGCCTGACATATGAAATAATAGTCAGAAAAATCAGAAATTTAACTTTTTCTTAAACCTATAAAAAGTACATGTGTTAGGCTAATTCATTATCGTATATGCTTTTATACAGTTGTAGATATTTATATGGCTAAAAAGTAGGATGACATTCTGATGTAAGCCAGTGAGATCTTTCTAGCAGTATAGCAGACTACTTGAAATGCATATAAATATCAGCTTTCACTCTATATCTCTCAATAATATTTAAATGCTTAGTTGTATATGTTTAAAGTGCTGTAGTTTTATTGCTGGGGGCATATAATGCAAATGCAGTGCAACACAATGATGATTGTGAGATATTTAAATTATTGAAATAGAATAAAATATGGTATATTGAGAAGCATTTAAATGCTTTTAATGATGAGGAAGGTATAATACAAATTCAAGGTGTACCAAAACAAATAACGATGATGACAATATGCAGAATGGCTTGACAAAAGCGGAACCAAAGTCAAAAAGTCCCAAAGTTTAAAGGGGACCAATTATTCTCCTTTTTACAAGATGTAAAATAAGTCTCTGATGTCCCCAGAGTGTGTATGTGAAGTTTTAGCTCAATTTTTTTTTATAGCTTGTTAAAATTGCCACTTTTAGGGTTTGAGCTCAAACGCTCTGATGTTGAGTATGTTTCTTTAAATGAAAATGAGCTGTTGCGCCAGGATAAGAAGGCGGAGCTTCAAAAGCTTAAGCTGGGCATCAGCAGTGCTATCCTTTGCAAATAAACATTCCCCTATTAGTACAAGCCAGTTATCTTTACAGAATATGTACTCCGTTTCAAAGTCAGTCATCGGATTGTACTGTGCATAATAAATTCACGTTTATGAATTACACAGACAAGGAGCACAGGATAAAAATAATAACATAGCTGGTATCATGATGCATGGCATGCTATCACAAACTTTATAAGTACCACTCGTGATTATGAGCTCAACAAACTCAAGCGATCGACTCACATTGCTTTCATATGCAACTTTTTACTACCACATTCCTATTCATGATCATTCATGAAGACATCACCAGTGACAACATAGACAATGGTAGCTTTAGCATCATTAGCCTTACAGAGTGCCAAGAAGATCTTTCAGAAGGGCAATTTGTAAAACAGAAATGTGTGACACACACTTTGTCTGGAGCTGACGTTCGTGCACGAAGCGTTGGTGTTGATTCCTACACGTATTGGGGACTTTACCGATTTTTTTCCAGGACATTTCCTTAGACAATGAAACTTAACCACAGTGTCCTCTGCTCAGATGGAGGGAGTCTATGGAGACTCCTATGTTCGTTAGTGCATCCCAAAACACAACACTTGAAAAACCTCTTTGGCGCTGACCTTATGGCAAGCCGTTTTAACATTTAAAACTTTGTTTTGACTATCCATAAATATCTCTTGCAGCAACAGCAAGTAATCAGCAATGGAGGCAGACCACAGCTTCTCAATCAGGGCTGTGTCTACAGGGCAGCGTCACAAATGGGCAGGACTTTTTCCCTCAGTGACGTGAACCGAGGGAGAATCTGAAACCGCTCATTCTGAGAGACTGTTTATTATTTTGTAGATTATACAAAAATGAGTAGGTGGATTTTTACCATTACAGGCTGGTTGTTTTCAGGCCACACAACTGAGTTCAAACACCTTATAAAAGGATTTTTGCACAATAGGTCCCCTTTAATATTATGTTTAGAGAATTTAACAAATGGGAACCTAGGAATATAGTGTTGTTCACCTTAGCAAACATTACCTACTGGTTTTAGTGTTATGAAATTTGAGTTCTAATTAATTTTATGCATTTAAATAGGGAAGTTGTCACTGAAGCACATGCACTAGCCTGAAAACAATAAGAGGCAAACAGGCTTCACTTGTCTACATGTTTATTTTCTAATGCATCCCTGTTCTACCTGCCGAATACAGATTAGATCATTTTAAAGTGGGTAAAAAAAAACTGCCCTAATCCTTATCTCTCCATGCCAACATCACCATATGTTCCTAGATACAGGTGAGATTGTAGCACGTTGATTAAACTGTAGTTGACCGCCCTCATAAATAATGGGGGCTGCGTTCTGATGCTGTCTTTGGTTTTGTACAAAACTGCCCACACTCATATAACACATTCATATAACACATTCAGGGGATGTGCAATGCTGTGGCTAATCTCAAGAGTAGGAGGCATATGCCTAAAGATTTATCCTTTTTAAGCCCTTCTTGTTTTGCCTTCCATGTTGCTTTCTTAAGTCAGAAAAGATTTGGTAGTTTCCCTGTGATCTTTGAGATATTAATTTGGTTTAATTCCACAAGGATCATGTCAGGTTGACATGAGGATGACTAAATGTCATCTAAATTCTTTTCAGTTGATTGTCCCTGTTCATCCAGTAGTCATAACTGATTTGCTGAAAAGCAGGTACGTTAATAATCTTGATTATAATTGGTGATCCACAAACATTCCCTCTCAATTGTACTCACTTATTCACACCTGCTGTGGCTCAGAGCTGTTTGAATCATATAGGGTCGTGATAAAACATATTCTTTCAAACATATTCTCTCTCTCTCTCTCTCTCATAAGTGAATTTGCAAAACCCAATAAACGCCCCTTTAAAAAAAATATTTTACTGCAGAAGCTGACAATCGCCCTTGTTGTTTGTGAACAGAAGCCGATAAGTCCATTTTAGCGAATCAGTGTGCTGTATTTGCATTTGGTCTCGTTCTGTATCACGCATCTAGTCAGTGTTTTTTGCTTGCTTGGCCATTTGTTGTGGGAAAAATAAGGAAAGTGTGTTCAAGCGCCTGCAGAAAACAGTGTAAAGAAATACTCTTTGAGAGAAGCAGTCTTTATCAGCAGAAGTTAAAAGCAGCTCGTAAGTGTATTTACTTGTCTCATTAGTGTTTAGCCCAGTTGTCGTTGCTAGGAAACGCTTGATTTGTTTACTGTGTGGAGACGTGTTGATATTGTGTTTGGTCTCATTCTGTATCGCGTATCTAGTCAGTGTCTGCGCTTGCTTTGCCATTTGTTGTGGTAAAAATAAGGAAAGTGTTTTCAAGCGGCAGCAGAAACAGTGTAAAGAAATACTCTTTGTGTTCAAGGTTTTTTATTCGTCACATACTCAATTATACAGAATATAATCACTAGTGAAATGTAAGTCAGGTTAGGTCCGCTCAATGGACAGTACAAAATATGTAACACAACACAAGAGGATAAACATAAATATAGGTAAAAAATAAAGAGTAAATTGTGCAATAAAATAAAATGTGCAATACAGTATACTGTGGACTTAATAAATAATAATATAAGCAGGGATGTGCAAGAGGAATGTGCAAACATGTTGTACAGGGTATATACACATAGCAGCAATATGGATGATGGAGAATAGTGAATATCTTACAGTTAATTAAATTGAGTCTTGTTAATGTTATTAGACCGAGTTCGAGTTTAGGAGCCTGATGGCCTGAGGGAAGAAGCTCCTCCTAAGTCTCTCAGTTTTAGCCATCATGCTCCAGAAGCGCTTGCCCGATGGCAGTAAAATGAAGAACCAGTGTGATTTGAGTCTTTGATGATTTTAGCAGCTCTGCTTTTGCAGCGTTTGAGGTAGATGTCCTGCAGAGAGGGAGAGCAGACCCTGAGATGCGCTCAGCTAAGCGCACAACTCTCTGCAGAGCTTTGCAGTCCTGATTTGAGGCGTTACCATACCACACTGAGATGCACTGAGTCAGTACACTTTCTATGGCCCCTGAATAGAAAGTTTTCAGGATTGCTGGTGAGACCCTGAATTTTCTCAGCTGTCGCAGATGATACAGTCTTTGCCTGGCTTTCTTGACCTGTGTTTGAATGTGTGCAGTCCCAAGTCAGGTCCTCTGAGATGTTTACACCGAGGTACTTGAAGCTGCTCACCCTCTCCACAGGGGTCCCACTGATCATAAGACGAGTGTAGGGCCGCTGCTGTCTCTTCCTGAAATCCATGATAAGCTCTTTAGTTTTGCTCACGTTAAGAGAGAGACAGTTGTCCTGGCACAATGATGTAAGTCTCTCTACCTCATCTAAGTATGCGGTCTCATCATTGTTGGAAATGAGGCCCAGAACCACAGTATCATCAGAAAATGTAACAATAGAAGTGGAGCTGTGAGAGGACACGCAGTCGTGTGTGTAGAGAGAGTAGAGCAGGGGACTCAGGACACAACCCTGTGGGGCTCCTACGTTCAGGGTGATGGAGTTGGAGGTGAACTGGCCCATCTTCACCACTTGAGGTCTGCCGGTGAGGAAATCTTGAATCCAGTCACAGAGTGAAGAGTTTAGGCCGAGGTCTGTGAGTTTAACAGCTAGCTTGATGGGGACTTTTGTATTGAAAGCTGAGCTATAGTCAATGAAAAGCAGCCTTACATAGTTGCCATTTTTGCTGTCAATGTGTGTGAGGGAAGAGTGCAGGACCTGAGAGATGGCATCGTCAGTAGACCTATTTGGGTGGTAGGCAAACTGAAGAGGGTCCAAAGTAGCAGGGATGGAGGAGCAAATGTGGTTCTTTAAAAGTCTCTCAAAAACCTTCATGAATATTGATGTGAGGGCAACTGGACGATAGTCATTCAGACAAGAGGGTTTACTGTTCTTAGGCACAGGGATGATGACAGATTTTTTAAAGGAGGTGGGAACCACAGAGGTAGCAAGGGACTCATTAAAGATGGATGTAAACAAACCAGCAAGCTGATCAGCGCAGGACCTCAGAACACGGCCAGTAATCCCATCAGGTCCGGCTGCTTTCCTGATGTTCACTCTCTTTAGTTCCCTCCGAACCTCATCCTCCGACATGGTGATAACATGATCATCGCTGCTCTGTCTGCTGCTTCCTGACGCGCTGATCGGCAAAGTCGCGCTGCCGCCATTGCATTCAAAGCAGCCATAGAAGGTGTTTAACTCTTCGGCCAGCAACGGATCTGCTCTTACCTCTGCGGAGGATTTATTTCCAGAGGAACAGATGGTCTTCAGTCCCTGCCACATGCGTCGAGAGTCAGTGAGCTGAAAATGAGACTCAATTCTCTTGAGTTTAGCAGCTCTAACTGCACGTCGTAGAGCATAGCATGATGCTTTGTACTCCCTTATGTTTCCCGACAGAAGACCGGCGTTGTATGCGGCAGTGCGGTGGTTAACCGCATCACGGATTGTTCTGTCCACCCATGGTTTCTGATTGGAGAATGTCCTTATAGTTACTGTTTCAGTGGCTTGCTCGGTTAGCATGTTGACAAAGCTCAATGCTACATCCGTGAACTCGCTGATGTCAGATGAACTCGCCCGGAACATGTCCCAGTCGACGTCATCAGGAGCCGCCTGTAGAATAGATTCAGAGTGGGAGGACAAGCGCGTAACTGTGGTGACGTGAGTCTCTCCTCTCTGCGCTGGCTGAGCTTTTGTTTTCAGAGCAGCCCCACCCCTGCCCAGCCCCACGCTTTTTCTTTCCAGGGACCTACGAGGAAAAAGCAGGCCGTTGGTTTGTGCAGTGCGCTGAAAATAAACCAATGGCTCGGCAGTGGAGCTGCTGGGCAAGAGCTCTACGAGACTTGAAGCCTTTGATCGCAGTGGATCAAGACCTCACTCTGCTTGGCCCGACTCTTCTCAGCAGATGCAGCAGCTGACGGATTCCCTGCCGCTATCGGTGACTCTCTCTTCAGGAGCAAATGGCGTTGTTGCAAATGCTGCGCCATTTTTATCACTGCAGCATTTTTGCCGCCGCCCATGCTGAAACAGCACTCACCGGGACGGAATGTCACCACTGTGGTGACGTGAGTCTCTCCTCTCTGCGTTCGTGGCTAGCTTTGTTTTCAGAGATTAACCCCGCCCCTCACGCCCTCCCGCTTTTTCTTTCCAGGGACCTACGAGGAAAAAGCAGCTGGGCAGAGGATCTCAGCGCTCTGAGATGAGTGAGCTTACGCCAGCTGTACCCCCGCGTACCTCACTGTCTCCCCACAGAGAGTTTTCACCCGTTCTCTTCACCCACATGGACCAGCATCCCTCTGCGGCTGCGAGCGATCTGGTCTCATTTGGTGGAAGCGATGATGGCGAGATGGATGACAGCCTGTCATTGGCGGCTTCAGATGCGGAGGAGCTGTAGGGCTCGTACCACGACCCCCCTCCTTGCATTCTGCACAGCCCAGCGCATCCTGTCTAACGCTGTGGAGGAGCTGGGTTTGGAATGTCTCCCCCAGAGGAACCGTCCCGTAGCCGCCTGGATGAATGGTTCTTGCCGGGGCGCCACCAAGCCCCTCGTCAACAAGCTTCGCCATTCTTCCCAGAGGTCCACAACGAGATCACCAAATCTTGGCGTGCACCCTACTCGTCCCGCCTACGTGCCTCTTCTTCCTCCGCCCTCACTTCGGTCAAAGGTGCATACGACAGCCTGACTCATTTGATGTGATATGAGCTAACTGATCGTTACACATAATCACCATTGGTAGCGCGATTTATTGTAACGTTAATGCTTTTTTCCTCAGTTGGTCAGAACAAGTGTGGCAGACTTGTTACTTATTCAGATGGCAATATACGGTGAAAATTCTTATTTGGGTCATATATTCCAAGACGTAGGCGAGAATCTGTGATTCCTGAGTACAGTATCCACACCGGTGCAGTAACTGACAGCCACACATTCACCTCAAAACATTAGATTAATCCGCGCTGGAGCCGTGCCGACTCCCAACCCCACGCACGGAAGATAATTCCGCAAGTTACTGTAATTCCAGGTTTTCAAACATAAATGGCGACAAAGAGCAAAACTTACGGACTGCAGCTTTAATTAATAGAAGACAAGTGGTTTTAGAGGTTAAGATAGTTAATCATATCATGGGCTTTTATGCTGAGACAACTAAGTAAATCATTCATGTTATCATTTCCCTGAGAAGTGTAAACACTGGCCCTTTTGGCGCAATCACAGCATTACTCTGTTTGTTTGAACATCCTGACCAGCTTGAGACAGCAATGTAGGCTCAACCTCAGGCGAGATCTGGGTGTTCAACTTATGGTATCTACATTGTATCATCTTGTTATATTTTGGTTGTATTTTCCTTTTTTGTTAGGTCTTCAGAAAATTGAAACAGAGTAGGGTGCATACGCCTACAAAATTATCCTTTTTAAGCCCTTCTGGTTTTGCCTTTCATGTTGCTTTCTTTAATTCAAGTCAGAAACGATTTGGTAGTTTCCTTGTGATCTTTGAGATATTCATTTGGTTTAATTCCACAAGGATCATGTCGGGTTGACACGAGGAGGACTAAATGTCAACTGAATTCTTTTCGTCCAGTAATCATAACTGATTTTCTGAAAGGCAGAATACGTTAATAATCTTGATTTATGATTGGTGATCCACAAACATTCCCTCTCAAATGTACTCACTCATTCACACCTGCTGTGGTTCATAGCTGTTTGACTCTTATAGGGTCGTGAACTCGTGATAAAAAATATTCTCTCTTCAGAAAACTTTGTTTAAAGTTAAGTCTTATCTTGGCTTTTGCTAAGTGCATCAGATGGTTGATGGAGTTTAGAACTTAACATTCCTGGTTCAGTGACACATTCAAGCACAACACTTGAAGCTTTCTCTGGAGCTATTGAATTAATCACCACAGTTAAACGAGGTGCCAACCATAGGTGCAAACTGCTCACCTTTTGGTGAAAAGTCACCTTTTTGAGATCAAAATAGGTCACCTACGAGATTCGTGCAGATCAGATGAGTGTTTTGATGGGGGGAGGGGGGTTTTTTTTACAGAACCACACGTTTCTTTACAACGTGGATTTGCAGTGTTGAGTATTGTAGCCAATCACAGGCATCTCTGTTGAAAGCAATGGCCAGTCAGAGGTGTTTTCTGTAGGTTAGTCAGAATCCACTCTGAGCTCATTTTTATTTTTGCAAGTAGAGTTCTACATGCTTGCAGATCTATCTATTAGAACAGGAGAGAGATAAAAGCATACACCTGGTGTAAATAAGAGATTGATTGTGTAGTTAGTCATTGATTATATCATTGAGTTTTCACGTGATAAAGCTCAGTCAGTTGCGATATAAGATGAGACCTTTGCTCAGTTTCTCTACATAATCCATTGACAATTTGAAGAAAAGTTTTGTTTGTCTAATAGGACCAAACATATACTGTTTCAGGAGGGACAAACGCGAGTGTAATAAATTATGGGTATGAATCCGCTAAATTGCGTGTCTTTGTCACCTTTTTCACCCATGATGTGTTTGCATCCCTGGCCAACACATGAATCCTGATGTGTTAAGAATGATTGAGGAGGGTACTTAAGGTGAGGAAGAGACGATGATGAAAGGAACTAGCAGCGGATGAATGAGAGAGAACGATGAATGGAAGCATAGATTTTTAAAAAGCTTGGCAATAGGTACTAGTGACTGCATGTACTAGATGAAATATCTCTATAACCACCAAGGAGACTCAGAAATGTAAGAATATTGCAATTGAATACTAGGATCATATACATGTTACATATAGAGTTGTGGCCAGAATTATTGACACCTTTGGTAAATATGAACAAAGAAGCCTGTGAAAATAATCTGCCTTATGATCTTTTATTTAAAAAACCCCCACTAAAATCTAACCTTTCATTGAAGTAAAATGGTAGAAAATGGGGGGGGGTTCTCATTATGAAATAAATGTTTTTTTCTTAAATACATGTTGGCCACAATTATTGACACTCCTTGAAATTATGAAATTCTTTCGTACTCCAGGGTGACTATGACATGCAAATTTCCTGTTTCACAAGAATATAAACATGAGGGAAAACAAAGGCCAAATTCCCTTAATCATCCATCACAATGAGTAAAACCAAAGAATATAGTTCTGATGTGCAGCAAAAGGTTGTTGAGCTTCACAAAAAAAGAGAGAAAGTGGCTGTAAGAAAATATCTAAAGCATTGACATTTCAAATTTCCACCATCCGGGCAATAATTAAGAATTTCCAATCAAATAAAATGTTACAAATATGCTCTGAAGAGCACATGTATGGAGTCAAATCAATGCCACATATATTTGCAACAAATTGAACTATTGCAAAAGAAAAGTTAAGTATTGAGGAAAAAAAAGTGCTTTTTGTAAACAAAAATAAAGAATGGCAATAGAAAATAAGTTTTGCAAACAAAAATATTTGCAAAATATAAATGAAACGGAGCAAAAGCAATGATTTTGCAATACATATTTTCCATGGTCATATCTACTAATTTATTTGCATCGCTGCTTTTATTTTCTGTTTCAGTCAAGTTTGACCTTGTGATACAGTTTTTCCCTTTGCGCTTCACATTTCTGTGCGTATCACTTTCTGACATTGTTTTGACATGGGGGTGGAGTCAAGGGACAGGGGGGCGTTTTATTTGAAATACAATTAGGTATATTTATTTTTCACTGGGGTTGTGCAAACATAAACACATTTAGGTATATCGGGGTTGCATTCCATTCAAAAACAAAATTAATCCACTGCATCTTCAGCGGCTCAGATGTCGGGAGTAAATGACGACTGCTATGTTCATTATTCCCTCTAACAACGAAACAACTCAATCGCTTAGGAGTCATTCTTGTCTACACCTGCTTTGGCATCGAAACAGTGGCGGACTGTTTACAGCTTACTCAGGGAGGGTAAAAGGTAACACAGCAGTGTCTGTCAACATTTATGGGAGGGGACTGTGCAAAGGGGCCAGCTTTTTCCTTAAAAAGTGCTTATGATTTGTGGGGATAAAAAAAAAAAGCACTTTGTGGATTTTTATCATTATAGGGTGGTTGCGTGTACACACATTCCCAAGACACATTTATTTTCAAACTGAATTTTGCATCTGATGTCCCCTTTAAGCTTACACTGTGAGAAACATGAACAAAAACAATTTAATTAATACTTATTTAGCATATAATCGCCAAAAAATATCTTTATCACAGTAACACTAATACAGTATATCAAAACAGCAATAAGAATCTTGGAACACTTTAAATGTTCAAATAATAGCTACACTGATATGACATTGCATAAGTGGTTGCTTGTGCTCAGTATTATTTGTGTATTATTTATTCCATATTCTTAAGTTTAGAGAGTTGAATGACCATAACATTAGGGCTGCAACTAGGGGTGGGCGATATGACCAAAATCTTGTATCACGATATGACAAATTTTATATCACGGTAACAATATATATCACGATATAGTGATTTTTTTTCTTTTAAAAAGGTTATTATATTAAAATCTTTAATACCATATAATTTTCATAATCCTTGTCACTAATGCCAATATCAAACTAATACAAGCCTAAAGAGAGAGAGAGAAAAAAAACTCAACCTCACTGAAGATAATAAACAGTCAGTGATAAAATAAGGATAAGAAACTAATTGCAATAGGACAAAAAAATACAATAAATAAGAAACACTACATGCATTGTGTAAATTATTAGTCTTCACTGTGTTAATTATATCTATCGATCTATGATAGATATAATTAACACGTATCATGTATAGATTTTATACATATTATAAATATATCATTATTATTGTTATTTTTTATTTATTCTCATTAAAGTTACACAAGTGATTTAGTCAAGAGCAGTGCTAGCAGTGTGCTATGATTAACATGAACGAATATTGGACAGCTTCCCCTTTAAGACCGAAGTCCGATCCAATATAGCTAAGTTACTGTTACATATGTGCTTAACCTAAATCACTGTGTTTATGAGGATACTTGCAAAGACGGGGATTCTGACACATATAAGTGTGTTTATGTAATTGTTCAAAGTAAAGATGCTCCTCTCACACAGAAAGAGACCGCGCACACATATAGCTCTGTTGTTTGATTTTCAACGGCTTATCGGTTGTTTTAAAACTGCAGTGCTTAAAAATGCGTGACCGTGCTACAGATGTTGTCCCTCGTTTAGGAACAAGCTCCTCGTTGTGTCCTGGCTGGTCGTTCTCAACCTGCTTCTGTCTCCTTCACGCCCCGTGGTGGGCGGCGTATAAAGATCACAGTCACTCAAATGATGAACAGGTATTACCGGAAACAATGTATTTTGCGACACCACGATATAAACGATAGAACATAATATGAAACGATAGACTTTTTATTTCGTCGATCCGATATATATCGCCCAGCCCTAGCTGCAACTAACGATTATTTGGATAATCGATTAATCAGATTTAAAAAAAATAATTATTTACAAAAAAACACTATTCCACATTCTGCACAATGTCCTTCAAGCAAACATGCCAACTGAATACTATGAAAACATACAGTGCTTAACAATTTATTAGACCACCTGTCATAAAGATAAAACACAAATATGTTAGGATATTTTAATCACTAATGCTGTTAGTTTAGAATAGCCGTGGCACAAACCTTACACAATTTGTTTTAATACATTTAAGCATTGTATATAGTTTAAATCTATTCACTTAGGGGTGTACTCACTTTTGTGGCCAGCGGTTTAGACAATAATGGCTGTGTTTTGAGTTATTTTGAGGGGACAGCAAATTTACACTGTTATACAAGCTGTACACTCACTACTTTACATTATAGCAAAGTGTAATTTCTTCAGTGTTGTCACATGAAAAGATATAATAAAATATTTACAAAAATGTGAGGGGTGTACTCACTTCTGTGAGATACTGTATATATTATGAAACAGTGTATACAATATTCAATGTTTTAAACTTTACATTTGTCACATGACCTCACTATGTATGTTTAATTAAACTGTTTTTATGTTTGTGTAAAATGTTTCAGGTTATGTCAGTGAGATGTTAAAATTCGTAGTTGATGTGGTCATTTTATACACAGAAATTGGAAGGTAACATCAAGAGTGTTCCATTATGGGATACTTAATGTATCACGTTGGATTCTATTTTTGTTCTGCACATTTTAGCAAGTATGGATGGTCATCTTGGAATTCTATGCTGAAATTGCAAATTGTGCACTGTATACATACTTCTGTATACATGCGTTCTTTCAAAAAAGATTAGGTACAGTAGTATGCTATTTGAAACACAATCACAATGATGAAATCACTGATCTCTGTGTGAAGTCTCTTTTGTACTTCCACCTTGAGGATGGCATTTGTGAAAGAAAGCTTGTCAAATTATTGTCTGTTATTATTATTGTCTGCCCAAGTCCGGTCTGGAACATTCTCTCTGTTCAGGAGTCATTCTTTTTTCCCTGATGTTTACTAATCTATGGAAAAAGCTCAGTTCTCTTAAGGGAGCAAGGGCAACCATCCTGCTCGACTTGAAGCAGTGAAAAACAGGGATTGTGGGGAAAGAAGCAGCAGATGGGTAGAGGCCTAGCAGCCTCAAGCCCAACTCACCACCAGCACCTGCTTTCATTTGCTCTCATTATGTCTGCAATGCTCAACAGCAGCACAATGGAGCAGGAGTGAGTCAGCAGCATTCAAACTAGAAACAAGGTCAATTCTGTCTCTCAGTGAAACTCCCACAATGGGAATGACATTTGATGGGATTACCAAAAATCATAAATACTGGTCAGGTAGCTGATTTGAATTTTTCAGTGTCCTATGCTAATAGTAATAGCTAGAGAGCAGACGTGCCAGTGGCTAATACAATATAAATTATTGAGATTTATAATTATTTATTTATTTACTGATTTCAAATCCTGGCTTGTGGGCTTTTCCTGATCCCGCCCCCTCTCTCTCTGACTTCACTTCTTGTCGTTACACTGTCCTATCTAAATAAAGGCAAAAACAAATTACATTTATGTGAAATTGACATTACTTTGACACAGTCACCATAATACATAATACATTACTATTATTTGTAATGTAGAAACAAACATTTTCTGTGAAGCTGCTTTGAAAAAGTATGCATTGTGAAAAGCTCTTTACAAATACAGGAATTGTTATTATGTTGTCATTAGTTTTTAAAAGTAAGCAATAAATGCAAGTTTCTGAAAAAAGGTATTTTAATTTAAATAAATACTAAAATGTTTTTCTTCTGGTTACATCTCATCCTACTCTTAATATAAAGGAATTATTTTTAAGAAAATATATAAAAAAATTAGTACAATGGCAAAATAAAATTAATTTGTTCACTTTTTCAGTGTTTGGGGCCAGATTTACTAAACTAAATTAGCGTTAGAGCATAATTCCATAAAAGTGGCGACGGGAGAGGAAAATTCTGCTTGTGATTTACTGACAATGCGCACATTAAAGGGTCATGATGCGATTTCAAGTTTTCCTTTCTCTTTGGAGTTTTACAAGCTGGTTGTGCATAGATAAAATCCCTAAAGTTGCAATGATTAAAGTCTCAAACCCAAAGAGATATTCTTTATCAAAGTTAAGACTCTGCCACGCCCCCCTAAAACGGCTCATTCAAACACGCATGTCTACGCAACCCTCTACTGACACCTTGGCAATTGAATCGCCATTGGCTAGTACATTGTTTTTGTTCACTTGCCACACTGATAATACTAGGCCTATATATATATATATACACTGAACAAAATTATAAACGCAACACTTTTGTTTTTGCTGAACTCAAAGATCTAAAACTTTTTCTATGTACACAAAAGGCCCATTTCTCTAAAATATTATTCACAAATCTGTCTAAATCTGTGTTATTGAGCACTTCTCCTTTGCCTAGATAATCCATCCACCTCGGATATAAATCCGTTAAATCACTATCACGTCAAATAAATCAACAGATATGCGCTGCATTTTATTCATCATCAGCCAATTACAAGATTGAAGATCATAACAGGAGTAAGAGTGGCATCAGTAGTGGAAATATAAGTTGCTTTACTTTCAGTTTCATTCTCGGCAGTTTGCACGTCGGCTTGCTGGCTATATCCGTGGCGATGGCATTAGCGCTGTCATATCTGACTATTAGGCTACATGTCATATAGTCTATAACACACTCTTCCCAATTATGTTGGGAATCTAACCCGGGTCGCTCTGTATGTAAAAGTGTATCCTACTCATG
This sequence comes from Ptychobarbus kaznakovi, assembly GCA_027422405.1. NCBI lineage: Eukaryota > Metazoa > Chordata > Actinopteri > Cypriniformes > Cyprinidae > Ptychobarbus > Ptychobarbus kaznakovi. The sequence continues at coordinate 34,081,894 of CM049798.1, forward strand.
TTTTACCATCTACACCACTAGAACTGATGAGCAGCAACTGTCTTTTGTAATATTGACACAGTGAAGTACAGTGCAACAGAATGGTAATAAATTGTAAATAAATACTACACAGATATTACAGAATAAACTCAATAATTCCATTTAATTTGACCTCAAATGAAACATGGTTAAAATCATGGATATGTGCTCTGTTACATTTGACAGATTTTTTTCGCCTTAGCATTCATTAATCTTACATTTTATTCGAGTATTCTGTTAAGATGCGCATGCGTGTTATAGAAATACCTTACGTCACATTGAGTATGCATAGTAAACATATACGTGACGTCACCGCGCTACAGTCTGCAGCGAGGGGTGTCTCGTTAGGCAGACTTTTCCGTGCGCGCTCTTCAGGTGTACGGGCTCAGAAAAAGTGCACGTCTGACCACCATTGAATGAAACATTTAAGCGGAAAGCCTTTAAAACACGCAAAAAAGTTGTGAATAAAACTTACAATTATGAATTTATGATGCGCTTACTAACCCGTCGATCTCTAATTCTCGGAAAAGATCCGGATGAGCAAGCGACCAATGCTTAGTCAGATTGGATGTCTCGCCTCCTGTGGTCAGTTCGTTCACCTTTATCATCTGTTTTGTATGCAAAGTAATACCACATTTCACTTCTACTGTTCTCTTCATTTGTTTGTTTCGGGCGCGTTAATAGTTTAATCTGTTTGATCTGATCTGTCCATCGTGTTGTTCACTTGTTCTGTTGTCACATTTACCGGATCCGCAGCAATTTGAGAAGCACTGCCGCCTACAGGTGAACTTCGGAACAGCAGCGTATGAAATACCGAATTGTGCAAAATTATGATATCGTACCGTTTGAAATATAATAAATACCGGTAATTTTACAGTACCGGTATACCGCGCATCCCTAAGTGGAATGTACTTTTCAAAATAATAATAATAATAATACAGTTTATTAAAACATTGAAACTGTTCAAATTTCATTTAATTACATTTTAAAAGATTAATGAAATGGCTAAAGTTGTATACATTCATTTGATTAGCACCATTTTTATTATAAATTTTATTTAAATTATAAAGAATCCAGAAAACAAAAAATGCATCCAATGTTTATTTGACCAAAACTCAAGAGGGCAGAAAGCCGTTATTTAATTAAAGCCTGACACGGCTCTTTGAATTTTTCAGAAATTTGCAGACGCAATGCTACACTTAGTAACTGACCTTCACTTCCAGTTCCCTCGTGAGTCAGTCAGTGCCGCATTTCAGTGTAGACAGTGATGGAGTGGCTCTTGTTTGGCCCTGGCCCTGGATTCAACAGTACATAAAGCGCGGCATAAGCCTGGCGGAAAAAACTCCAAATGATTCATTGCTTTTACAGTCCCATAAACTCTTGCCTCATCCCTCAGAAAGTGACAAGGCTGCCACCGCAAGTTCACTAGCCATTTTTTGCTGATGCTGCCATGTATTTGGACCCCGTGCTGAGTCACGCCAGCGTGAAAGGTGATGGCTAAATGCCTTATAGTCTGATACATCAGCATTTGTTCAGCTATTCACAGGCATGTTGCCTGCCAGCCACAGTGGTTCAAAATATGTGTTCTCCTCAGAGGCTTGTGCAGGTACTAAACATTTAGTGGACACTTTTTATCCAGTGCCACTTATAGTACACTGATTACAGGGCAAGTCCTTCTGGAGAAACATGAAAGTGAGTGCCTTACTCAAAGGGACAATGGTGATAATTCATGATTTGCTTTTTGTTGTGATCAAAGCAGCTATTTTACTGTTAGCAGAAGGCCGGTATCCATTTGCTATACGATTATTGTCATGATCATAAAAATAAACAGTTACAACTAATCATTAGAGCATTTGTATGTTTTAATATACATTCTATGGTCAACATGAAACAGCATTTGCAACTATTTTTTTTTTTTTTACTTCTGTAATGGGATGTATTTCTATATGAAAAAGGGTATTTGATGAAGAATAGGACAGGCTGCAACTTGATACTATGCATTTAGAGTTGATTAGATCATGAAAAGTGGTCAATTCTTTCACTATATGAGATGAATTAAGGAAAGAGATTGTAAATTGAGAGTTTTTACATTACGTAGAAAGGCATATCACTATCAAAAAAGTTTGGAATAATTTTTGTTTTAAAGAAGTCTCTTATTCTCATCAAGACTGCATTTAATTGATGAAAAATACAGTAAAACAGTAATATTGTGAAATTATTACAATTTAAAGGATCTGTTCTGTTTTATATATTTTAAAATGTTATTTATTTCTGTGGTAGCAAAGCTGATTTTTTGGCAGCAATTCATTTAGTCTTCAGTGTCACATGATCTTTCAGAAATCATTCTAATTGGGGTGGGCGATATTTACTATATCATATGAGATATTTTATTTCAAAATAACAGTATATACACTATATAGTTATTTTTTTCACAAAAAAGTAAACAATAGGACAGATATAATAGATATAATTCAACGTAAATACAATAAGTTTTTTTGTTGTAAGAAATACTGCAAAAATTGAATAATCAAATGTAAACATAAAAAGTCTTCCCTGTATTAGTTCAATATAAATTCATTCTTATTAAAAGTACAATAGTTAATTTGTCAAGAGCAGTAAGTTGTTTCCTTTTTTATTTTGTTGTTTGATAAATATTAACCCTCTGGTGTCGACAAACGCACACAGATAGCAGTAGGCTGCTGTCACTTTAAGAGCCCTACTTATATTAAATGAGGAACCTGAGTCATTTTTTTCTCCTTGTTTAGACGCTGTCTATAGGATTAGATATTTTGAATTGACTTGACAAAAGTGACTGTTTGGTGCAAATGATGAATTATGAATCCCTTTTCAGAACGAATACATAAAAGTGATGGATATTGTAAACAAAAATAAGAGAAAACTTTAAAATAGGTCTGTAATATGTTTGTGTCTGTGTGTTCACAGTTTCTGTGGGGACTGTCTACAGCCGTGTCTGCAGGTGACATCGCCTCTCTGTCCACTCTGCCGCATGCCTTTCGATCCAAAGAAAGTGGACAAATCCTCCAGCATGGAGAAGCAGCTCTCTTCATATAAGGCACCATGTAGAGGGTGCAGCAAAAAGGTTAGTCCTTGTGCTTGCGCAAGCAAACAAACTTACCTAAACAATAATGGTACATACGTCAGCCAAGCACTTGAATTTGTGATTTTGTAAACCAAAATCTTGCTCCACGCTTTTACTCAAGGTGGACTGTATTCATTGACACAAATGTAGGTAATAGTGGGAAGATTAGCAGAAATATTTCAATACAGTAATGTGAGTTAGTCAGTTAGAAGAGGGAAAAAGCTGTGCATTTTTGTGGAACTGTATACAACACAAAACTACACATTTTGAACACTATATATATATACATTACTAACCATACTTATAGGTTGCGATCCAGAGGTGCAAGATTGTTCAAATATCATCAGTAAATGATGAGAACATAGTGAAAGTTTGGAGTTATACTGCTGTGTGTCTGTGTTAAAATTAATTTCAACCACTGTCTCTTTATATCCTCATTCTTTGGGAAAACATGCATCTAGGTTTTATTTTGGCAGTGCAGAACACAGTGTCTTTTAGACATTGCAACAGCACAAACTGAACAATCTTCCAGGCCTTAGCTACAACCACAGTGTTCGGGGGCAGGTCAAAGTACACATGGCGGGCGTTATGCACATTTGTTACAAAGCTACATAGGTTTGCAATGGAAAGAAGTCTTCAGTTGCTGATGACTCGGTTCAGGCAGTTCAGGATCGGTTCTTTCTTTTGAGAAATAATAACTCCATTTGTCATGCACTTTGATCTTTGCAGACCTTTTACATTCACAAACAGTTATATTACTCACTACATGAAAGGTAATACCCGAAAAAGCATAATGGGGGACTTTAATCACAGCTCAATTTACTCACTTTGCTTTATTATGTCCCTTTGAATATCCCAGGTCACCCTGGTCAAAATGCGGTCGCATATTTCATCTTGCACAAAGGTTCAGGAACAGATGGCCAATTGCCCAAAGTTCATGCCTGTGGTCCCCACCTCACAACCCATTCCCAGGTAAGCATCGCGCCACGGATCATTTAAGGTCAGGTTGACATAATCATGGAAATTAGTTTTTATCTTCATCTATTGCCTCAATTTTCTCAGTGTGACTACACTTTGGAAAGACAGGTTTTCAAATGCGCTGTTTGTAAATGTCTGTAAATCAGTTACGTGAATAGGAAGGTAATGCACATATCTGAAAAAGTATGATGCTGTTGTAGTGTTTATTTACTTAGGCTCTTTAACATTATTTTAAATTATTTCCTGCACAATTCACCCAAGGTTTTTCTAAATTCAGGATTCAATATGAAAACAAAAGTAATGAATGATGAATCTGATTTAGTCTTGACTTGCAATGCTATCATTTGCCTCATCACCTGTGATCAGTTTCTATAAAATACGCAAAAGAAAATCACTCCATGCAGACACACGGGTGGCGTTTCTCCGTGGCTTTTCTCTTAACTCTTAAGAGGGATTTCTATGTGTAAGATTGAAAATAAATGTTCCTTTTCTATGTGAGTTTCACAAAAATGAACTTCACATGAATGTGCGAGTACTAACCTAAGTCTCTGTCAGTTAATGAAGTGCTAAAATATCAATCACTCATTTTAACTTTATTATGGCTTACAACTTTTGGTGTAATGTTGAAAAAACACTTGTCATTTACCTGACCAAAGACATTGTTTTCCTAAATATTCAAGGTAATTATCTACATAATATATATATATATATATATATATATACATAGATAAATAAAAACTTTTAATAATTTATAATTATTCAAAGAAAAATGTACACATACTTGACTGTTTCAGACTTTCACCAGTCAAGCGCCAATCTTAATGACAGCAATATGCTGCTCATCAATTTAGTGCTAGTAAAGACACCTTTGGGTTATAAAATTAAATCACATTATTAAGGGTGTGGATCTCATTTGGCCTTATTAGCTGTGTAGGCCACTAGGCTTTAGTGCCTCTCTTCTTTATAGGTGGGAGTGGAAGGGAGCTGGAACGAATGTAAAAGTTAGAAATACACAAAAAATAAATGGTGCTATCACTTTACCAACATTTCCTTTATTGTTCTTATAAATGAGTCCGATAATAGAGTAGGATCCTACTTTAACTATTAGAACATTTCTTATTATTGCTATGTTAAATGCGTGTGATGAATGAAAGGTTGAACGCCACAGACGTTTTGCAGTGTTTCGTGGAATTTTCACGCCGTCATTTACACTTTATGTAAGGAGGATGGCATTTAAGAGGAGTCATATTTTTGTAATGTATTTGTGCTAGTGTTAACTTTGTAAGACTGTCTTTACTGCACAGATTTAACTTTTTTAATCCTCCACATCCATGCTGATGGAATAGCATTCTAATCATATTGTATCTTGTAATAGTTTTTTTTCCTCAAAATAATTCATTTTATAACTATAATAGTAAATTTTAATCTCAACTTTATTCTCAGACTTTATTCTTAAAATACTACTACTTTAATTTTGTATTATTAAGTCCTATAAGGCTTCACAAAACAAACTTATGTTATTTCTATTGCTTAGTTTTTTTTATCCAAAACAAATCAAAATAAAAAAGCACTGAGTTTTATATCCTCCCCCCCTCCCTAGTATTATAGGTGACTCTGACAACAGTAAAATCTCAATGATTAAAAATCCACCAACACTTTATTTTGGTCCCTTTTGAACATTCTGTTGATAGTAAGTAACATTGCACCTAACTCTCATTAGAGTATTATTAGACTTTCTGCTTAATATCTGCTAACTCTTTATTGTGATGGTCTCCCAACAGACATTCTACTGACTTAAAGTAACTTTTCAAGTACATGTCAACTTCATCTAACCCTAACCCTACCGGTCAACTAATACTTTACTAACACTCTAGTGCAGGGGTCTGCAAACTTCAACGCCAAAAGAGCCATTTTCGCCCCTTTCCTACCGAATAAAATTCACGTGGAGCCACAAAATATTTGATGCCCAAATAAAGATAACATGGCATATAGCAAAAGTTTTATATTCAGATGTTTCAGGGCAGATGAGTAGCAATCATTTCAGAAGTGAGGGGGGCAGAAATGTCAAATGTAGTAATAATAATAAATAAGTATTATAATATTTACGTATGTATAATTTACAAAAAAATTTTTTTAGTTGGCTCAGAAATAAAATATACTGCTGGACAATAACCAATAATTTGGCTTCTTATTTTTTATAAATATTTTACAATTTTATGGTTATGAGTGTACAATCAGTATATACTGCAAACACTTTTTCCATTTTTATCACAGAATTAGGAAGAAAATATATGTGACCCTGGAGCACAAAAGCAGTCTTAAGTCGCTGGGGTATGTTTGTAGCAATAGCCAAAAATACATTGTATGGGTCAAAATGATCGATTTATCTTTTATGCCAAAAATCATTAGGATATTAAGTAAAGATCATGTTCCATGAAGATATTTTGTACCGTAAATATATACAAACTTCATTTTTGATTAGTAATATGCATTGCTAAGAACTTTATTTGGACAACTTTAAAAGCAATTAACATTTTTTTGCACCCTCAGATTCCAGATTTTCAAATAGTTGTAACGTTATCTCCTAACAAACCATACATCAATGGACAGATTATTTATTCAGCTTTCAGTTGAAGTATAAATCTAAATTTAGAAAAATTGACACTTAAGACTGATTTTGTGGTCCAGGGTCACATTGTATCATTCATATTTATTACCTGGAGAAGACTTGAAAAACACACAAACCATATCGTCTTCAGGTTTCATCAGTTAATTTTTATGCTTGTTATTCAGCTTAGCTACAGCGTTAGCAGGATGCCTGTAAAAAGTTACTATTACTTCTCTATGAGTCCGTTTTGGACTTTCTGCGTGAGAGCGCCCTCTGGCTTCGAGAATGAACAAAACATGCAGCGCGTGATAGTGTTCTGTGCTCCGTGATGTTCACGTCGTTTTGGATACGAATAAAACGCATCCAAAACGACGTTACTATCGTTTCTCTTTTAATTTAAATCTATATTTACTCACACTTTAACACACTTGACCGAGAAAAAGTGCAGGGTAAAAGTTTAGGTTGTATTAAAAGTCGGGGGGACACCTCCCCTGCGTATTGTACACCCACGCTACAGGGAGCCACCGCAGAGGGATGAAAGAGCCGCATGCGGCTCAAGAGCCGCGGGTTGCCGACCCCTGCTCTAGTGAGACTTAGTAGATATGTAGGAGCAACGTTACTTATAGTCAACAGAATGTGTTAAAGGGACCATCCAAATAAAGTGAAACCAAAAATCCTGCTTTAAAATCCAACTCCATTGTATATGTAACATCAAATATGAAAATATTCCATGATGCAACATCATCACGGCCAATTGGGACAGTTTCATTCAGGACAAACAATAGAATTACGTCAATGGAAACTTGTTGCATCTAGTTTGGACATAGCATTTTAGAATATTTCCTCTTTCTCTCTACATTAAAGAGCAACCAATCCCACAAGTCTCTCTTAGGCAAATGCTGCCTTATGACTTCTCTGAAGCACTCAGTGCTCTTTGGGACAACTGTTAAAATGCAGCGAAGAGCTTTAAAATATGGATCCAGGACACGTTTCATTCTTTACAGAAACTCTTTAGACTTACACACTAACGGTGTAGATATACTTAGATCTAGAGATGTCAAACTGATGTCTGACAGTTAAAGACAGACAAAGTTTTGCAGACAGGAATCCAATAAAAGTCCAATCGGATGACTCCAGGTTGAGTTATGTCTGTGCGTTTCTATCGTGCTTCCTTTGAAGCACAGGAAGAGCGAGAGGAGGATAAGAATTAATTATCTCTTCAAAGCAGAGCATGATGGTGTATTCCCACTGTGTCTCTGTCTGCAAAAGTCTTACATCACGGCTGTTTATCGTACTTTTGTGGTAGCGTCACACAAATATTGTAGAACCACGTTACTAATGCAGACCTTTATACCACCCTACAAACGTTACTTTAGTAAACACAGAGTCCTTGTTCAATAGCGTGTCTGTGACACCGACACATTTCTGTCTCGGTGCCTAGTGAGTCAGTTGTTTAGCAGACCGCAGTTTTGTATAAAGGTGAGGAAACTGGTTCAGACTGATTCTTTCCAAGCCACCATAATGTCACGTCTGATGATCTAGAACAACTCAAGTGAGCTTTAGAGGGCTTTAGAGCTAAGATAATATTTAAATTCAGTATTAAACAACACTCCCGACCTATTTTGCTTCCACAATCCGATGAATTTATGAACAAATCAAGAAAGAAAAAATTTGAGTATACTGTGTAAGATAACTTTGTAATTATTGTTTTAGCAATGTGCAAGCTGACATGATCGATTATGTCACAAACACAAACATGCCTCGAGAATGTGTGCTTTTACTGTGGCATGTAGTCTATTTTAATGCCAGTAGAATGCCACCAAAATTCAAGATATACAGGGTTTTGTCTTTGTTTATATAAAAATTATATAGTTAAGTGTGCTGTTTTGAGCAACACATCTCATCACATTATGTATGCAATAGTAAATGCATTCAAGCCATGTCTGAGCTGCATTAAACAGTCTGTTTGAATAGATCTAAATGCCACTTCAGATGCAGCTTCTGTGACATTTCTTCAGTGCAAAGATGGATTTTGTGGATACTGATTTGATTGATAACAGCCCTGTAGTGTCGTTAAACCATTTATATTTACTTATTTCATCTTGTGTCAGACACTCAGACACCATTTAATTATTTTCACCAGCAGGGTTGTGGGATATCATACACTTCCTTCAAAAACTGACCAGTTGGGGGCATCTCGGTAGACCGAATGAGTGTTCGATTCAGACTTGCCCTCTGAATACTGTTTGATAAAGTAGCATTAGGATTGTGGGCACAGCGTTATACGGTCTTTGTCCTCTGTGATACATATTTGGTACCTGGAGATATAGAACAGTATCTGGTCATGGTGACGGTGATAGAGACCTTAAGATCCTCTATGCCTGTCTGCCCAAGTCTCATCTATTAATCTAGTTATGTCTCAGTCTGTCTCAGTCTTTTCCATGCTGTTTGCTGATAGGGCTTTGCAAGTCAAATATGAAAAGGCTCCCACTGAGCAAGCCAACGTCTTTGCCAGACCATCAGGGTGTTCTTAAAAATTCTTAAAATCTAGCTCCCCTGAAAGAAATTAGGACATTTCAGGACATTATTTTTAAATATATAATTTTGTTATTTATTGTATTTTTTATGTTGATTAATGTAATTCTAATGTAATAGGTGTAATTATTGGTAATATAAAGCATGACAATGTGGTTTCTTGAAGTAAATATTGAATTAAATTGAATTTAAAATAAAATTCAAGATTATTTGTATAGCACTTTTTACGATAGTCGTTGCAAAGTAGCTTTACAGGAAATTAAGTTTCTACAATAGATTTATATCATTGGAGAGAATGATTGGAGAGAAACCAGAGTTGGAAAGTAACGAATTACATTTACTTACGTTAATGAAATTGAGAAGTTTTTTTTGTGTAATTCTACTTTTTAAAGTAATTTTTAAAAACTGTAATTTTACTTTTACTTAAGTATATTTAATTTGAAGTATTGTACTTCGCTACATTTTAAAACACATTAATTACTGAGTAAAAAAAAATCGCTCTCTGGAAACTACTGCTGTAAATAATAGGCAGGAGAACAAACTGGCGAAAATGAAAGTATTGAGAAAATATAATGTGCCGTTTGTAAACAAAAATAAAGAATTGCAAAATAAAATGAAGTATTGCAAGAAGAAAATACGTTTTGCAAATAAAATAAAGAATTGTGAAATATATATGAAACAGAGCAAAAGCAATGATTTTGTAATATATATTTTCCATGGCCACATCTACTAATTTATTTGCAACGGTACTTCTATTTTGCGTTTTAGTCAAGTTTGATCTTGTGATACCGTTTTTCTCTTTGCGCTTCACGTTTCTGTGCGTATCACTTTGTGGCACTGTTTTGACATGGAGGTGGAGTCAAGGGATGGGGGCGTGTACAACAGGCTTGGCCACGCCTCCCTCGCCCTCGGCCCAAGACGCAGATCACAACTGATCCAGGCACCGTCATTGAGTAGAGGCATGCGGGTGGATCGTTTCCTTTTATTCACTAGCTTTACAACATGCATGTTTTCATTTTATTAACTTTATTAACAAAAGTATATGTGTATTAGCAGCGTTTGCTCAAGTTAAATAAGTTTTTAATATGAACATCTGCTGTTTATTTCTCTCAATGTGTACACTTTTATAGCATTAAAATGTGCATGGTTTCATTTGGTTAACTAAATGTATTAACAGTGCTTGTTTAAAATATCTTAACCTGTGGGAGGATGCCAGAACACAGTGTTCTTTGTTTACATTAGTTCAGAGTTACTGCTAGTTTTAATGTAAAAGAATGAAATTATGTTCATAAACTATGCATCATTAAAAAGGTCTAAGACTCAAGCTTCATATCAATCTCGACTTCGTTTTTAATTTACATAACTCCTGGCATAAATTAAGAAATGACTGTCACTGGAAGATTAAAAAACAAAGCTTGAGTCTTTTTGGTTTAGTTTTGTCGTGGCCACGAGATATTAAGTTCTGGGAACGTTATAATACTGTATGTCATGGCCACGAGATCCTATTGAGGGAAAAACATAAATTTCTCATGGCCACGAGTTTAATCATGCATAAACAAACCCGCGTGACCATAGCAAGCTGGGATTATCCGAGATTGATAAAGTATATTTATCCATCCCATCCCACAGTCCGTTGAGCATGTCTTTTTATGTAATATATGTGTATATTAAGCTATTATTATTTATATATAGCCCTGAACGTTAAGAGATAAAGGGAAAATAAATCAACTACATAACAACGAACATAAAAATATTACCAATAATAATAAAAATAATAATAAAATACATGGACTTACAAGACTTGTGGGATGGATAAAATGTTTTTCTTGTCGGCCTATTTTATTATATGCACTTTATGTAAAATGTATTCATAATAAACTTAATTCGAATGCTGTCTACATCGCGTGCAATACAGTCTGGTAGCCTGTGGTTAACATTTCTACCACCAGAGGTCTCTGTATACCCAAACGCACCAGCGGGTCAAATTTGCCCATGCCGTGACTACTGTTTTGATATGGCTAAAAAAACGTATTATGTCACTGTATTATGCCACTGTCTTCACAATGTCTTCAAAATGTCTAGAGTCATAAAATGATCATTTTTGTCCTGTTGTTTTAGGTTCACAGCTATTTTTAAGCAGGTTACACTAATCACTTTTCTTAAAGATGAATATAAACCAGCCTGCAATGACAACGAGAATTACAAGGAAACAAATACATATTTGAGTGGTGTAATATTATAGCTAATAAAATATTTTAAGATAACCCATGTTATTTAAATTACTAAAATACCTTAAATAAACTATTATAAGTAATAATAATTCACCACACAAGGATGTATGATACAATGACATATTCAAGGCACAGTTTCACCTAATTAATTGTTAATTTGTTTAGTTATATAATTTAGAATTTGAATAAGAGAACTTGGGGTAATCATAAAAAATATATTTTCTTCTTCCAAAACTTTATTTTTGTTTACAGAAAGTACATTTATTTTTCCAATACTTTCATTTTCATTTGCAAAACTTTATTTTCTTTTGCAAAACTTTATTCTTTTGCATATATATGTGGCATGAAATGAATTCCTTACCAAAGCCCGTATTCTGCTGAAGTTGAACTCGAAGGAAATGAAGTGAACCCCTGGCCATGTTTATGCTCTATTATGCAGTGTAAGCTGTGTTTGCCTCGGGAGACCAAACTAGCAGCTTATACAATCTCAAACATCAACCATCAAAAGATAAGTTGCTGTCTAATATAACACTCAGATTTTTGACTGTAGAGGAAGTAACAGTACAGTGAAGTGTTACATTAGCCTTAATCAAAAAAGCTAATTCACCTATTCATCAATAAAAGTCAGAATTCAACAGTGCTGGATCCCATAAAACACTGGAAATGACTCTAAGTGTGTCACACTCTTGAAACAACTTGATTTTGATTGGTTAAGTCTTGTGCCATATATCCATCCTTTTTCTCTCTGCTGACTTTTCTCTTGGAAGTGAATGGTCTTTTAGTTTACTGAAATAAGAACAGCAGAAAAGAATTGTGAATAATCACAAATTTTAGTGGGCTGCATTCATGTTTGCCTCAAACGCAAGTTACGCAATAATAATATTTCATTGGCGTATTCATGTTTATTGGACTTAAATTGGCCAAAGTTTTTGAAATCCCTGAATAGAGAAAAGGAAGGAGCTGCTAAAACTGGGCGGTCAGGAATGCCTCAAACAGCTAATGTAAACAGAAGGTTCTAGGCTCATTTCTTATGGACTTGAAAGTAATTCACACAATGTTATACACCCTCTGACTGCACATTTGCATTATTCATGTGAACACTAATAATCAGTTTATTACACAACTTTCTTCATTTGCCTATTTACTCTTTTGCTCCAGACAGAGCTACTGCTTGTTATGTAATAGTGTAGATCTGATACTGGTTTATCAGACCACATGGTTAAGACAGTAATATTCTGTTTTTAACAGCAATATTCCAAACCGTTCCACATTTGTGTGCCCGTTCTGTGGTGCTCGTAACTTGGACCAACATGAACTAGTGAAGCACTGCATGGAGAGCCATCGCAATGACCCCAACAAAGTGGTGAGTGTCAGTTACCTTACAGTTGCAAGTTGCCAGGGTTGCCAACTACCACTTAATTAACAATATACTGAAAAGAAAAATCTTGCATTTACTCACCCTAATGTAGACTGAAACGCGTATTATATTTTTTCTTCTGTGAAAAATGTCCATTTCTTCATTGTTTATAATGAAGCACCAAGTCAAGATTTGATCATGGTCCTTACTGGTAAACACTGTTTTCTAATGTTTTTTTCTTTGTAGGTATGTCCAGTATGTTCAGCTATGCCTTGGGGTGACCCCAGCTATAAGAGCTCAAACTTCATGCAGCATCTTCTACACCGGCACAAATTCTCCTATGACACATTTGTGGTAAGAAGGCAAAAAGCTTTAGAAAAAGATATTCTTCATTTTGTATTCTAACGCTCTGTTCCTGATACAATGAGCTGCCTTGCTTTTTTCTAACTACATAGGCAGCCGTCTTCTAAAGCAGTATCCAAACAGTAATGGAACCTCATATTAAACTTATGACAAATAAAACATCCAGATGTGTTACGGGATTAAGAATCTGGGAGAGAAATGGACTTAATAACTAAATTAATGTTACAGCGCAAAACATTGTATTTGTTCTAAAAAAGTATTTGATTTCTTTATGCAATAGATGAACCTGTATTAAGGTGAAATATGCTTTTTCTGTGCTACTAGTTTCACCTGGTAGAATTACAAAAATGAAGCATATTTTCAATCCAACTGTGCAAACGCCCCTTACTCTCATCACGCAATTCACCACATCACAATATCTGTAGCTTGATAGTCAAGAAAAAATATATATTGTTATGCTTTTAAATGTCTTTAAATTGCATTTCTTTTAACTGTGTTCTTTTTCTGTTTTCATGTCTACTCGTGCAGGACTACAGTATTGATGAGGAGGCAGCACTGCAGGCAGCACTGGCCCTCTCACTGTCTCAGAACTGAGAGTCTGACATATATTCTGTTCCACAAACACAGCCATGTGAAGGATCTTCTCACCTGTCTTGTTCTAGGCTAAATATTTTCATTGTTCCTGTTTTCCTCTCACTCTACCTCTCTTCTGGTCTGTATTTCTGAGCTACACTCAAGCTAGATCCTGAAGTAGCTCTACAGCTTGTTTGCATAACTTTTGAGCAAGGTTGTCAATTCCTGAATTTTAAGGGGAGGAACTTCTGGTTGCTTATCATCATCATTTATTGTAAACATCAACCAACAAAACATTGATGTATGCAAAAAGTCAGACAAATGAATAGATAAATATCCCCATACTTGTTCTTGATGTTCTTCCTATTGTTTTCTATCCAAATGTGACATAGACCCCAGCAGTGAAGTGGAAATCAGTGCAGAGGGATCAGCTTTCTAAACAGTGCGTCATGTTAAAGCGAAGCTTTACCTATAGAGAGAATGAGAGATTGATCTTCAGCATCCTCATCATCACTCATTTCATCATTTATGGAATGCGGAATACCATCTGCCCTTTTTCAATCAAGTGTTGATGTGAATACTTGCACTCGTCACAGTTTTCTACATGTCTGGATTCTAGTATCCTTGTTCTTTTATAGATCAATAACAGAATATCGACCGACAGGTCTGCATACTCTGCTCTTAACTTGCTACAGTAATATTTTCTAAGAAGCGTCAGATAAGATTAAAATTTATATTTTTGGAAAACCGTTTCAGTTTTAAATGGCACACTAATAATGAGACGGCAAGCTTCTAGAAGTGTGCTGAAACGTTTTATCTTTTAATGTATCCATTGGTACTGTTCATCTGTATCACTCACTAGTGCGGACTTCAACTCCTTTTGGAGATTTTTATTTACGAGTTCTGTAATCTTAATTATTAAGTGATTTGAATTTAAGAGATTTGGTTGGAATAAGATGGATTCGTTGGGAAAGTATCTTTCCCTCTCGATCATTTCCTGATAAAACATTGGAAGCTTTTTAACACATTTTATCATTCTTGTGTTGTCACAGAAAATGATGTGAATTTTTTGCACACTTTACTATCACCGGTTGGCCCAGGATTGGTTTATTAGCATGGCCTAGTTAGCCCGCTAGTTGAATTTACACCTTCTGCTTTTTAAAAGCTCCCTTTTCCATTCAAAATTAATTTTCATTTTCACAACTGCATTGTATTATGATCAATACCAGCTTCCGCCACGATTCCTTTATTGACAGGCATGTCCACTAAATACGATTATTCCAATGGGACTTGAAAGCAGCATTAATATGGAGAAACTTGAGAACATCCTAACAGGAAGTGGAAGAGTGTGTAGTTGTACACTTTGGCCACAAAGTCATTCAGAGCGCAGATTCTATTTTTTGTCTTTTACTTCTACTGGTAGGTTTTCTGTGCTTTGTAAGTGTTGAATCCAAGCCAATGTACAGTGTTAGGGAACACTGATGTTTAGAGGAGCACTGGTGTGTTAGGGTTAGGCATTAGGGATCGGAATAATATCCCTCCTTTGCAGTCATACCTAACCATGTCTTTGAGATACACCTTGAGTTGGCCGTTATGAGAGAAACATACTCTACACAGGTACACAAATGTGACTGCCAAAGCATAGCACAAAGTCATCGTTTTTTGTTTTCCTTTCTCTTACAGTATTTACAACCAAACAATGTATTAAGATATGTAAAACCAAACATGTTTCCTAGGAAGTATTCAGGAATGTTGGATTTATTACAGTAATAACTGTGGAGTTAACAAACACAGTACTCAGAATGCGATAGTCACCTTCAAATTTCTGTGCTATTAAACTGGATGCATTTTTAAGAAGCTAGCTATAAACAGATTGACTTTTATCAGACAAGATTCTTATCAAACTGTTGTTTTACCATAACCACACTTGACACAAAATAAAACTGCCTCTATAGAAAACGGTTTATACTAATGTCTGCTATATTGCCATTACAGGATTGCTGTGAATAGATACTTCTGTTATGAATTGTGTTCTGACACATTTTGGAATAGAATTAGAATCATTTGCGTTTATGTACCTGCATAGTGTATGTTGCAGATTTACAATGATGTGCTCCAAGCTTCTGTGTTTCTGTGGTACGCTTAGTTTGGCAGATGTGTTTGAAGCTGGTGCATCATTACGCATTTGATATAGATTTAATAACCTTGCCAGATGTAGTGGTTTTGATATATTTAGAGCCAATCTTGGCAAAAGAGTGGAAGACCTTTAGGGCTGTTTGGTAACATTTTTTTTAAAGATACCAACCATTGTTTTTTAGAAAAAGATGATGTTTCAACTTGATTCATTTCTGTGTTGATATGAGTGTTTGTTTAATCTGTCGCAACATAGCTATTGTGTTTATCTCCATTTTGTGAATTATTGTTATTTTATCAAAGTTAAGCGTGTCACAATCATTCAATCGTTGTCTAATCTGAAACTCAATGGCCAGGAATGAAATCGGTCTGATTTCTGTAAAGGTCTGCAGCATGAGAGTGACTCCATGACTTGGAAGAAAGGAACATTTATGAACTTGTGTGATGTGAACAGTCATTTGCTTCCATAAATATCTTGCTGTCAGTTTCTAATCATTTAGAAAGTTTAATGTGTAATCACTTAGAGTGATCTTTTCTGTTTGGTTTTCTTAAAAGCCATAGTAGAGTTTGTATTGATTTATTTAAGAATAACACTGTGTTCTAATGGCAGGAATAAAATATTCCATGCAAATCAGAGTTTTTGTCCTCGCAGCTTGGATTCATTTGAAGTTACAAGCATTTTCACTCAGAGTAAAATCTCAAAGGTTTTGTCTCATTAGTAATTCTGTTAAGAGTGTGAATAAACATCCAATTTGTTCTGATTTGCTTTGGTTTTTGTGCATTTTCACTTTCAGTATGGACAGACAAATGACAGTACATCTCTGGAAATTTGTCAAATCTCATTGGGACACAGTGTTGGATGTCATTTGTCTTTTGATGTACATTTGTACTGAATACAGGGCCATTTATAATTGTGTAAGGCCCTCTGGGGAATGTTGGAACGTCCTTGTTGGTATTTATTAAGAGGCCTGTTAAGAGACTTATACATTCATAGTATAAGTGATCACTTTTTTCCTTTTTGGTTAGTTTGTAAATAAAATGGCAAGACTACCACATTTTTTGTGTGGCTCATGTTGACATTTGGATTTAGGTGCACTCACCTTTTCTGCTAAGAAGCATGTGAAAAACATTGCACTTTAATTAACTCAAATGTCTTTTGATGATTGAGTAGGAATTTTGTTCCAGTTATTTAACTGCCAAATGTATTTTACAAGAGGCAGATAATTTTTCATGTCATTATTATGTGAAAAGGGTAGGTCAGGTTAAAAAAAAATATATATATATAACATTTTCAGAAATTGGTAATATTGCATTATTATTTGCAAAAGCATGATGGCAAAAAAGTCCTCACAGTAGTAAAAACTAAGCAGAAATAATTTTTCAATAGTTTCCAAACAAGAATTGCCTACTGAAAATGTGTTCATTGTAATTGATGGCAATGTGTTTTTCATTGGCTTCGTTTGGGGTTTTACATGCTGTCAGTATTTTTGGTCTTGTTTTGAAAGTTTAAAATGAAATCGAAGAGTAGAGAAAGAAGTAAAAGGCAACCGAGTTTCCCAGTATCCTAATGTTTTTACTCAATAATGATGTTGTTTTTTTAAGTGTCTAAATATAGTGCTCAAACAATATTCATGTGCACCGCTGTAGCATAGTCTGTAATTTTTTTTTAAGTAAAACTTTTGATATTGTACAACACAGCTCTCCAGTTCTGATACCTTTGAGAATGACCTTAAAATGTATATTTTTCACTCTTTTTGTATTGTAACATCAAAGCATACTGTCACAGATAAACATCGAGAACTTTTGCATTTCTTATGTTGGTTGACGGCTATCCACCAGAACAACATAAACAAACAATGGATGGCTCACAGTCTGTCTATATTTGAAACTTAATGAATGGACAAGGACTCATTGGAGAACAGTGGCTCGGAACTGTAGTAACATCTTTTTATTACTGGACCAGTTAACACTGGATGCTTGAGGATGAAACGTGGCGAACTCATGGACATGTGATGGACTCAGTACTCAAGAATGATGTTATTGAATGCACCCGCACTGAGGTATCTGTCCAGGAAACTTTTTACTGAGAAGCTGTGTTTTGTGCTGTCATAGGCAGAGGGCGCCACAGCCTCTCAGGTGCCTCCAGTGATCCGGTGGCTGCAGGACCGTATTTGTGTGTTTTCTCTGTGTGATTATGCATTCACGACTATGAATAATAATGAGATAATAGTAATAACATTGCTGATGTTAATGATGGTGTGCATTTTGAAGCTGTAATACTGACTGAGGTTTAATAAGATACTTACACAGTGTATTTGTAGCAGTTTTCCCCTTAATAAAAACACCATTGCACCCATCTTTAATGACATTATCCTTTGGTGTAAATACAGTTTTTCCACAAACAATTTGGAGGAATGTAAGCGATCCTTGATTCTTAAAAAGTGTAAATATTCTGACCCAGCTTGAATATGGAATTACATGTTTATAAGTTATGCCACATTACCCAATGTTCCAAAACAACTTTTATCACCCTATTAATAGTCATAAGTTATATCCCCTGCAGAACCAGTTTCAGCAGTTGTTGCAGCCTTGCAAAGTGCTAGTAGTTCTTTAATATGTATTATGGCAAACTTTTCACTGTAAGTTTAAAATTAATGTATTTATAGTTTGAACTCACAAACTCACTTTTTAGGTGATGGTAGGATCACTTTTCTCCCATCTACCTTATGAGAAATTATTCAATGCAAAAAGCAGTCTAAACCAGCAAATATTATATTACTTAAAGTGAATTATTCAAATGTTTTTTTGGGGGAAAACCGTTGTATTTATTGCATTTTATTTTATTTAATAGGTAATACTTATATTTTCCAATAGGTAAAATATGAACCAGGGTTATTAAAAAAACTAAATAATAAAAACATTTTAAAGTGGTCATCGGATACAAAATTCACTTTTACATGTTGTTTGAACATAAATGTGTGTTGGCAGTGTTTGTACACATCCGCCTTATAATGATAAAAATCCACCCAGTGTTTTTTTTTTTTAATCCTTATAAATAATATATTTCTCCGTTCTTCTTGGCTGTTTGGCTTCACACAGACCCAGGCCCCTCCCACGATGGTGACTGACACTGGTGTTTTACCCGCCCTGAGTGAGCTGTCATTAGTCCGTCATTGTTTCGATGCCGGAGCAAGGGTAGACAAGAATGGCTCCTACACTCTAAAAATGCTGAGTAAAATATGTACAAACCCAGCTATTGGGTTGTTTTGACCCAGCGGTTGGGTTACTACCCAGAAGGTTGAGTTAAGCATTTCACCCAACCGCTGGGTCAAAACAACCCAATAGTTGGGTTTGTCCATATTCCACCCGGCACTGGGTTGTATTTAACCCAGCATTTTTTAGAGTGTAAGTGATTGAGGTGTTTTGTTGTCGGATGTAATAATGAACATAGCAGTCATCATTTACCCCCCCCCCCCCCCAATCTACCTAAGTGCGTTTATGTTTGCGCAAATCATTTGTGATCCAGCTTCACCTACAGAAGTAGTGAGTATTATAAGGTTCTTTTTATGAATCATTGCAAAATGCCTTTCCTAATAAAGTGTTAGTTAGCAAGCTCTTCGGCTAAAGTAAACAGTCTCAGAACTGCCGTCACCTCATGTAAGAGAGGGGCGGGGTGAACAGAGCTCATTAGCATTTAAAGAAGCATGCACTAAAATGCCTTGCTGTGCGCAGAGCTGTTTTTGGCAAGGTAAAAAGGGTGTTGTTTTACACTACCATTGAGAAATTTGAACCAAAGTATGTTATAGACTTTTCATTAAGACCCTAAAGAATCATATCAACATATGATCCCTTTAAGTGATTAAAAGAAATCTTAATTTTCTTTTTTCAGATAGTTTCCAAGGAAACATTTTCATGTAGTTTAACTTAATGTACTAAAATAACAAAAACAATTACTGAAATAATTTTTTAAACAGAAATGAAAAATATTAAAACATAAATAAAAATGAATTAAAACTATTAACAAAAACTATAATATTATCCAAATGATACTAAAAATAAGTTATTACATTTTTGTAAACTTATTTTATTTAAGCTATTTCCCAGGGAAACCAGGAAACCTTGATGTACTAAAATAATTCAAATAAAACTGAACTAAAATGTATAAAAACTCAAATGAAAATACAAAAACAAATAAAAACTAATTCAAACAATAAAACTGTAATAGTATCTCAGTCAGACGAAAATAACAATGAAGAGTATTAATTAATTTTAATGTTAACAACACTATGAACGAGAATGATAAACAGCTGTGTTTTTATTTAACACAAAGAGATTGCTTCTTGTTAGTTCATGTTAATCAACATAAGAAGGAATGGGACCCTGGTGTAAAGTTTTACCGGTTCATTTTATAATAGTAAAAAATAAATAAATGAGTAACAGCTTTCTGAGTCGGGTTTGAGCATGTGTGAGATTTATTGCCTAGCTAAACTGTCAGGAGAAAGTGCTTGATGTTCAGCACCAGCATAAGATAAATGCAATGCTTTGGAGCAGTGCTACTACTTGACCTCAGAGGTTAAAGTGCATAGAGGGAAACGCAAATACAGTAATCATCCAGTGTAGCAGCAAAAAATCCAGAGGGCTGAACGACAGGAACAGGCCTCTAAATGTTACCGTGCTGTTCTGAGGAACTTATTTTCCACAACAGGTGGACAGATATAACCAACTCATGGCCCCTCATTGAAAGAGTAGAAGAACGCAGTGCTGGGTAACAAGTGCAACACATTACTGGCATGCACTGTGTGTCAACGGGTTGTAGGAGCTTGACATTTATATACACCCAGCACTCAGTGTGGAAAACATTCTGTAAATCTCAATGACTGTAAAGCTACTCCGAGAACCCCTGTAAAAATATCTCCCTGTAATCTGTTTGATAAGCTTAAATATAGGTGGGCTTTGCCTTAACCGTGGTAAAATTAGCTCCTGGAAATGTAAAAGTGTGCAACTATGCAGTTTAGTTGTGAGCTTATTATAAAAAAAAAAGATTTCCCCATGTTTATGCCAGAAGAGTTTGTATAGTGCTGTAGCAATGTCAGAATAAGCTATAACGTAAAAAAGATCAATCAAATATAACATTAAAGGTGCACTAAGCGATTTTTGCCAAACGATGTTGATATTTGAAAGCACCAAAACAAACATGCCCATACCCCCACAGGACCTTGCCCCTATTTTGATATCTCCGCCCCATACGTACGTACACAGCCCTAGCATAAGGAAGATCGCGTAAACAAGCGAAGATGACACACAAGCATATGCAAACAAAACAAAACAGATAAGTTGTGTGAAACAAAGCAAAATCAACGTTACTCACCTATCAAGAAGAAACATCGCAACCTCAGCATCCAATTCCAGGCCTTTCCGTTCCTTGAGTTCTCTCCACCGCTGGAAAGCTGCTCTGATATTTATGGATGTCCTACCTTTTGCCTGATCGTAACCCTTCTATTAAATATTTTGTTCCTCTGATATTTTCCTCTTTTTTATCTTCCATTTCTACATACTGACAAAAACATTTTTATAGCCTGAATGCACTGTAAGCCACTTTGGATAAAGGCGTCTGCTAAATGCATAAATGTAAATTACTAGACATCCCTTACTGCTGAGCAAGTATGTTTTAGGAAGTGTGTTTTTGGGATTCGGTCCGACACTGTGGTCAAAAGCGTTTTTCAAAAATTGCTTAGTGCACCTTTAATGTATGTGACACTGATCCACAAAACCAGTCATAAGGATCAATTTTTGGAAATTTAGATTTATAAAACGTCTTAAAGCTGAATAAATAAGCTTTTCATTGATGTATTGTTGTCCAGTGGTGCCAGATTTGAAAGTCTTTGATAGTTTTTTAGCGTCCACAGCACCCTGAACATACACTGTAGTTCATAACTACATCATGATTGAGCATTCTCATTGAAACGGCTGGCTGCTAAATATTGCCTACTGTATTAAGAAATGGTATACATTTTTGACTCAAAAATAGTTCATTTCTGGACCTTATGGTTCCAAATTGATTTGCCTTAACATAAGTGCAAAAAGTGAGCTTAGGTAGTGGTAGACTTTTAGAGACATAGAAACACCAAATTTGCTGTAGTGTCAGTTTACTTTGTCCTCTATCTTTGGGCCAAAAATTATTTTTTCTCCAAATGTTTCTATGGGCTGAAAATAGGGTTTGCATGATTACTAATTTCTACTAGTTACTTGTCAAAACAGTACTGAAATTACTCAAGTACACGGTTCAAAAAAAGACATGAAAAATATTTTTTTTGTTTTTTATTAAATTGACAGTAAGCAAAAACAAATGCATACCTTTTTGAGGTGCATGTCACACATTTGAAGTATGTCATATGTTGATATTTCATTTTGTATTAGCACACACAAAGTAGCTTGTTATAGACTGACACATAGTAACTTTAACATCTATGTTTTTGACAGTGAAAATATATGATCATGCAATAACAGCAGTAGTGTTAAACACCATGCAAATGCATTGGACCCTGCAGGCCTACTTGCCACAAACGATTAATTAATTTTGACCTTTATTAATTACCAGTCCGGATAAAGTAGAAAAAAACAACCACAAAGAGCACATATCCATGCGGCGCTCAAAAAAGAAAGAAAACATAAGAAAATAAATGCAATACTAAAAGTGTGCCAAAGCTTAAAACCTTTTAGTCGCCCTGAGCTTATAAGCGGTAGCGCTTTCCACATTATTTCCACTAAATGAATCAGAAAGTATATCGGAAGACACAGAACAAATAATTTAAATGTATCATGCCTTGTGAACGTTCAATCAACCACGGAAAGACAATTAAACTGCTGATAAACACATAACACTGCATTTACTTCAAAGTCATTCAATGTCCATAGCTGAGTATTCACAAGATATTTATTTTTTTATTTAATTATTTAATATATATTTGAACTTAAACAGTCAATTAAAAGAGCGAGATAAAAAAACACACATTGTAGCTTTTTTTGTTGTTGACTTTTTTTTATTTCAAAGTGAAGTAAATGCAGATTTTAAATATAACTTAATTCTGTTTAATACGTGCAATTTGAAGAAAATAATACAAAGGTAATGTTAGGGTAGTGGGGCATGTGGGGCTTCAGGTCTTAACTTAGTGCCCCCAAAATGGTAAACCCACCCCTGAATAACAGATCTCACATCACTTGGATCTTTACTAAACCGATTCAAAATACTTTATAATAGAATAATAATTCACAGTCTATTTGCTGATCATCCTCCTGACACATTCTGCCATTTGGCCGTGGACTTGCGGTCATGGTTTGCTGATTTGCTTTGAGAAAAACGAATGCTTCAGCAAAACAAGGAGGCAGGCAGTCTTGTTAATTGCCTTGTGAAAGTGTTGCAGCCAAGAAAAACATTTTATTGGTGGTAAAGATAGCAAGATATGATTTGGCCAAATTTTTATGAATTAGCCTAAAAAGTACATGAAGAATGTTCCCTTTATAATTGCTAAAAAGCTTTTTGAGTTCATTGTGATCTCAAAAAGATTGACAAAGCTCTCTACACTTCACAAAAAAAAAAATACGTATTTACAAATGCGCACTGGATCTTTTGCCAGAATTTTTTTTTGCCAATATTCTAACCCAGTGGGTAATTGATGTTGAAAAATGGATGTCAAAAGACAGGTCAAATATGCAAATCAAACTGATTTTGATATGACATAAACTGAACGTCAAACATATTGGCATACATACATACACATTAAACAAATTTCAGTGTAGGATTACTTCTTATTACACATATAGTTACATCTAAAAAAAATTATATGGTGAAAAGGTAATTTTTTTCTTGTAACATTTCAAAAAGTGAAACTTTTATATATTTTAGATTCATTACATGTATTTATTACAGCTTTCCTGTAGCTCAACTAGTAGAGCATGGTGCTAGCAATGCCAAGATCATGGGTTCGATTCCCAGTGAAAGCAAGAGCTGATAAAATGTAGAAACTGTAACTTGAATGCAATGTAAGTCGCTTTGGATAAAAGCGTCTGCTAAATGCATAAATGTAAAGTAAAAAAACACTTCAAGTGTTTTTGTTTTAATTTTGATGATTAGAGCTTACAGCTAATGTAAGTCAAAAATCAGTATCTCAAGATATTAGAATATTAACATTTGAGTTTCAGTAGATGACCATCCATAAAGTATAAATTCTGGGTATGTTCTTTGAAACCACACTAATGGTGAACACTGCTGACTTGGCAATGGTCCAGAAGACGATCATTGACACCCTCCACAAAGAGGGTAAGTCACAGAGGGTCATTACTGAAAGGGGTGGCTGTTCAAGGAGTGCTGTATCAAAGCATATTAAATGCAAAGTTGACTGGAAGGAAGAAATTGGGTAGGAAAATGTGCACAAGCAACAGGGATGACCGCAAGCTTGAGTATACTGTCAAGCAAAGCCGATTCAAACACTTGGGAGAGTTTCACAAGGAGTGAACTGAAGCTGGAGTCAGTGCATCAAGAGTCACCACGCTCAGACATCTTCAGAAAAAGGGCTACCAAGCCACTTCTGAAACAGAAACATCGTCAGAAGCATCTTACATTGGCTTAGGAGAAAAATAACTGGACTCAGTGTTGCTCAGTGGTCCAAAGTCCTCTTTTCAGATGAAAGTAAATTTTGCATTTAATTTGTAAATCAAGGTCCTAGAGTCTGGAGGAAAAGTGGAAGAGTGAAGTTTCCACAGTCAGTGATGATTTGGGCTGCCATGTCATCTGCTGGTGTTGGTCCACTGTGTTTTCTGAAGTCTCCAGTCAATGCAGCCATCTACCAGGGAGTTTTAGAGCACTTCATGCTTCCTTCTGCTGACAAGCTTTATGGAGATGCTGATTTAATTTTCCTGACCACACTGCCAAAGGTACCAAAAGCTGGTTCAATGACCATGGTGTTACTGTGCTTAATTGGCCAGCAAACTCGCCTGACCTGAACCCCATAGAGAATCTATGGGTTATTGTCAAGAGGAAGATGAGAGACACCAGACCCAACAATACAGATGACCTGAAGGCCGCTATCAAAGCAAACTGGGCTTCCATTAAACCTCAGCAGTGCCACAGGCTGATTGCCTCCATGCCACGCCGCATTGATGCAGTAATTCATGCAAAAGGAGGCCCAACCAAGTATTGAGTACATAGAAATGAACATACTTTTCAGAAGCCTGACATTTCTGTTTAAAATATAATTTTTTATTGATCTTATGTAATATTCTAATTTTCTGAGACACTGAATTTTGGGTTTTCATTATCTGTAAGTCATAATCATCAAAATTTCAAGAAATAGATGCATGAAATATTTCACTCTTTGTGTAATGAATCTATAAAATATATGGGTTTCACTTTCTGAAATGAGTGACAAAAAATATTTACCTTTTCCATGATATTCAATTTGTTTTTAGATATACCTGTATACCACTGGAAGAAATTGCCATCCAAACTAAATTTAAAATTATGTTACAGCATCTTGATCAAATCTTGACTATTATGTGTTAAATTGATATCAAGGTACCCACTGGGAAATTTTAGCTTCACCTGAGGGTGTGCTTGATTTCATTTTAGCATGTTTTAGCACTCATGTAGATCCAGGCCTAGAGGGAACTGGTATTGATTACATGCCCTATAGTAAATGCATGCTGGAGTACTTGATAGCTTCCAGCAGCGCCGACTAATGGATGAACTACCCAAATATTCTATGCAAGCCCTAGGCTGACAGACGTTAGGAGCAGAAGCACAAAGACCATGAATGACATAATAAATCTTTGAAGTTGGGCATGAGTAAAGAGTGCCGGGAACAATTGTCCCATATTTTGCAATTTTATACTTCCAATATGCCTTTAACACTGGGGGAATATGAAGACACATTCTGCTCTTAAACCTCCCGCACAATTTCACACACTCTACAATTTGAAACAACTTACATTGTCAATGCGTTAAGTTGTATTTAACACAGTAAAACTTTTAATCCTCTCCTCCTCCATACATGTCAGCCAGCTTCTTAAAGCGTGGGCCCCACTCGTTGAGGAAGTCATAGTCTTGATCCTGTCCTGAGCTAGAAGAGTTGATGGAGCTGAGTGAACCTGCATCCGAGCCACATCCTTCATAGTTGAACACAAGGAGGGAGTCATAGGGGGGTGCTGAAGTGTCTTCATCTGCAGTCTTCAGATTCTGGTACAAAGAATTGTGTTACTGTCATGCATAGAACCTTTTCTAAGACGGAAATAAACATATTTATATGATTGGGGCCAGCTGGTTGGTTGCTTTTGCCATTGTGAATTTGTTTATGTTTTTATGGTGCAATGTTTGTGTGCATTAAATGTAAATAATATGCATTTTCTTTTTTTTTGTTTTTGTACTGGATCTCCATTTCTGATCCTCTAGATTTTTTAGATCAGCTTGTGTGACCTTGATGATTTTCTAGGTAATACAGATGACCTGGGGGCAGTCGTGGCCTAATGGATAGAGCGTAGGACTTGTAACCCGAGGTTGTGGGTTCGAATCTCGGCTCCGGCAGGAATTGTCCATGACTGAGGTGAGACCTTTGAGCAAGGCACAGAACCCCCAACTGCTCCCCGGGCGCCGCAGCATTGGCTGCCCACTGCTCCAGATGTGTGTGCACTTGGATAGGTTAAATGCAGAGCACAAATTTCACTGCTGGTTATACTCTGTATAATTGTGTATGTGGCAAAAAAAAACAGATTCCTCTTCTAGTTTTGTGTTACTAATCCCCTGGGTAAAATTTCCAGGTTGGCCTAGTCTGTTTTTTTTTGTGTACAAAATGTTTTGTTCTGCTCTGAGCATTTTGCCACATTAGAAATGACTAATGTGTATTGTAAAACTTATATATGACTTACATAACCAATGAATGTGGCAATCTCCTCTGGGTTGGCTGGTCGAGGTCTATACTGAGGTGCAGGCAAGAAAATAGGAGCCACATCGTTTCTTAACACTGCAGGTCTGTTGTCCAGGCCTCGATGCAACACACTCAGATCATAGTTCTGTGTAGAAAGTGTGCATGATATAAAACATAAGCCTGTTCTTAAAAAAGGAAGAACATCCAAGAGTAATTTAAAAATGTATTTACATTTAAATACTAAACCTAACCTGATCATCTTCTCCACCACCTTCCTCATCATAATAGCAGACATTGTCTCTTATGTCATCATCATCAGGAAGGAGTGGCTTTTTTATACTACTTGATTTCCTCCTCATGAGCAGCAGAAGTATAAGAAGAAGTACTGTGGTAAAAAGAGCACAAACTAACTTGCTTACAAAGAATGACACAAAATTATAGGATTAAAGAAATTATGCAAAAGTAATCATAGTTAATGAATACACTGAAAGTGTTTAAAGGGGTCATATCAAGAATGAAAAGCTCCTCCCCAGCCCAGACATTAATGGATGCCACCTGACATCATCTGCGATGTTCAAAAAGAAGAAATTGCATATGTACAAGGAATGATCCACAGGGTAAGAATACATTTAAACCTTAAAACAATCCATCTGTGTTCCTACATCCTGTCTCCTGAGCTTAGCCTGAACCAACTATAAGCTTCCCTTCAAGGTCATGTCAAAAATCTGGTGACACTTTGGGTCAGCTGTTTTATGAAGATCTGTTGTACAAGGAATGATCCACAGGGTAAGAATACATTTAAACCTTAAAACAATCCATCTGTGTTCCTACATCCTGTCTCCTGAGCTTAGCCTGAACCAACTATAAGCTTCCCTTCAAGGTCATGTCAAAAATCTGGTGACACTTTGGGTCAGCTGTTTTACTGAAGATCTGTTCCCCTTCATGGGAACTCGAACTGCGTCCCCTAGGGGTCGCTACGGGGAACGCCCTCAGCGTGACTCGGTCTGAAGATACATATGTAAAAACACCACCTGTTGGCCGGCGACAGCCCATGACGTCACTACCGGCGTGCCACAATATAAGTGCCGCCGGGAGAATACATCATCAGCTTTTTCGTCTTCACTGACTGGTTTGTTTGAAGCGTGCAATCTGGTAAGAGTACAGTTTTCTCTCTATCAAATGGCGAGCACTAGCAAGGCGTTTAAGATTGTGTGTGGAAAAATCGGGACCCACCGCGATGACACTCACAATCTTTGCGTCTTTTGTTTGGGCAAGGAGCACGCACGCGATGTCCTTGAGGGGAAATCTGCGTGCACTGTGAGCTTTTTCTATGTAAAAGCTCCGCTCTCGTCCTGTCCCTCTTTCCGAGGAAAGAGGGGCAGCCGTCTGCTTCCCGCGATTCGGGTTCCACCGCTGCCGAGGCATGGAGGTAATGAAATTAGCAGTTGGATGTGGCCTATGAATGAGAAAGAAAAGAGGGACCGCCCCTTTTTCGCGCGCGTCGGCCGAGAACGAGAGTGAGCTGCTGGATTGTGACGATGCGATCTTTCTGACATAATCAGATTCAGCGGCTAGTGCTCTTCTCTGCATATGAACGAGTTTTTGGGGGTTGTGAATCACCCCCAGCTCAAGTGAGCCTTCCTTTCTTCATAAAATCTCGATGTGGAGATTGAGAAGGAGTGAAAAAAAGCTATTTTTTCTCGTATTCATAGGTTTCAGCATACTAGTTATGCTGACACTGTGTGAAAATGGCTATGAGGGGATGTCCCCTGTGCAAGAGATGATAAACAGCTTATCTCTCTGTGGCAGACATCTTCTCTCAAGGCTCCCCCCTGGCCACCTAAGCCCCTGAATCTCGCTTAAATGGCAGGGTATATGCAGCAGCAGGTCAGACCGTCGCTTCGTTGCACACTAAGGCGTACCAGACTGATCTGCTGAAAGACCTGGATAAGGTTCTATATAATCCAGGTCTGAGCCCGAACAACCAGGGGTCCTAGCCCATCTCGGTCTGAGGGTCAGAGATGGGCTCAGAAGGCTAGTCTCGCGACTCATGCCCCTCCCCCTCCTGCGGCTAGGGTGAGAGAAAGGCGCGGGTCAGAGAGAGGCAAGCCCTCTCATTCCTCTAATTCCCCTGTAACCACCGTAAACTTCACCTGACCGAGGTTAGGTGGAAATTTACGGCTAAGCAAAGGCAAAAAAAGGTGAGTTCCCTCTCATTCTGAGGAATGAGTTTTTCCGGGGTCACCTATGCCCTGCTGAGCGGCGGAGTTCCCTCTCATTCTGAGGAATGAGTTCCCCGCTCTCCAGAGCTCATGGTTGGGCTTGCCGCTCCCTTCTGAGCGGCGGAGTGCCTTCTCATTCTGAGGAATGAGTTCTCCACTCTCCAGAGCTCGTTATAGGTCTCACTCTGAGGAGTGAGTTCTCCGCTCTAGAGCTCCTCATTGGTAGCTGAGTTCCTCTCATTCCGAGGAATGAGTTCTCCGCTCTCCAGAGCTCGCCGTCGGTAGAGCTAGCACTGCTCCCCTCAACCAGAGGGTCACCTATGAGCATGCCGCTCCCTTCTGAGCGTCCGAGTTTCTCCGCCCCCAGAGCTCTGTGATAGTGCCGCTCCCTTCTGAGCGGCGGAGTTCCCTCTCATTCTGAGGAATGAGTTCTCCGCTCCTCAGAGCTCTGTGATCGGTCTTGCTGGTCGAGCTAGCATTGCTCCCCTCACTATAGAGGGTTATCTATGAGCATGCCGCTCCCTGCTGAGCGTTGAGTTCCTTCTTATTCTGAGGAATGAGTTCTCCGCTCTCCAGAGCTCGTTATAGGTAGAGCTAGCTTAGCATTGCCCCTCATTAGAGGGTCATCTTGAGCATGCCGCTCCCTGCGGAGCGTCTGAGTTTCCCTCTCATTCTGAGGAATGAGTTCTCCGCTCCTCCGAGCTCTGTGATCTGTCTTGCTGGTCGAGCTAGCATTGCTCCCCTCACTATAGAGGGTTATCTATGAGCATGCCGCTCCCTGCTGAGCGGGGAGTTCCCTCTCATTCTGAGGAATGAGTTCCCCGCTCTCCAGAGCTCATGGTTGGGCTTGCCGCTCCCTTCTGAGCGGCGGAGTGCTTCTCATTCTGAGGAATGAGTTCTCCACTCTCCAGAGCTCGTTATAGGTCTCACTCTGAGGAGTGAGTTCTCCGCTCTAGAGCTCCTCATTGGTAGCTGAGTTCCTCTCATTCCGAGGAATGAGTTCTCCGCTCTCCAGAGCTCGCCGTCGGTAGAGCTAGCACTGCTCCCCTCAACCAGAGGGTCACCTATGAGCATGCCGCTCCCTTCTGAGCGTCCGTCTAATAAGTGCACACGCGAGACTTTGGGCACTTTCTAAAATCCACTCAGTGGTAAGTCCGCACATCAAGATTCTGCGTTCTTTCTAAAATCCCGAAAAGGTAGGGTTACGCGCACAGCTTCGTGCCCTTTTTTGAGTTGGTTAAAGCCCCGGCTTGTGCCTTGGGCCCTGCTCCCTTGTCCTGACCCCCCAGAGCTCTGTGATAGGTCGCTCGCCCTGTTGGTCGAGCCAGCATTGCTCCCCTCAACCAGAGGGTCATCTATGAGCTTGCCGCTCCCTTCTGAGCGTCTGAGTTCCCTCTCACTCTGAGGAATGAGTAGTTCTCCGCTCCAGGGCATAGAACGTTCTTCTAATAAGTGCACACGCGAGACTTTGGGCACTTTCTAAAATCCACTCAGTGGTAAGTCCGCACATCAAGATTCTGCGTTCTTTCTAAAATCCCGAAAGGGTAGGGTTACGCGCACAGCTTCGTGCCCTTTTTTGAGTTGGTTAAAGCCCCGGCTTGTGCCTTGGGCCCCGCTCCCCTGTCCCATATATGTTGGGTCCAAAAAAAAAAAAAAAAAAAAAAAGGGAAAAGAAAGGGGTGTACGCTACCAAGAGGTCTGTTGAGACAGTTCCCTCGGTAAGCTTGAGAGCAAGTGGTAACCCCTGAGTGATCGGCCAGGACCTAGTGAGCCAGGTGCCTGGCCATATCCCCTTAAAGGAATCTTTTTCTGATTCCAAGACTTTGAGCTCTACCCTAGGCCCGGTAATCCCGGCACCTAGAACAGGTAAGTACTAGGGTATGCAGCTCGGGCCTTTGGCCGAAGGGGATAATATCACTGACAGCCATCAGCCGTCCCAGGGGCAACTCCCTTAGCCGGGTAGAGCTGGCTTAGTGCTCGCCTTTTTGAGAAATTGGCTTGCATTCCCTCAGCATGGTGAAGTGGGTATAACGTTCCCCGTAGCGACCCCTAGGGGACGCAGTTCGAGTTCCCATGAAGGGGAACGTCTCAGGTTACGTATGTAACCATGGTTCCCCGAGTGGGAACGAGACACTGCGTCCCCTAGGCTTCGAGCCATGCTTCGGACGCAAGCTTCAGACGAAGAAGCTGATGATGTATTCTCCCGGCGGCACTTATATTGTGGCACGCCGGTAGTGACGTCATGGGCTGTCGCCGGCCAACAGGTGGTGTTTTTACATATGTATCTTCAGACCGAGTCACGCTGAGGGCGTTCCCCGTAGCGACCCCTAGGGACGCAGTGCAGTGTCTCGTTCCCCACTCGGGGAACCATGGTTACATACATAACCTGAGACGTTTTCCAACACATCTTTAAGCCATGATGAAGTCCTGTGTGTTGAAACACAATGGCAAAATAAAAATAATTATGCTTTTCAGTTCCCTGATTGTTTTGCCTTCTCCATTCCACAAGTGTTGTCGGTATTGCTTTAATTGTTATTTCTTTTTTTCATGCACCTTGTTGATTTTGTTACCAACTATGATGGTGATACGACAGAGAACATTTGCTTATAGTTTTACTTTTGTTCACTTGTTAAAAAGAATCTCTCCACACTGAGGCCAATAATGCTCTGTTGGAAATAACAGTAGGAACTTTTAACTAGAATGACCTTCCAAGTCGGAATTCCAACTCGGAATCTTGTAGGAATCACAACAACTCCAACTTCAGGATCCAATATGGCTGTTCAGTGCATCAACAGAAGAGAAACAGTGGTAATATATAGTTTATTAGCACTTATGTTTGTCTGTGTCTCATTAAACTCAGGGTTGCACAGTACTATACAACCACCTCTATTTGGGGATATGGCATTATTTGTGCAAAATACCGCTTTTGTGTGGTTTTAATCAACTGGTATTGCTAACAATGGACGTGTCTATCTTGGTTTTCTGATTTCTCTACTGGTGCATGGTCCACTTGCCTGAGATTTAATTCCCAGCTCCGACATCCAACTCTGAGGTAAATGGAACACAGTATATGAGACATGTTCTGATAAATTTGAAGCAGAAAATCTATGTCAGAATTCATGCTTTATAGTGCACCAATTAGGTAGTGATAGTTACAGCAGGAGTGTCTTTAAAAGTATCTAAGTCACCAAACATTCCCTGTACATATTTAGTATCAAAATGGTTAGTATTTATCGAATTAGTATTTTGAAATTGCCCCTTTATTCACTTTAAATGCATGAAAGAAGTAAATAAATTACATACGCAGCAGAGCCAAGATGGCTGCCAGGATTCCAAGGGATGTTAATAGTGGGGTCCCGGCCATCATTTTTTGGCATAGAAATTCATCTCCTTTGCAGTCACACACAGTTGCTTGAATGGAGTTGTCTTGATACAAATCATTGTTATCATAAACCCTTAGGACAACATTGTAATTACCCTGCTCCAACACAGAATTAAGCGTCAACAGAATCCCAGTTTCTAAAATAGGCAAATAAATAAGTTAGTATAAACACCCAGACTTGAATTAGGTCATATGCTTCCAATATACATTATCCTTACTTGTTTTATTCATCACTGCAGTCCAGTTTTTCTTTGTGTGTCCTTGGGGCTCAACGCTAAAGGGAGCAGCATAAGGAGGTCCATCTTTGTCAGTTATAGAGAGAAGCACTGTGCCCTCACGATTGCAAATCTCTATATTTCCTTCATTAATAATTGGAGTGTTGTCATTTACATCCTCCAATTCAATTACCAAGGTTCCTGTACCCGTTGCTGGATTTTCATCTGTATTTAAGCACAAACTTATTGAAAAAAGGCTATGCTAGCAAGAATTCTCCTTTTAAAAAGAAACACATATTACCATCATCATCCAGGGCCAAAATGACAGCTCTGTATTTGCCATCTTTGACTAGGGCAGATTCTCTATCCATAATACTCTTGACCTTAATCATCCCAGTGTCTTGATTTACATTTATCCAGCCAGCAGGATCTTTGTCAATTTTATACCTGGGAGGAAACAAAATGTGTAAAACCAGAATGTGTATATTCATAACAGGTGCATAAGGTAGGTAGGTAGGTAGGTAGGTGGGTAGGTAGATAGATAGATAGATAGATAGATAGATAGATAGATAGATAGATAGATAGATAGATAGATAGATAGATAGATAGATAGATAGATAGATAGATAGATAGATAGATAGATAGATAGATAGATAGATAGATAGATATCAATATACTACAGTACGTACATGATGTAATGTGTATATACATAACACAACAGATTATTACCATATACACTACTGTTCAAAAGTTTAAGAAAGAAACGTATATTTTATTTAACAAGGCCTCCGTTTATAATGTTACAAACAGTTTCTATTTCAATTAAATGCTGTTTTCCAAACTTTCTGTTGATGACAAAATCCTGTAAAAAGACACTGTAAATGCAGTTACCATACACTTCTGCATTAAGCAACACAACAATTTTCAAATGTGATAATAAGAAAGGTTTCTTGAGTACCAAATCAGCACATTAGAATGATTTCTTTGTGATTGCCTCTGTGAAGAATCTCTCTCTCTCTCTCTCTCTCTCTCTCTCTCTCTCTCTCTCTCTCTCTCTCTCTCTCTCTCTCTCTCTCTCTCTCTCTCTCTCTCTCTCTCTCTCTCTCTCTCTCTCTCTCTCTCTCTCTCTCTCTCTATATATATATATATAGTATCTCTCAATAAAGTGAGCAAACCCCTCACATTTTGACAACCATTTTAGTATATCTTCTCAAGGGACAATACTAAAGAAAATAAACTTGAATATATTTTAGAGTAGTCAATGTGCAACTTGCATAGCAATAAAGATTTACTGTCCGCTGAAAATAACTCAACATACAGCCAGAAAAATGTGTGTATCTTGTAATAGAGTAGTTCAAATTTGGTGCTTTCAGTACAATTATCTCATTCTGAGCACTGGATGTTCAACATGGCACCTCATGGCAAATAGCTCTCTCAGGATTAAAGAATTATAATTGTTGCTCTCCACAAAGATGGCCTAGGCTATAAGAAGTTTGGCAACACCCTGAAACTGAGTTACAGTATAGTGGCCAGTGTCGTACAGAGGTTTTCCAAGACGGGTTCCGCTCAGAACAGGCCTCGCAAGGGTGGATCAAAGAAGTTAGATCCTCGTGCTGTGCTTCAGGTGCAGAAGCTGGCTTCATAAAACAGATGCATGAGTGCTGCCAGCAGTCCTGTAGAGGTTGCAGAAGCAGAAGGTCAGCTTGTCAGTGCTCAGACCATTCGCCACACACTGCAACAAGTCTGTTTGCATGGCCATCGTTCCAGAAGGAAGCTATTGTACTCAGACCAGCCCGTCTGGCACTAACAACCATTCCACATTCAAAGTCACTCAAATCCTCTTTCTGATGCTCGGTTTGAACTTCAGCATGTCGTCTTCACCACATCAAGATGCCTAAATGCATTGAGTTGCTGCCATGTGATTGGCTGATTAGCAATTTGTGTTACCAAGCAATTGAACAGATGTACCTAATAAAGTGGCCGGTGAGTGTATGTATATATATATATATATATATATATATATGTGTGTGTGTGTGTGTGTGTGTGTGTGTGTGTGTGTGTGTATACATACATGCAGTAAATCACCACCATAGCCTTGTGGTCAATGTACTGACATAAAGTGCAACAGTAACACAAGTTTGAGTCCTGGTTTGTGGTCTTTTCCCCAGTCCTGTTCTCCTCTCTGTCTTATCCCTTCCCTTCACCGATTCTACTGTCTTCTCATAATAAAAGCATAGTGCCAGAAATTTCAATCTTACTGATATCAAACTTTTGAACTGTAGTATATATCTCTTTATTTATGTACAGTATACAGTAAAGTGTTGCAACAGTTCTTACGTTATCTTCTGTGATTTTCCAGTGTCTGGTTCAGTAGCTGTATAAGCAACCAAATCGCTATCGACTGGTAAATTTTCATGTCTGGAAATAACCCTCTCCTTTGGATTAAATTCAGGAGGTTCATTCACATCTTCTACATTCACCGTGACCGTGGCAGTGGAAGTGGGCAAAACACCAACAAATGGATCATCATTCTCAACAATCACAGACAGGACGTACTGCTTGGTCTTCTCAAAGTCCAGGGGCTAAATGGAAAAGAAAGTTTATTTTACTAAGAAATGCCATTACAACCAATTGTCTGGGCAAACATATGAGCAGCACACGGTACCTTTACAGTGGTGATGATGCCCTCTAGCTGGCTGGGTCCAGTACTGACATTGAAAAACCCACCCTTGTCACCACTAATAATCCGATACTTGGTTGACCAGGCCGGTGATCCTTCTTCATCTCCATCAGTAACTTTAAGTTTGGCCACTACATGCCCTACTTTATTCTCTGGGATGGATACGGTGTGCTAAAACATAAAATTAATTATTTTATGCTGTATTGAAATGTATAATGTATAAAGTATGTATAAATAAAGTATGTATAAAGTCTAAACATAAATACTGTAGTATAGCACTGAACACTCAACAAAATCAATCATGCATTACCGAAGTTTGGTTAAACCGAGGTGGGTTATCATTGCTGTCAGTAATTGTAATAACAGCTGTGCCAGTGGTTGACAAACCAATTCCTTCCATGTCAGCAGCCACAATTAATAAAGTATATCTGGACCATTGCTGAAAGAGAAAATGTTTTCAAGTGATATTGTTTACATGAAATCATTCTTCACTCCTGTGATATCCATTCAATTGATTTCTCACCTCTTTGTCCAAGCCTGAAGAATTCACATAAATTCTTCCAGTATGAGTGTTGATTTCAAACATGTTTGGATTTGGTGACTGTGGAAGTAGGTTGACAATGTTGTATCTGATTTCAGAATTGTAATTACCTGGCTCATCTCCATCAGTGGCTGTGACTGTCATAAACTCGAAACCTTCAGTGACAGAAAAATAAAGGCTGATTAGGTACTATTGATGACACCTAAAAACACCAAATGTACTGTTTCCAAGAATCAATAAAATTAATGATAAAAGAATGATTAAAATACATTTATTCTAAAGGCTGATTGGTCATTTTGCCCACCTTTTGACTCAGCTTCAGAAACTTGTCCATTAAAAGGATTTTCAGTAAACACAGGCTTGTTATCATTCTGGTCAGTTACAATGATAGTAAGGTTTGTGGGTGATGCATTTTTTCTCCCATCTTCGTAAAAGGCACGAGCATTGAGCTGAAGACATGGGATGCAACATAAATGTTAAATACTTGACTGAAAACTGAAATACTTTATTTGTAAAAAAAAAAAACGTTTTAAATCAGGTAATAAATAAAGTTTATATATTGACATAAACGTAAAATGAAAAAAACATCTAATTGACTTGGAATTTACTGTTTAATTGATTTACAGCGGCACTAGAACGTTTTTTTTATTTTCAGTATTTCTGCATAAATTGAATTGTTCAGTAAATGTGAAGTAAATCTTTGTTGGAGAAGGTATGTGAACCTTATCAGATTATTATTTTTTTTTTTTACAATTTCATCTTCTTTTAGCATCTTGCTGGTTGTGCAACAGTAAACCGATTACCAACAGTACATTTTACATAAAAAATACACCAAAGCACTAAATGTCTCAAAATGAACTCATTATTCCAGAACACTAACAAAAGTTGTCACCTAACAAGCAGACAGCACACAACAGTTTTGACAATTCAATACATAATTGTAAAACATGATCACTGTAATAAAACTAACATCCACTTACCTCGTATGATGCCTTTTTTTCTCTATCCAGTGGCTGAGTCACAGAAAGATACCCTGTCATTTTGTTAATAATAAAAATACCCACAGGTGGCTGATCTGCGCCTTCACCTGTGATACTGTAGAGTATTTCTGCATCAGGTACACCATATATTTTCGCCTTTATCTAAATGTAGAAATAAAATATATATAGACCTGTATTGATCAAATAAACCTTCACATATTGATGTAATTTACAACTGTCATTTCATTATTTTTACACACCTGGAACAGTTTTCTGGGGAAAATACCTTTCTCGTTCTCAGTTATGCTAAAAGGAGGAATAACCCACTCTCTCTTTCTTCTCCTTTGACCTGATGAAGAGCTTGGAAACTCCACAACCAGAAGACCAGAGGGTATTTGCAACTGCAAAATGAAAAGGTTTAAAAAAGACACATACTGCTTGTAAAACTACACAGAGCATTGTATCAGTCTTTCATATTATTTTATCCTTGCTTATTTTGGATTGTCTGAGTGATCAAGATTACTTGAAAAGATTACTTTATTACTTTGCAATTAACCATCCCTTGTTAATAATAAAAAAAGAGTTTGCTGCCTCATTTTGTGTGCATCAATAATGCACGTCCTGATTTTGCGGAGTTAGATGTGTTCCTGGGTCAACATATATTGTTGACCCTGGAACAACATTTTAATCCAAAAATTTAATCTTGACCATTTCCCTACACCTAAACCTAACCTTAACCATGAGTAATTCCTAAAATCAGAGGAAATGATAGATGAATGACACTAATGTACAAGCAACAAACGCTGATCATAAACCTAAACTTCACAAAAATTATAAACTGGTTCAAAATCTGATTGGTTAATAACAATGTTGTTCCAGGGTCAACAAAGATGTTCATCCAGGAACATGTCACACTTGGTTAAATCAGGTTCTGCCATAAATAATATAGGTAAAAAACGGTGTGAAAGACCCAGCAGAGGTCAGGCTTGTACTGTATTACACAGCGTGAAGTTGCACATACCTGTGAAGCTGCATTCACTGCAGTGTTCCTGTAACTGTCCTTGTAATGACTGTAGACATGTTCAACTCTTGTGCTTTCATCATATGCACTGAATATTACTGTCAGAAGCCATAATAAAACAGGACAAGAAACAGGTCTTTATACAATGGATTTTAAACTAGAATCAATCAGTCACTTTTTGCAATGTGCAATGCGAAGTGTAAGTGTAAGTGAGTAACTGATAACTTTTGAGTTACTGGTTTCAGGGCTACAACTCATTTAATCAGTTTATTTATTTATTTCAGTAATCAGCTTAAAAATGTGTGTTTATGCTCCAATTTCACCTTTGAATATTTCACTTTCAGTGATTTAGTGTTAAGAAAAAATACATTGCAGAGGAGGCCATTTTCCCCTTTATTACAGTAATCAATCATTGTAGAGGCATGATTTATGATAATAGTTTGAACTGCTCTCGCTGATAATCTAGAAACTATGGATGGTAGATTTATTGAACAAGCTGCCATTCCAAGCAGCAGCTGCTAATTAAAAATGAAGATCTCCTGCCCAAGTTGGACATAGACAATATAGCAATCACCTTCACCAAATGGCTGAACCTGCTCTTTTAACATGGACTATTTATAGGTTTTTTCAACTTCTTACAAACAAAATCTTTACTTGTCACACAATTTCTGAAACCTGACACCCAAACACCAGAACCATACACCAGTTTCAGAGAACTGGTTTATCATCGGTCTACATCAGGCATCCTCAATTCTGGACCATTCCTGCAGTGTTTAGCTCTTACCCTAATCAAATACACACGCATGCTAATCAAAGTCTTCAAGATTATTAGAAAATTACAGGTAGGTGATTTTGATTAGGGTTGGAGCAAAACTCTGCAGCAGATTGGACCTCCAGGGAAAGATTTTAGGAACACTGATCTACATTCTCTTCAGTAGTGAAAGTCAAGATTCACATGCACAATTCATGGCAAATTTACAAAAGACTAATAGAAATGGGCAGAAAATATGCTTGACAATTTATGACAACTACATCAACCATTTTGCATCTAATGACTTATGTACTAATGACTGGATGTTTTGAGGGGTAAGACTATTGCACAGAGTAATATAATACATTTTGAGCAACATGACATTAGCAACTGATAATGCAGACAAATGTATATAATCAGTTGCATGAATGTACCAAAACAATCACAACTTGTTAAAAAGAATGAGAAACTGCTATTATGACATAAGTGACTAGATGATGTGGAGGTTGAACAAGTAGTTTTGAGAATTTAATTTCTGGTCTGAAAAATGCACCACTGAGAAAAACTATAACTTGACCTTTGGCCTATTTATAGGACTATTCTAAGGCCATGATTTATTGGAGTTAAATAAAGCAATGAGTGTTTGCACATGTGAGGCGTTAGTGTGAGGCACTGATGAATTAGTGTAGTATTTTGATTGGTTGTGTTTGAAAAAGGAAACCAGGATACTTTCTGTTAGATTTGTGTGTGTTACACAGAAAATCGTGTGTTGTGTTTTGCAAAAAGTGTTTTATTACATTGAAAACCTGATCTCAAAGGCCGAGAATTAGTGTGTGATTTTGCAGATTTTGAGTGTCAGGTTACAGAAATTGTGTGACAAGTAAATTTAGTGTGTAAGCAGTTGAAAAAAAACCCTGTAACTTCAGAAGAACTTTAGGTTTTGAATAACTGTGTATATGATATATCCAACAAAATATAGGTGTTTGCAACGTAAGACACGTGTTTGCTTTTGAGATGTGTTTGTGATATTTTGGATGCAGTGCTTAATTTTCTAGAGATGTGAGGCATTTTGTGTGTGCAATTCTTAGATTTGTGTGTATAGTTTGAACAGTGGGGGAGGAGGAGGAAGAAGAAGGGCAAAGGGACAAGCAGTTGACCATGTCCTTGTCGAAGGTATGATTATGAGGGAGGCTAGGCAACGAGCACAGCCAAAGAGTCGCTTCATTGTTGCCTCAATAATAAGAACCTTCAGGGAAGACAACATGTAGGTGTACTTCAGACTGCTCTCTTCTGTAACTTTTGGAGTGCTGTACTCTGTGCTGTTACAGCACATACATGTACTGTAGCTGTTACACAATACTACTGTAAAAAAACTAAAATCATACAATTGAATCACATACAGATATTATTTATGTATGCTTTCCATAAAATGATGTATTACAGTTACAGTTCCAGTAATCAGTCCTTCTGTTTTTGTATGACACAGACACTGTAATGAGGTCGCCTTAGGCGGGACATGAACCCGGGTCTCTGGTGTTAAAAGTGGGTTGTGTTTCCTACTGAGGAACCAAGGTTACAAAGTACAAATAAACTTGAGAGCTGGTGACTGGAGTACGTAGGCTCAAGACTGAACACAATATCTTGGAACAAGCACACTTATAAAAGGATCAAACACAGGTGACGGGAATCAGGGCTAAGCATCAATCAGCAGTGCAGAGATGAGATCTTTACAGGAGCCCCTCCCCTAGGAACGGCTCCTGACATTCTTCTGACTGTTTCCTTGGGCTCGGCGAAACTCTGAGATGAGAGTCGGGTCTAAAATATCTTGAGCAGGAACCCAGGACCGCTCCTCTTGTCACACTTGGTTAAATCAGGTTCTGCCATAAATAATATAGGTAAAAAACGGTGTGAAAGACCCAGCAGAGGTCAGGCTTGTACTGTATTACACAGCGTGAAGTTGCACATACCTGTGAAGCTGCATTCACTGCAGTGTTCCTGTAACTGTCCTTGTAATGACTGTAGACATGTTCAACTCTTGTGCTTTCATCATATGCACTGAATATTACTGTCAGAAGCCATAATAAAACAGGACAAGAAACAGGTCTTTATACATGGATTTTAAACTAGAATCAATCAGTCACTTTTTGCAATGTGCAATGCGAAGTGTAAGTGTAAGTGAGTGACTGATAACTTTTGAGTTACTGGTTTCAGGGCTACAACTCATTTAATCAGTTTATTTATTTATTTCAGTAATCAGCTTAAAAATGTGTGTTTATGCTCCAATTTCACCTTTGAATATTTAAATATTGAATATTTAACAGATAAAATATCTTGAGCAGGAACCCAGGACCGCTCCTCTTGGCCAAAGCCCTCCCAATCCACAAGATATTGAATCCTGCCACGGACCCGTCGAGAGTCCAGCCGTCTTTGGACAGTGTAAGCGGGGGGGGAGGGGGGGGGGGGGGTTCCAAGCTGAAGACAGAGTAGAGCAAACAGGTTTTAAACGGGAAACATGAAAAGTGGAATGAATCTTCATAGACCTGGGCGGGAGGAGTCGATAAGAAACTGGATTAATCTATTTGAGAATCTTGAAATGACCAATGTATCGAGGAGCCAGTTTGCGGGATTCCACCCGCAAAGGAAGGGCTCTAGTTGAGATCCATACTCTTTGTCCCGGACAAAGCATGGGTCCTGCCCTCAGGTGACGGTTTTCCTGCCTTCTCTGTTGTCGGACAGCCCTCAATAAGGCAACACGAGCTCTTTGCCAGGAACTTGGCACCATCGGAACAGCTTTGTGGCAGCTGGAACATCCACCTCTGACTCTTGTCCAGGAAATAGAGGGGGACGGAAACCATACTGACACTCAAAAGGGGACATGCCTATGGATGAATGGAATGGAAAAGGGTGTTATGTGCAAATTCAGCCCATATTAAATGAGAGCTCCATGTTGATTGTCTGCAACCAGGCACCTTAGTGTCTTCTCAATCTCTTGATTTACCCTCTCAGTTTGGCCATTTGACTGGGGGTGGAAGCCGGAGGACAGGCTGATGGAGGATCAAATGAGTCTGCCAAATGCCTTCCAGAAGCGGGAAGTAAATTGTGGGCCCCGATCAGAAACCATATCTTGTGGAAAACATGCCTCATCAACAGTTCCGTAGTTTGGCTGGCTGTGGTTAGCTTGGACAAAGCTAGGAGGTGACAAGCCTTTGAAAATCTGTCTACCACTACTAATATTACCGTACTTCCTTGAGACTGTGGCAAGCCTGTGATGAAGTCCATGGAAATGTGGGAACAAGGGCGTCTTGGAATGGGCAGCGGGTGCAGCAGGCCATGAGGGTGGGTCCTTGGCTCTTCGTTCTGGGCACAGACAGAGTAAGCGGCATCAAATTCCTGGATGTCCCTCTGCAATCTAGGCCACCAGAACTTCCTCTGGATGAGCTTGCATATTTTCATAGTCCCCGAGTGTCCAGAGGGGAGAGAAGCATGAGCCCACTGCAAAACCTCAGAACGTAGAGGATTAGGAACAAAAAGGCGCCCTGGAGAGCCATTACCTGGACCTGGCTGCTGCAGTTGTGCCCTCTTAACAGCCGTTTCAACATCCCATTGAATTGGAGCTACCACTCTAGAAGTGGGGAGAATGGGTTCTGGACAGGACTCCACTTTTGGTGGCTCAAACTGCCTCGAGTGTATCTGGCTTGAGATTCTTAGAACCTGGCCGATAGGAGAGAGTAAAGTTAAACCGGTTAAAAAAAAGAGAGCCCAATGGGCTTGTCAGGCATTTAGTCTCTTTGCCTCCTGGATGTAAGTGAGATTCTTGTGGTCCGTCCAGACAAGGAATGAGTGTTTGGGCCCCCTCCAGCCAGTGCCTCCACTTCTCCAAAGCCATCTTAACAGCCAGCAGCTCCCAGTTTCCAATATCATAATTTCTCTGCGTTGGGGTAAGCTGATGAGAGAAGAAAGCACATGGGTGAAGCTTGTTATCATTCTTACTTCACTGTGACAAGACAGCTCCTTTTCCCACGTCTGAGGCATCCACCTCCAACACAAAAGGTAGCTCTGAATCAGGGAGGGTTAGGATTGGGGCAGATGTAAAGAGTCGCTTTAGTTTGTTGAAGGCCTGATCTGCTCTGCAGGTCCACACAAATGGCTTA
Organism: Ptychobarbus kaznakovi; assembly: GCA_027422405.1. Lineage (NCBI taxonomy): Eukaryota > Metazoa > Chordata > Actinopteri > Cypriniformes > Cyprinidae > Ptychobarbus > Ptychobarbus kaznakovi. The sequence goes on from CM049798.1 coordinate 34,124,649, forward strand.
ACTGACTTCCTGGTCAATGCAGAAAGAGGGCCGGCAACAGAACTGAAGTTTCTTATGAATCTTCTATAAAAATTGGAAAGGCCTAGAAAGCGCTGTACCTGTTTTACTGAAGTTGGTTGAGGCCAGTCCAAGACTGCTTGTATCTTGCAGGATCCATCTGAAGGCTGCCCTTTGATACCCTGAAACCAAGGAAGAAAACTTCTGGAACATGAAACTCGCTCTTTTCCAACTTCACATAAAGTCTATGTTTCAGTAGCTGGGCCAGGACCTGACAAACATGCTGGACATGCTCTGGGTAATTGCGAGAGAATATCAAAATGTCGTCCAGATAAACAAACACAAATGTATTTAACATTTCTCTGAGAACATCATTAATAAAGGCTTGGAAGACGGCTGGGGCATTGACTAGGCCAAATGGCATTACCTGGTATTCATAGTGGCCTGTTGGGGTGTTGAAGGCTGTCTTCCACTCATCCCCCTCACAGATTCTAACTAGATAGTAAGTGTTCCGTAAATCAAGTTTAGTGAAAACAGTAGCTCCTTGCAGGATCTCGAAAGCCATGGTCATAAGAGGGAGAGGGTATCGGTTCTTGATGGTAATACCGTTTAACCCTCAAAGTCTATGCAGGGTCGGAGATTCCCATTATTCTTTTCAACAAAGAAAAAACCCGCCCCCGCAGGTGAAGTGGATGGACATATGAATCCATAGTCCAGGGCTTCTTTAAGATATTCGTCCATTGCCAATCTCTCAGGGCCGGAATGGGTATAGAGCCTTCCACTTGGTGGGCAAGTACCAGGAAGCAATTCAATAGTACAGTCATAAGATCTATGAGGTGGTAATGTGGCAGCTTGGGCTTTACTAAAGACTTCCTGGAGGTCTGCATACTCCTGGGGAACTCAGGATTACTCGGGACAATGAGCTAGAGACTTGGTTGTGACTGGCTCCATTATGGGAACGGCCATGACTTCTGTGGATTGGGTCTCAGAAAAAGCTGCAGATCTCCACCTGGAGATGTCAACTGAGGGTTTTGGAAAAGTCTCTAATAGCTTGGAAGAATGGCAGAAGGTATTATTGGAATCTTGGCAGTTTGTTCCCCAGGTTTTAACAACCCCTCGGGACCAGTCAATATGTGGGTTGTGTAAAGTCAGCCAGGGGAAGCCGAGGATTAGAGGAAGCTTAGGAGAATGAAACAGAAAGAACTGTATCAGCTCCTGGTGTTGCCTGACCTGTAGATGGAGAGGTGGAGTACATTACCTGACTTCTCCTGTACCCAGAGGACTGCCATCAACTGCCGTGATATTTAGGGGTTTCTGGAGTGTAACTGGCTGAATGTCAAGTTTCTTGGCCATCTCATAGTCCATAAAACTCCCTGCAGCGCCAGAGTCAACAAAGGCAAATACTTGAAGTTGGTTGCCCTGGGCGATGGTAGCTAGGATTGTTAAACCTGAGGTTGCTGAGCAGGGGATGGTTCCTATTCTCGCCCTGGCCTCCCTCCTCCTGGACAAGAGTTGACTTTTCCCGACAACTCAGGACAGGTAAAGCGAAAGTGACCTGGCTTGCCACAGTAGAGACAGCATTTCTCTCTCATCCGTCGGTTGCGATCAGCTTGGGAAATTCTAGTTCGACCCAGTTGCATGGGTTCCTCAGGGGTACTGAAAGATCGAGGTAGCTTAACAGGGCTGGCAGATTCAATAAATCTAGTCTCCTGCTGTCGCTCCTGCTGACGTTCCCTGAGGTGATAGTCTACCCGGATAGCCACATCGATGAGGGACTCAAGGTCCGGTGCCAGGTCTCGGAAAGCCAACTCATCGTTGATCTCAGGAGACAAGGCATGGCGAAAGGTAGCCCTCAAGGCTCGTTGATCCCACCCACTCTCTGTGGCAAGAGTGCAAAACTCTATAGCGAACTCTGCTGCACTCTGAGAACCTTGAGTAAGGTGGAGCAGATGGTGATCCGCATCCCCACTACTGGCTGGATGGTGGAAAACTCTTTTAATCTCAGAAATGAAGTCATGGCAGTTGGTTGTTAGTTAAGACCTCTGATCCCACAAAGCAGAGGGCCCAGTCCAAAGCCTTGCCTGTTAGAAGGGTAATAATGTAAGCCACCTAACTATTCTCAGTGGGAAAGCTGCTGGGTTGGAGCTAGAATGCCAGGGTACACTGAGTAATGAAACCGCTGCATCTCTCGGGACTGCCATCACACCTCTCTGGAGCTGGTAACTTGGGCTCTGACGGAAAAGCCAACATGGTTCTGTTAGAATGCTCAGAAGGAGATTGAGGTTCTTGGGATAAGGAGGCTCGAGACTGTAGATTTAAGATATGAAGGATCTCAGACAGTGCCTGGTCATGCCGCTTGATCTGAGAGGGCTGCCAAAATACGGTCCACATCAGAAGTTGGTGAAGCTCCTTCTGTTGGGTTTCCTTCCATGGTTCAGTCTTGCTGTAACGAGGTCGCCTTAGGCAGGACTTGAACCCGGGTCTCTAGTGTTCAAAGTGGGTTGTGTTTCCAACTGAGCTAACTTCCAAGTATCGAAACCCAAGAGCAGAAGTGTAACGAGTCAGGAGACTTGAGTCATCCAAAAATAAAAATATAATCTTTACTTGAGAAACCAAGGTTACAAAGTACAAATAAAGTGCGATAGGCGATCTTCCAAAAAACAGGGAAATAAAAATAGACACAAGGGTCAAAATGGTACAATAAGGCACAGACTTAACTTGAGAGATGGTGACTGGAGTAAGTAGGCTCAAGACTGAACACAATAGCTGGGAACTAGCACACTTATAAAGGATAAAACACAGGTGGCGGGAATCAGGGCTAATGAGGAGAGTACTGAGCAAGTATCCATCTGGATACCTGGAAGGAGCATAGCCGATAAGCTTAAGGAGGGCGTCCCCTGCAGGCCAGGAGTGGAACAGCAGTGCAGAGATGAGATCTTTACAGAGACAGCCTGTCCCAGACCAAAGAAGGGATGCTGGGGCAGAATAATTTTGTTGTTGTTGTTTGGTGTATTTTATTGTACAGTACATTAAGCTATCACGTGAAATGGTTTTTGAGGGGAGAATCACAAGCAAATTATTACTGATATTAGTAGTATTGTTTTGAATTTATCTTACCAGTGTGTAAAAACTATGTTATAGTGTGTGTGTTTGTGTCTGTGTCTGTGTGTGTATGTTGTGTGTGTGTGTGTGTGTGTGTGTGTGTGTGTGTGTGTGTGTGTGTGTGTGTGTGTGTGTGTGTGTGTGTGTGTGTGTGTGTGTGTGTGTGTGTGTGTGTGTGTGTGTGTTTCAGCAAGATTGAATGGAGTGGAGAGCTTAATTTTGACCTGGGTAATTGAGTGACAAGTTTTGGATTTGAGTTTAGATTTTGAGAAAAGCAGGCATCAATTCAAGAAATGTGTTTATGCAATTAAGAAACTGCATATTTTCATAAAACGTAGCATTTCATGTGGTCTTGATTTGGGTGGGTACAGCGGTTATTTACATTTAATAGGGTTGTAAATATTTAACTCTGTAAATTTTAGCACAATATGGTTAACTTTAATCATATTAAACATAATTTCCAGTGAAAATGCTGTGTGGATAGTAACTTTGGAAAACCACTAGCCACAGTGGCTGGTGAGGAAAGAAAAGGTTCACGTCAAGCCCATTTCGTTTACCCAAAGTTCAGATTCAGAATGACACTGTTTTAAGTAATGCAAGTGTGAAAAGCCCTAACAAGACATTTAAGCACAAAACACTTTATCAACACAATTGTTTCGTGAAAGCTGCACATAAAGTAAAGTATAACCTAAATATAAGATAAGCAACTCTTCTGATATTTTCAGCAGTATCAGTTGTGTTGCTTAAAGTACCAAAAATGTTTACCTGCACTGTCTTTATACTGCTGAAAAACTCAAAATTGTAAAATTAGATAATACAAAATGCAAATGTTTCACTGATGGCTCTTATATATCACTGTGTTTACCCATACAGGATGTGGATCACCATTTCCCACGTACACATACTGTATAAAAAAATGGTGTTATGAAATGAGGGAATGATCAACACTTTTACAAATTTTACAATAATGGATTTTAGTTGCATTATGGTGTTTAGAAATGATAGAAACCACATAAAACAAATAATATTTTAGGTATATTGTAAAAATTTCACATTGAATCTCCAAAATAATGTATATTATTCTATTATCTATTTTTCTTTTTATCACAGGTAAGTTTAAAATATTCTAGCTGATCTCTTGACCTCCCAAGATGAGTTCCCCCACCTTATTTAAGGTGACTGTTCAGGTGGCTATAATTTCACAAACAAAAATAATAATAATTGAGAGGCCACACAGAATAAGAACACTGTATTTACAAAAACATTTCTGCTTAAAGAAGTGTTTTCTCAATATTTCAGCATTGCATCATTTACGGAACACATTCATTCTCATTTGAATTATAATTCAGTAACCCCAGCTTGGGAAACCTTGCCATAACATAATGTTTAATGCACTTAATTTTGCTAATAATATACTGAAATACCATAATATACTGTATACTATAATATACTGCTAATATAATATAATAACATACTGACAAAAAATGTCGCTTTGGATAAAAGCGTCTGCTAAATGCATAAATGTAAATGCAATATAATTTTTTTCTTTGTATTTATGTATTTAGTTGCCTAAATTGTGTAATGTTTTGTAATTGTGTAAATTGTCTAATTGCCTAAATCTTATAATGGATTATGTTACTAACTATTTAACTACTTTAGTAAAATAAAGCCTGTGGTAAACATAACTTGAAGATACTTTTACATTTTGTTCTACAACGTAAATTACACACATCCATACCCAAAACTAAAAAATTTGAAGCAGTTGTGTTCATTTTTGAAAACGTATGTTTTTGATAAGATAAGTAACGATAAGAACGTATTTGGGCTGTGAGTGTGTGCAGTTTATACAAAACTTGAAAGTATCGTCCAGTTATGTTTACCACGGTCTTTTTTGTAACTCATAAATTGAAAACCCCCTTATAAAACCCCATTGGAAAATATCGAAGGAACCCGCGGCAAATTACTCTTCCGGGTTCTGATGTCATAGTTCCCCAATGTCTAATGCAATAAAGTCACAAATTTCAGTAACACAAATTATGTTTTTTATTACTGAATTATCACATTTAATTAGTTTTAGGCTATGTTTTAAGTAGGCCTACCATCCATCTTAACGTCAAAAAGGACGGTTCCACTTTTGCACAACTTAAATTATTAAATTAAATTAATTCACAGCTAAGTAGACCTAGTGTATACCTAGGGATATTAAAACAAAATATCTTAAAACATTCTCCAGGGTGCCCTATTTTATATCAAATGATTTTAGATTTCGGAAACTGCCTACCTGCTCTTCTGTCTACTTTAGAGGCGAGATCCTCTGCAAATGCGCACGAAAACACCTGCGAATAAAATGCATATATATAACTCGATATAATTGCTGCACATTTACGACATTTCATATCTTTATTATAATTAAATAATACTATAATTAACAACAGAGAATATTTTTTTGTAAGAAACATATGACCTAGGAGATCAAATCTTACCTGACAAAGGAAAGTAATAACGCAAAAGGACACAACCCCTACAACCTCCATTACACGTGCAAAATGTCTGTGGGAAAAAATATCATGTAACTTTTATTCCACCGTCTAGGCTATTATTTTAAACTAAATGCAGCTGTTCTTACAATCAAACGTCAAGCTCTGTCAGCAGTTAGATTCTGTTCTGTACAGTCTACTTCCTCAAGGTGAAGTTCGATGCAAATATGTCCCAAGGCTGGCTGTTGTTCGTGTTGCTGCTTGTTCAACTGTCGCTTTCTCATCGTGGTAGCGTGAAAAAACAAATTTCACTAGAAAATGTTATCTTAAAAATGAGAATTCACTGGAAAACCTTAACGTGCCTGCACTTGAGAAAGTCAAAGTTTTCTGTTCAATATATACAACTATAATAGTTCATAAGCGCTTTTATAACATTTTATAAGAACTGATCTTGTAACTATTGATTAGAAAATAGCAAATGCAAGCGTTTGGCTCTGTGTCTTGATGCTGCTATAGGTGCATTTAGCTTTAAGGGTTTTAAATGAATTTTCAGGTGCTTTTAATGAAAGAAAACAGCTCTCTGTTACAGCCTGTTCTCTTTCATGATCGGTTCCAGGGTGTTATTCTTGTCAGCCCATTTGGATTATCTGGCTACATACAGTCATGGCAAAAAATATCAGCACTCTTGGTAAAAATGATCAAAGAAGGCTGTGAAAATTAATCTGCATTGTTAATCCTTTTGATATTTTATTAAAAAAATTCACAAACATCTGACATTTCATTGGATAATAAGAATTTAAAATGGGGGTAAATCTCATGATTAAATAAATGTTTTTCTCAATGGACACAATTATTGGCACCCCTAGAAATTCTTATGAGTAAAATATCTCCCAAGAATATTGCCATTCACATTCACAATTTTGAGCACTCCAGGGTGATTATGAACATGAAATTATCCAGCCATGGCTTCCTGTTTCACAGAAATATAAATAGGAGGGGAAACAAAGCCCAAATTCCCTTAAAGGGGTCCTATTATGCTCTTTTACAAAGTCTTGATTTTGTTTTGGGGGTGTACTAGAACATGCTCTCATGCTCGGTGGTTTGAAAATCGCATTATTTTTCACATTATTTATATTATTACAATACCTCTCTCCCAGGCCTGACACAAAGGGCTCTATTAGTTCTGGGTTGGATGAAGGTCCACCTTCCGAAAAACAAAATGTGTTATGATTGGTTAGCTGTCCGAGTGCGTTGTGATTGGCGAACAGCTTAGACTGTGTTTCAGTACTGCCCCGCCCCTTGCCAAAACAGCAAGTTCGTCAATATTGCCATATCAATTCAGACCTCGAGAAAATTAAACAAGAGGATCGTGCAGAATCTTTGCATGCACGGGTTGTAACGAGGTTTGTATATGGGGAAGGAAGGAGGCGGGAACCGGCGAACATTAACAAACATTTAATAATCAAATAAACAACATCACATAAAAGCGGCAGCCCCTCACGGACGACTGCCGTACACAAAACATAAACTAAAATCCCAGGCCTGGTCCTCTCTCGTCTTCCACTGTCGTCACTCCTCCTTTTATCCTTCCGTAGCTCCTCCGTGGGATTCGAGACCGGTGAGTGGCGCAGGTGTCATTCATTCGCCAATCATCCACCGGCCTCGCTCCGTTCCCACGGCTCTCGGCCCCGCCCCACTCATCACATACCCCCATCGCCCCTCGCAGGCCGGGGGGTACTCACGAGACTGCTCTCTCTCCCCCCTCCCCCCTCCTCCCGGGGGCCCTCATGCTCAGTCTGGGCGTTCACGGCGCGATCTGGGGTACGGACAGACGAGGCGAGAGAAAGGAGACGAGGATGAGGAGTGACAGAGAAGAGAGAGAGGGGAGAGAGGAAAAAAAAAACATCTCGGTCCGGTTCCCGGCACACTGCCGCTCGGTCCCTCACTCCGCTGAGCGGCTCACTCGCGGTGCCATGCGATGGTACTGGACCTCTTTGGTGGACGGCCCGATGCTCATCCGCCTCCTGGCGGACGGCGGTGGCTCCTCCGGTCGAGGGCAGCCGGCAGCGAGCCCCCCGTTCCCTGCTCCTCCCCAAGCATGGCGGATGGCAGCAGGCTTCGGCCTCCAGGCGAACGGGGCGACTCCTCCGCTCCCTCTCCGACGGCAGCCACCCCTCCTCGACCCAGGAGCACGGCAGCGAGTCTTCCGTCCCACCTGTTCTTCTTTCGCTCCAGCACCACCGCCTCGGGCAGCCACTGGCGGTTTCTCCGCTTCTTCCTGCTGCCCGAACTCCTCAGCACCGCGATTCCCCTCAGCAGCGAGGGCTCTTTGACAGCGTGTCCCTCCTTCCTCCCGGGTTTCGGCACCAGTGTAACGCTGTAGGTATATGGGGAAGGAAGGAGGCGGGAACCGGAGAACATTTAAACACATTTAATGATAAAATAAACAAACGTAACAGAAAAGCGGCAGCCCCTCACGGTCGACTGCCGCACACAAAACACAAACTAAAATCCCAGGCCTGGTCCTCTCTCATCTTCCACTGTCGTCACTCCTCTTTTATCCTTCCGTAGCTCCTCCGTGGGATTCGAGACCGGTGAGTGGCGCAGGTGTCATTCATTCGCAATCACTCCACCGGCCTCGCTCCGTTCCCACGGCTCTCGGCCCCGCCCCACTCGTCACACACGGATATTGCAAGACATATTCAATTTTATTGTTGTTGTTATTTTTGTCTAAATCACATTTTAGATGAGATGTCAACAACAGCTTAGAAATAACTGCATTGACCGCAGATAAGTGCTACGGTAATATGTATTATTTGTATTGTTCTTTAATTCTAACATTATGAATGAATGAAGGAATGATGCATTTATATAGCGCTTAATTGTGTATTGCTGTACACCCAAAGCGCTTTACAATCATGGTGTGTGTGTGTTGGGGGGGGGGGTCTCTCCTCAACCACCAACAGTGTGCAGCATCCACTTGGATGATGCGACGGCTGCCACAGGACAACGGTGCCAGTACGCTCACCACACACCAGCTACAGGTGGCCGCGGAGAGAGAGTCATTGAGCCAATCAAGTGGATGGGGATTATTACTAGGAGGCCATGATTGACAAGGGCCAGTGGTGGGAATTTGGCCAAGATTGCTCCCCTTTTGTTCCTCATTTGTCCTTCTCCCATAGTCGTATTACGGCGCAAGCCTGCACCTTCCTGGAGGAAAGCTATTTAGCTTGGTTTCTGTCTGTTTAATGGCTAATTCATAACACCTGTCATTTAGTTATCTTATTAGTTTGTGTATTTAAGCCATTTTGTCCCTGTTGTTCTTGGTCCAGTATTGTTTGTGCTCTTTTGTTTTCTTTAATGAACATTGTTTTAATTTGATTAGCATTTGACCTCTCTATTTGACTGAACATTATGCACATAAATCACTTTTAATTTAGCAGATCATCCCATTTCTTTCTCTACGGCCTCCATCACTAATTTATACCTGTCCCCTTCAATTAGCTACACATCTCCTTAAGATAACTCACAATACTTAATGGAGTAACATTTTGTTGTGTCAAGGAGTCACAATGTATGCAAGTGAACAGAAGAGTACCCAAGTAAAGAGTCTGAGAATATATCAACAAACCACAGTTTACATAAAAACCTGTTCAGCACTAGTTGACTATAATTATTCAATAGATGTGTAGAGCATTATTCATTGTATTGTTATACAGGTTAAACAGATTTTAAATAAAACCACTAAATCATCACTATAGAAAATACTGTAGGCATGTTAAGAGCATATCTTCACATTTTAATTTTCTCCACTATTTATTTAATTGATTGATTGATTGATTGATTACCACCTTCTCTCATTATTTATACCTGGTGTGATTTTCCTACTAAATTAATTAAAGGTCAGTAAGGTGTTTTGATTCGTGACTGGCTTAATTATATAAACAAATCAGTATTCTGGTTAGCATTTATTAGCTGAGGTAGGGATTAAGGTTAGGGTTAGGATCATGTCATTCCAAGCCTGTCTGCATTTGTTTCTTCTGTGAAACAAATAAACAAACAAACAAACAAACAAAACAACAAACAAACAAACAAACACACACCACAACACACACACACACACACACACACACACCACACACACACACACACACACACACACAACACACACACCACAACACAAACACACACACACACACACACACACACACACACACACACACACCACACACACACAAACACACACACACATGTTGGTTTTATGGTTTACGGGGACTTTCCATAGGGTATGGTTTTTATACTGTACAAACCGTATGTGCTATGCCCTACACCTACCCTACACCTAAACTTAGCCCTCACAGAGACGGTGCATTTCTATTTTCCCTCAAAAAAACTCACTCTGTATGATTTATAAGCGTTTTAAATTATGGGGACACTGAAAATGTCCTCATAAATCACCTTCTCCTTGTAATACCTATGTCATACCTATGTCATTATACAAATTTGTGTCCTCATAAACCACATAAACATGCCCACACACACACACACACACACACACACACACACACACACACACACACACACACACACACACACACACACACACACACACACACACACACACACACACACACACACACACACACACACACACACACACACACACACACACACACACACACACACACACACACAAACTGCTTCAGGCGCCATATGGCTCTCTGAATAGGATGTGGTTTTACGTCTTTGGCCAAGCATTCTTGAGTAAACAAGCAAAAGCTCCCTGCATGGCCATTCTTTTGACATACGGACACCATTTTGTTTTTATTTATTTGCATAGTTTTAATGTATGAATAATTTCGGTATTTTGTGACTTGGATTTATGTTTAACAATTTTTTTCACAATATTTGGCATATTATATATATTGTCCCACCACCAGTGCAGTCAACACGGGATCACACATTATAACTAATTTAATTCAGCTAAACCCTCACTAACAACATTGGTTGTTTGATTTTCTCAGTGACTTTTTTTTAAAGTTTGCTCACTGAGCTAAAAAACAACAACAACAACAACAACAACAACAACAAAAAATAAATAAATATACAAATCCAATTTTAATCTGAAGAAGACAAATCAATAATTAGAACAATAACGGTTTGTTTTCATGATCAGACAGGAATAATAAATAATAATAATAATGTTCACAACAAAAGAGTAAGAAAAAAAAACTAAACAAAACATAGCCCCAAAATGGTATTCCACAAATATGCAGGAATGAGGACAATGACTCGCAAAAGATGCTAACGTAATTGTTCACACAGATGCTGACATTTTAAACTTGTATCAGTAAATTTCAGTGTTACAACTTTAAACTATTACAGATGAACTCTGTCTACTCTATCCTTTTTCCCCTTAAGAAAATCACAGATGCAATCATCTTTAATGGCCTCTTCTTTTGACGTAAGCATTGTACACAGCTGGGACATCTTAGAAAAAAAAAAGATGGTAAAACACTGAGGATTTTAACCTGAATGTAAAAAAACGGATTGTCAGGTCACTGTCAATGACACTATCTTCTCTGACCCATTTGTCTGAAATGTGGAGGCAGGAGACAAACGAGAAACACACATCTCCTCTCAGGGGAGGTTGGGGGCTTCTTTACTTGGAGAATGGGGGAACCCCAGCCTACTGTAGACCCAAGAATCCTGTTTTCAGTTGCTGGTTGCCAGGGCAATGCCTGGCTTTAGAGGTGCTAGAGTTTGGAAGGCAGCAGGACTGTCTGCAATAACACTAAGAATCCAGGGTGATGGTAGACTCTTAGGAAGCATGCTGGCTCACTCAACCTGCCTGCAGTCAAGATCAGCACCTGCCGAAAGCTTGCCAGACCTCGGCAGTCTGACAACTGCAGGTGGAAGTGATCAAGGAAAACTGAAACAGGTGCTAGGAATAGTCAATTAACTAAACAAGAACAGGAAAATAACCAAATAAAGAAACTCAGGAACAAGGACAGGGGTAAAACAGGGAAAAATAAGTCCAAAATCCTGACAAAAACATTACTTCAAAGCTGCAAAAATTATACATTTGTTAATTGTTTTATTTAATGTTGTGCAAAAGCATGCTTTAGAATACTTTTTAGCGTACTTAGCATACAGTACACCGAGGTGCTACTGAATGTAACGTTTTTTAACACTTAACTGCATGCTATTTACAATTAAATGAAAATGTATTATTGTTAAATTTATATTAAATTATCTGAACTTAAGAGTTCTTTTACATCTTTATATATAATTTCATAATTCTATTGTCTTTAAAATATGGTTACGCGTACTGCCAAATGGTGAATTAAAATACACTCTAAAGTAATTAAACATGTTTGTCTTGCATTAAATATACAGTGCCTTCCGCTAATATTGGCTCCCTTGGTAAATATGAGCAAAGGCAGCTGTGAAAATAAATCTGTATTGTTTATCCTTTTTATCTTTCATAAAAAAAAAATCCAGCATTTCATTGAAGTAAAACAATTTAAAGGGGGGGGGGATCTCATTGTGAAATAAATGCTTTCTCTAGTTCATGTTGGCCACAATTATTGGCACCCAATTAATGCAACGTCCTTTTCCCAAGATAACAGCTCTGAGTTTTCGCCTATAATGCCTGAAGAGTTTGGAGAACATCTGATAAGAGATCAGAGACTGATTGCTTCATACAGAATCTCTCCAGATCCTTCAGATTCACAGCTCTATGTTAGTACTTCTTCTCTTCAGTTCACCCCACTCATTTTCTGGAGGGTTCAAGTCAGAGGACAGGGACAGCCATGGTAAACGATTCATTTTGTGCTCAATGACCCATTTTTGTGTTTATTTTTATGTTTGTTTTGGATTGTATAATATGCCTCTGTTATAATATTTATAACAGAGGCAGGCAGGTTTTGATAGAATCCATGATGCCATGCATCTGAACAAGATGTTCAGGAACTCTGGCAGAAAAACAGACCCACAACATTAAAGATCGAGCCTTATATTTAATCGTGGACATGGGGTACTTTTTTATACCTGTGTGTACTAAACTCATCTGGTAGGTTTGCTGCCAAAAAGTTATTTTTTCAGTTTCATCTGACCATAGAAGCCAGTGAAGTTCCAGTCGTGTTTGACAACTGAATTTGCTGGAGGATGAGTGAGGAGAATTGTCCTTGAAACACTCCAGAACAACACGTGATGTAGGGGATATTGATATATATTTTTAATGTTAGGTTTATGAGCCTAAGACTCAACTAATCTCTACAATTCTACAGCTGTGATCCTTGGAGAGTCTTTAGCCCAGGGACCCAACACCTGGATAGGTTTAAAATATTAGCCTAATTCCTAATATCAGTTCACACACAGGCTTATCGACTTGTTATGGTATTAAATAAGCTAAGCTTGTTAACCTTATAATCGCTCATAGAAAATACATCAGATATCATCATTTTTTTTGTCATGACTAATTTATTAATGATCCAGCATCATCTGTATTAAAGAGAAATAATAATTTCACCCGATGTTTAAAGTGAATAAATACCACACATAACTATAACCACCTTGACCGGACTCGTGCGATTGTGCGTGAGAGAGTGTGCGTGCGTGCGTGTGTGTGTTCTTGTGTGCGTTCGTGTGTGTGTGTGAGAGTGAGTGAGTGAGTGAGTGAGTGCGCGTGCGCGTGTGTGTGTGTACTACTTTACTGCAGTCCAGGGGCGCCGCTACGGATTCTGGGGCCCCTGGACAGCATATTCACTCGGCCCTCTGCCTTCCGGGGGGGGGGGGTTATGCTGGGGGATACCGAGAGATATCGCGATTGCGTTCTCGAGCCCGATTTTTTTCCCCTTCTCCCATATCAGATTATACTGTTTCAGCTATTAAAATTGTTCAGTTTGTATGTAATGGCAAAGTGATAATATTTCGTTTTGATTTTTTATAAAGTTATTTTTGAAAAACGTTTGGAGCATTTTTTTTGTTAGTTAAATAATTTTCTTCTTAAAGTAACGACCAAGCGGCCAGCGGCAGACAGGTCGCAAATTTATTTGTATTTTTTTTATACAACATTTGATTAATCAATGCATGCTGATGAACTTTTATCATAGTTTATAGTTATATGGTAACTAAATTGTTTAACATTCAACCCGTTCTTTTTCATCAGTATTATTTGTGATTTAAATTTTGTGACAGGAATTCCTCTTTTTGCTTTCACTTTCACGATCTTGAAAGTGAAAAGAAGATCACTTTTGCTTTACAAGAAAATAAAAAATTGTCTGTTTTGCTTATATCTATACACCTTTCACTTTTTAAGACTAAAACAAAAGATGGATTCATTGTTATTCTTAATTAAAAATCACAACAACAATAAAACAGTACTTTACAATGACAAACTAGCATAACATTTATTAACAAAAACGAATAAGAGGAGGCATAGGACACATCACATGCTGTATTATACAGACTAATACATAACAGAATGTTTAGCAAACACTGAGGAATCAAATAATAATAATATAAAAATAAGGAAAGCCTCCATACCTTAACATGAGGTAAAGATAACAAGCTTTTCAAAACGAAAACAAAAAGTCAAACTAAACTGTCTGTCGCTGACAGGACTTGCATGTTTTCTCTACAAGAAAACCAACATGTTCACCTTCTCTGGTTTAAGAAGCGGTCTTTTACTTTAGTTTGAAAACCAAATCCTCCGCTGCGCGCACCTTCGCGCTCGTGCTGACGCTGCCGAGTGAAAGTACAATGGGTGCGCGCTGCTCTTGCTCTGCATACGCGCCGCTTCTGCGCTCCCTCTGCTCTGCTTTTACGCGTGCGGTGTGAAACCAGGCTCTTAAGCGCTTGCACCTGATCAGTGAAATCTTTCTCCTGCTACAATGTGCTGCGGCTGGCAGCACTCGCGCTTTGGAGCAGGCAGACCATGCACTAGCACAAGTGCGACCACGTCAAATTTACTCGAACACTCTCAAAAAATGTTCGCATTTGGTCGCAGTCTAGAGCCCTGAATATATAAAATAATTTTATAAAAATAAAGAAAAACAAGAATGAGCCATCTCGTCTTGAACAGGAGCACTTCACAAAAATTAACGAAAGTCAGCGAATACATGACTCACAGACATGATAAATATATCTATAGAAAGCTTTAAATTACTACTTAACGAAATAAACCAAATCGAAAACAAAAACTCTTTCATTATAATCCGTGAAGATGTGCTTCTCTCTAAAGGCGCGTCTAATGAGGAGATGGCAAGTCAGGATCTTCATCTGATTCTTCATCTTTGCGACACTGACACAGAAAACACTAGTTTATTAGTAAATAATTCAAATATCTCCTTACTATTTCCCCCTGACACATTCATGGTAATTACTTTTGCTGGGGCTTTATGGCAAGCTTTATTGCGTGTATTTGAACGCAGAACTCTTCAGCTGCGCTTACTGGACACTAAACACCGTCGAGCCGCTCTTGACTGCCGCGGCAGCACGGTCTCGTGTTGTTTCCACCAGCGCAGCAATTTTTTTTCATCACTAATTGATGGATATCTAAAATATAAACATAAGGAGAAGCCTAAAACAGGCCCGAGGCCCGGCCCGCGTCTGAACTATGACGTGAAAATTGGCCCGATCGAAGCCCGGTCTAGAAATCACATTTCTCCCTCAGGGGCCCCTCCCATCGTCGGGCCCTTAGAATCGTCCTAACCTTTCCCCCCCTAACGGCGCCCCTGCTGCAGTCACGCCATCTGCGCTTCAGAGAAGAGTGAAAAAAAAAAGGTTTTTTTAATAGTGGTTCTGGTCGGATCGCGTATCAAACTGAAACCACGGGCACTTCTTATCTTCTTATATAATGGTATTTTATTGTTTAATTGTATTCATAATGTATTCAATTTTCAATAAAACACTTGACATGTTTTTGTTTTTAAACAAATTCATAAATAAAATAAAATAAAACAGTTTTCTGCTAATTCTTGTTATGCATCTCCCAAGTACCACAGTGGTATTTTTTTTATAATTTTTTAATAATTGCATACCAAAGTCATGACAAATGCTATTTACATTGCTGTATAGACATAATAAAAAATGCATACAAATATAAAATCAAATTGTTTTCTGTAAACTCCACCAGATTCTTGTTCAGCATCTCCCCAAGTACCACTGTGATTATTTTCATGCTGTTTTACTGTATCATATTTTAATAATTGCATAGCAAAGTCAAGAAAAATGCTATTTATTACCTCACTATATCATATTTAAAAAATTCATAAAAAGATCAAATCTAATTGTTTTCTGCAAACTCCTCCATATTCTTGTTCTGCATCTCCCTAAGTACCACTGTAATGATTCTCATATTGTTTTACTGTATCGTTTTTTAATAATTGCATACCAAAGTCATGACAAATGCTATTTACATTGCTGTATATACATTTAAAAATTCATAAAAAGATAAAATCACATTGTTTTCTGCAAACTCCTCCAGAATCTTGTTCAGCATCTCCCCAAGTACCACTGAGGTGATTTTCATGCTGTTTTACTGTATCATATTTAAAAAATTGCATAGCAAATTCAAGAAAAATGCTATTTATTACCTCGTTATATCATATTAAAACAATTCATAAAAATATAAAATCAAATTGTTTTCTGCAAACTCCTCGATATTCTTGTTCAGCATCTCCCCAAGTACCACTGTGATGATTCTCATATTGTTTTACAGTATAATTATTTAGTTCATTAAAAATAATCAAACAGATTCTTGTTCCAACATTTCCATAGGTATCTGGCACCCTTTGTCCCCATTCCATCCATTTTTGCTTTTCAATCACTAGTTGTCTTTGTTGTAGACGTTTTAGATTTACACTTATACCCAAGGACCGAGTACGATGAATAAAGTCCAGGAGTCAGAGATAACAATTAATTGAAGAAAAATAAAACT